>JAJMET010000013.1:0-336289 GCA_030574315.1 Ogataea siamensis
CTGCTTAACACGCAGAGGGTCCCCAGTTCGATCCTGGGCGCGATCATTTTTTTAATTTTTTTTTTCCCACCCCTGAGATCTGTTACTATGGCAACACATGCATGCGACTGCAAGTGGTGTTCCGTGCAGTTGCAATATGCCGCCGAGCAGTTACACTGGTAAAAACTCATCATCTATTATACATGTATTAGTCCTTGTGTGAAAGCGAAGTAATCCCAAACCCGCGCTTATCGAAGCCTGCGGGCTTCCGAAATGCCCCCGGTTTGCGCAGCCCGCCCACGAGCTCCGTAGCAGGTGTCTTGGACACGATTGAGCGCACAGTAGGCGTGGCAGGCTTGTATTCTGCAGCAGGTCGTTGATAATGAGGAGCCCGCGGCTGCCGCGGAGCACCTGTCGGAGCCGCTCGAGGATATGTTTCGTTTGCAGCGTCCGGTTCTGCAGACGGTCTGGCAAACTTGGAGACAGTTTCCGGCAGTTTCATCAAATCAGGGTCGATCTTCACCTTTTTCGCCTCGTCCGCAAGCTTGGGCTCGAGAGCGTGCTTGGACCCTGCTCCAGGGTCCATTAGCTTGAAACTCAGCGTCCCCGTTTGGCCAGACGGCCCGTTCAGCTGGTTGTTTAGCGAATTGACCAAAGAGCTGACGATCGACGGCACAAGGTTCTCGCTGAGCGACTTGTTGGAAACCACATATGCAGCAGCCAGCGACGTGGCCAGCACCGACACAGAAGCCATTTTGTCGTCGTGAGGCGCCGCTCCGCAGAGAGTTTGGTACAGCGACTGGATATTGGCAGCCACCTGTGGGTCCGCAAGCAAGGCCGAAACAGACTCGGATCGAAGCTCGGACTCGCTGGTGGTGCTGAGAACAGAGTCTGTTCCGTTTTTCTCGAGCCGTTTCCGTTTCCGTCGTTCGAACTCCTCTGCTATCCATTTCTTCTTGATTTCCTCGTCCTCCGGGTTGGTGAAGATCTGATTGGCCCGCTTGATCACACGAGCACGCAGGTCGTTGTCTCGGTTGCGCTCGATGTTGATGACGCGCCACCTTTTTTTGCGTTCCCTGTTTTCGATTCTGATTCGCTCTTTCTCGTCCATCTGGATGGTGTCCGACTTGTGCCTGTTTTTGGGCGGCAGCTTGACGGCCTGTGTCTGGTTGCTTCGCAGATTTTCCACTGCCGACGACACGCTGGCCCTGATGGAGTCCAGCTGAGGAGGAGAGATCTGCTGCGCCACGTGCAAGCTGTCCAGACTGGCGAGGTTGAGACTGGAAAGAATGGTGCGCAGGAACGAGCCCTCGGACTTTTTCGCGTAGGACGGCGAGCTGGCGGGCGCAGACTGCGGCGGAGACCGCGACGGCGTCTTGGAAATCTGTCGGGCGTAGTCTTGCAGCATTTTCTCGCGCTGCAACGCCAAAGTGTCGGCCATGGATGCCGTCCGGTCGTCTGGTTTCTGGAACTTCTGGAACTGTTCGAGCACAGACGGCTTGTCGACGCTCTTGAGTGGGCCCGGGATCGACGTGGGCGGCGTGGGCACCGTGAACTGCAGCACACTGACAGGAAGCGGCTCCGACTGCGGTTTGGCCGCTGACGGCTTCTGCTGCTCCTGTTTCTGTCGGAGCTCGCGGTCGCGCTGCTGCTGTGCCAACAGAGCACGCGCCTGCTGTTGCAGCCGTTGCTGGACGGCCAGGTTGATCTGGCTGCGCTTGTTCTTGGTCTCTTTTTTCTTCTGCTTCTCTTCCGGCTCTGCGTCGTTCAGCGACGAGATCAGATGTTCTGGGTTCTCCATGGCCATCTCCATGGCCTTCTCCATCATCTTGGTCCACTGGAACTGATCCAGATCGGTGTCAGGCTGTTTTCTGGCCGTCTTGTCGGGAAACAGGTTAGTGTCCACGACGTTCTGCACCATTTCGGCCAGCGCAGACTCCAGCTCTTGCTCGTTCGAGTCCAGCGGCACACCGAGCGACTCCAGCGACTCCAGCGACTCCAGCGGCTCCAGACCGTCCAGATGTTGTTGGTTTTCGTCCTCACGACCCACCGGCCGCTCTGGCTCCTTGACGTGATCGATGGCCTCGGCAATGGCCTGTGTCAGCTCGTCGTCGGGCTTGGGGCCGTCTGCAGGGTCGTCCAGAGCCTGGATCGCGCTGTTGAGCTCTGTAAACAGCTCTTTGTCCTTGTCATCGTGCAATGCGTCCTCAATGGCCTGGCGCAGCTGGTGGTCGTCGAAGATCTCGTTTTCGTCGAACTCGTAGCCGTCGCCAGGCTTGTTTTCAGAGGGCGGGATGCTGTTGGGCATCCTGGTTATCTAATCAATAATCCGGGGTAATATTTTGCAAAACACAGTCACACAAGAGGTGCAATAAAAAAAATATTGGCATTTTTATTCCAGGAACGGCGACGCGTCGACGCGCCGACGACCCCAAAGCTGGATTTTTCTAGGAATATATTACTTCATATTCAAAACTACTTAAGCATTGTAAGAAGAGGCAGAGACATTACCTCCCTTACCGGTCCAGTTGATGTGGATGTAGTCGCCGACCTTTCTGTCCTCGGTGGCAAACTCTGGCAAGATCTTGAAGGTGTGGGCACCGAAGTAGTCTCTTTGAGCTTGCAGCAGGTTGGCTGGCAGCTGCTTGGATCTGTAGCCGTCGTAGAAGGACAGAGCGGTGGAGAAGGCCGGGGTTGGCACACCGGCCTCAATGGCAACGCCCAGAGTCTTTCTCCATCCGGACTGGGCCTTGGCAATGGCCTTGTTGAAGAATGGGTGGAACAGCAGGTTCTCGAGGTCTGGGTTCTCTCTGTAGGCGGCGGTGATCTCGCCCAGGAAGACGGATCTGATGATACATCCTCCTCTCCACATGAGAGCGATCGATGGGAAGTTGAGCTTCCAGCCGTACTCCTTGGCGGCCTCTCTGATCAGCATGAATCCTTGAGCGTACGAGATGATCTTGGAAGCATACAGAGCCTGTTCCAGGTCGTCAATGAAGGCCTGCTTGTCGGCGATCTTTGGGGCGCTGGTAGGGCCGGCCAGCAGGGTGCTTGCTCTGCCTCTCTCCTCCTTCAGAGCAGACAGACATCTGGCAAAGACGGCCTCGCCGATCAGGGTGACGGGCATGCCCAGGTCCAGGGCGTTGATGGCGGTCCACTTTCCGGTACCCTTTTGGCCGGCCGAGTCGAGGATCTTCTCGACCAATGGGGTTCCGTCCTCGTCGTTGTAGGCCAGGATGTCTCTGGTGATCTCCACCAAGAACGAGTCCAGAACGCCCTTGTTCCACGTGGCAAACACGTCCGAGATCTCCTTGTCGGAGAAGCCGCCCAATCTCTTCATCAGGTCGTAGGCCTCGCAGATCAGCTGCATGTCACCGTACTCGATACCGTTGTGGACCATCTTGACGTAGTGGCCGGCACCGGCATCTCCGACCCAGTCGCAACATGGCTCGCCGTCGCTCTTGGCGGCAATCGACTGGAAGATCTCCTTGATGTGTGGCCAGGCCTCTGGAGCTCCTCCCGGCATCAGCGAAGGACCGTAACGGGCTCCCTCCTCTCCACCGGACACTCCCGAGCCGACGAAGTAGATGCCCTTCTCCTTCAGCTCTGCGTATCTTCTGTTGGAGTCTGGGAAGTGGGAGTTTCCACCGTCGATGATGATGTCGCCCTTCTCCATGTGAGGCAGCAATTGCCCAATGAAGTTGTCCACCGCATCACCGGCCTTGACCAGCAAGATCACTCTTCTAGGTCTCTTGAGCTTGGCGCACAATTCTGCCACCGAGTGGGCGCCCAGAATCGACTTGCCCTTGGCCTCGTTCTCCAAGAAGTGATCCACCTTGGAAACGGTTCTGTTGTAGGCAACAACCGTGAATCCGTGGTCTGCAGCATTGAGAATCAGGTTTTGACCCATGACGGCCAATCCGATCAGTCCGATATCACCTCTGCCTGTTAGAACTGGTGCAATTTCTACTTACTGAGCTTCACTCATATTTGCGTTAATTAATTATACGTTAACTTTTTTAAAATCTCCGTCACCCTCCATTTATATTTGTTTTGGCCACCAAGTTGGACATTTCGGCCAGCCCACCGCGCGAGGAAAAACACCACTGGGGCCCCTGCGGGAAAAAATTCTGGGCGGACTATGCCGGAGTTTGTCAGCGCACCAGCCGCTCCGGAGTACTCATGTCCAGCCCGCGGCGGGTGCCGGTGCAAGGATGCGCCGGCTCCCGAGGCCAGTTGCTGTCATGGTTTTAATTTTTTAGCTCTGTTTTCCCCAGACTATGCAGAAACTGGAGGCGCGCGTGAGCACGCACGAGGTCGAGCACGACCAGTGCGTGTTCCCCATCTTTTTCCACGAGCACCGCGGCGAGTACAAGGGCCGCGTCATTCTCATCCACGGTTACAGGGACCAGTACGAGGTGTATCACGGTCTGTTGAACGTTCTAACGGCCGCCGGCTACGACGTGCACTTCCACTACCAGCGTGGGGAGGGCTCGTCCAGACCGGCCAGCAACGCGCAGTCGAGCAACGACGACTCCAAAGTGTTCAGCGACATGGACTTCTTCATCAAGAGGAACCTTGACCAACTGCAGCCGGGCGAGAAACCGTTTTTAATGGGCCATTCGATGGGCGGGGCGCTGGTGTTGTGCTACGCCGCGTTCGGCACGTACAGAGCCCAGCTCCAGGGCGTGGCTTCGTGCTCGCCACTGATCGAGCTCGCGCCGGCAACGGCGCGCTCCAAAGTGGAGGAGTGGGCGCTGCGCGCGGTTTGTTGGGCCGTGCCCACATCCTGGTACGTGCGGATTCAAACCCCGCTCAAAACCGAGCACATCTCGTCGGTGCCGGAGGTCCAACAGTTCATCAAGGCCAGGGCCCTGCCGCCCAAGCTGACGGCCACGCTGCTGGAGGCCCACGATTTCGTGCTGCGCGGCAGGAAGCTGCTGCGGCCCGACGTGTACTCACGCTACGACAAGCAGCTTCCGATCGCCGTGTTCCACGGCAACGACGACAACATCAACGACTGTCGTGCCAGCAAGAAGTTCGTTGCCAACCTACAAAGCCGCGGATGCACCCACGTAAGCTACACAGAGTTCGACAACGCCCGCCACCACCTCGCTGTGGAGCCGTGCAGCGCGTCGTTTTTTGACGGGGTGCTGAAATTTTTCGACGCCAATCGACGCGCGGTGAATTGAAAGATTTTTCTAGACTCGTTGGTAGATATAAATTCTCATCTCCAGATCCGCTCTCCTCATGACCACGATTCACAACCCTAACAACTGGCACTGGGTCGACAAGAACTGCATCGGCTGGGCAAACTCGTATTTCCAGCAAAAACTGCCCGAGATCCAGGTGGCCAACGGCCAGCACACGCTGTCTGTGATAAATGTCAAGCCAGTCACCGGCGACTGCGACGTGACCCAGCGCAAGGGAAAGGTCCGGTGTATTTTCGATCTGCAGGTGGAGTTCCGCGTCAAGGTGGACCACGACGGCGCTGTTTCCGAGCACGACGTGCGGTTGGTAGAGTTCGAACACGACCAGCAAGACTACGTGTTTGAGGTCGGGGGAGACGTGGAAAACAGAGACATGGTGCGCACAGAACTGGTCCCGCACGCCCGCACGGTGTTCGAGAAGTTCCAGGGCGACCTGCTCTCGACGTTCGAGAGCGATCTCAAACACAACTCCAGCTGACAGAGCATTTATTTCATAGATCCGTAGTGTAATACACCTTCACCCAGAAAAGCCATCGGGCACGCCCTGCGCATGGCGGTCGTCGAAGCGGCCGAAGTAGCAGCCGATGCCGCCCTTGTACAGCGAGTTGACGCCGCCGGCGTCGATCTGCGTCCAGAAGTAGCCGCCCTCGGCCACGTGCTTCAGCACCTTGTAGCCCTCCACCGAGTTGTACGGCACCCCGTTCGAAGGGTCGTAGTACATAGCGTCCTCGCCGTTGATCGGACACTGCTTCTTGGCCCCGTTGGGCAGGTATATTCCCAGCGGTGCGGGCGTCGTGATACTGATCACGTGCTCGTCCGTCTGCTTGCTGGTGCTGAGATCCTCGACGGCGTGGTAGGACTCGCCGAACTTTGGCAGCAGCAGCAGCTTCTCGTACACCGCGTCGCGCTCCTTCGAGACCTTCTTGAGGTCCAGCTCTTTCTGGAAGTCTCTTTTGATGGTGTATATTGTCTGTGCGTGCGGGTCGCGGTGCGGGCCCGGGACGATCGACTGCGGGCCGAACAGAATCGACTTGAGTTCCAGCCGGGTGATGTCCTTGCGCAGGTGCGATTCGATGAACTGCACCGCCACCTTCTGTGGCGGGCCCTCGACCGGCGGCCGCTCGTTCTCCTGCGGTTCCTGCTCGGGAGAGTCCGCAATGGCCTCTTCTGATGGCTCTCTTTTGACGGGCGTGGCAGACGGCTCAGACGGCTCCTGGGCTGGCTCCTGGGCTTGTTCCTGGGCTGGCTCTTCCGTCTGCTCTACCGTGCGGCCGTCTGTCTTCTCGTCGTCGTGGGTTGCCGCCTCCTGGGCGTCCTGGGCCTGGTCGGGCTCGCTCTTGATTGTGTCCTGCTCCTTCCGCCGCGCCTCCTCCTCCAGTCGCGCGCGCTCGATCTCGCTTTTGCGCCGCCGGCCACGTCTTTTCGTCGTCCGCCGCGCAAGCTCCTCGCGCTCTTTCTCCTGCTGAATCTTGTCCAGTTCATCCTGCGGCGTCACCAGCTTACCGAAGCTCTGGAAGCTGACATACTCCATCAAACGGAACCTCTTGCTATTCATCAGATCGCGCTGTTTCTTCTTTTTCTCCACCTCTTGCTGGAAAAATAGATTCAGCGAAATTGTGTTCATTTCTTCTGTAACCTTGGCCTCCTCGAGATTCTCCTCCAAAGTCTTCTCCACGTACTCCTCGCGCACGCGCGTCTTAGTGTGGGATTGTTTCTGCTGCATCTTGACCAGCTTTTCCTGTGTAGCCTGGGTGTTTTGAGCCGTGGTGGTCCGCGTAGACAGCCGTCTGTCGCCGGGCTCCAGGTCGACCTTGCGCCGCTTGCGCGGGGCAGCAGTGCTTGCTTTTTTGCGAATGACCGGAATGTCTATTTTTTTCCGTCGCCGTTTCTGCTCCTTCTGCAATTCGCGCTCTCCTTCACTTTCGTCTGTGTCCGACGCGGACAGCTCTGACGACGACAGCATCTCGTCCGAATCGCCATCCGAACCCGGCTCTGCCCCTTCTGCGTCCTCCGGCTGCACCTCTTCACCCTCCTGGCCACTCTGGTCTCCGTCCTCTCCGTCCTCCTCTTCCTCTTCCTCGCTCCACTCCTGGTCCTCGCCGTCCTCAGCGAACAGCAGCTTCACGTTCTCGTCGTCGTCGCCTGCGAACTCGTCGTCCTCCGCCTCCAGCAGCTTTTTCAGCCGCGACCCGGCATTCGAACGCCGCTCACGAGTCGCAATCAGACTCTCGAATTCTTCCTCCGAAGAAGACATAAAACAAAATAAAATTAAATAAAATAAAATAAAATAAAATTAAATAAAATAAAAAAAGATGTTCATTCGCAGACTGTCCACGGCCATCTCTGAGTCCGAAAAATCCCACTTCAACAGCCTGGCCGCGTCCTGGTGGGACACTGCAGGCCCGCAGCGGATTCTGCACAAGATGAACCTGGTGAGAATGGACTTTATCAACGCCACGATCAAAAACCACATCAAAATCAACCACGCCGTCGCTGAGGACCAAAAAACCTTCATTCCGGGCTGGAACCACCACAACCTGCTTCCGCGGTCGGTGGCGAACTCAATTGACGCGGAGAAAAACGCACGGATCGCCCAGGAGCTGCGGAAGCTGCGGCTGTCGTGTCTGGACATCGGTTGCGGAGGTGGCATTTTGAGCGAGTCGCTGGCCCGACTACCGCTGGTCCAGTCGGTGAAGGGAATTGACCTCAGCCCGGAGGTGCTCAAAGTGGCCGAGCACCACAAAACGCTGGACCCGCTAATTACAGATAAAATCGACTATCA
Organism: Ogataea siamensis; assembly: GCA_030574315.1. Classification (NCBI taxonomy): domain Eukaryota; kingdom Fungi; phylum Ascomycota; class Pichiomycetes; order Pichiales; family Pichiaceae; genus Ogataea; species Ogataea siamensis. The sequence continues at coordinate 7,972 of JAJMET010000013.1, forward strand.
ATTGAAGGCAATAGAACAGCTCGACAGTTACGAACAGTACGACATCGTCACCATGATGGAGATGCTCGAGCACGTGGACTACCCTGCGCTCGTGCTGAAAACAGCCATGAAGCACGTGAAGAAAGACGGGTTTCTGTTTTTGTCCACCATCAACAGAGACGTGATCTCGTGGCTGACAACGATCTTGGTTGGCGAATACATGTTGCGCATTGTGCCCGTGGGCACCCACACGTACTCCAAGTACATCAACCGCAGCGAGATCGCAGACTTTGTGCGGCAGACCGGATTCCGCGTCGTCGACGCCAAGGGGTGCACGTATCTGCCCCTGAAGGGCTGGGTGTTCACTGACGTGGCCGACGTGGGCAACTATTTGATGGCGCTGCAGAAAATAGCATAAATGGGTGTATATAGTAATTCCAGCCTCACTGCACCAGCTCGCCCTCCTTGGCCGGCTCCTCGCCCACCGGCTCGGCCGGCTCGTCCACAAACGTAGGCAGGTCCAGGTACGTGGGGGTTTCCTCCTGCCCCACCTCCTCGCCCAGCAGGTCCAGCTCGGCGTCCAGCTCGCTCTCGGAGATGTCGTCCGGCACGTCGTAGCTTCGGGCCAGCGAGTCCTGCAGTTCGTTGCTCTGGTCAATCAGGTCGAGCATCTCGTCCTGCAGCGTCTCGATCTTGTCGATGTCGATCTTGCCGTACGTCTTCTTGAGCTGCTTGTTGCTGGTCTTGAGGGCGTCCACGGTGATCATGGTGTTTTTCAGGTTCTCGGTGGTCATCTGGGCCTGCGAGATGTTCCAGCTTTGCGAGTCCAGCTGGTCCTTCTGCGCCTCCAGCTGCTTGCGCTGTTTCAGCACCTTGAGCGCACGCTGCTTGATTGCCGTCTTGCCTGGGCCGTCCCGCATTTTGGCCATCTTTTGCTGGTACGTGGCCAGTTCCGTGTTGAGCTTGGAGATCTTGACGTCGACGCTGGCCGCGCGCTCGTCGATGCTGCTGATTGCGTCGTCCAGCGTCGCCTTGGGCAAATTGTTACGAGTACCAAATAGTCTATTCATTAAATATTTAGTCTCTGATATTTTTTTCATCCATGTACTCCAAAAGATGCTTGATACAGATAATTTTGATGCCGTGCTCCTTGGCAAACTTGGTGCACTCAGGCAGTCTCATCATGAGCCCGTCGTCGGCATTGACCAGCTCGCAGATGGCGCCGGCAGGCTCCAGACCGCACAGAACAGACAGTTGCACCGCAGCCTCGGTGTGGCCCACGCGCTCTCTCAGCAGCCCAGGCCGTGCACGCAGCGGGCAGATGTGGCCGGGACGCATAAAGTCGCCCGGCTTGCTGTCGCGGTTGGCCAGCTGTCTCACAGTCAACGCCCTGTCGTGGGCGCTGATGCCGGTGGTGGTTCCCTCCGCGTAGTCCACAGTAACAGTGTAGGCGGTTCCGTGGCGGTCGGTGTTGTGAGGCACCATTGGCTGCAGATCGAGGGCGTCGGCCCGGTCCTTGCTCAACGGCACGCAAACGTAGCCCGACGAGTGCTTGACCAGAAAGGCCATCTTCTCCTGGGTCACCTTCTCGGCAGCAATGATCAGGTCTCCTTCATTCTCACGATCCTCATCGTCCATCACAACCAAGAACTCGCCGTTCTTGTAGGCTTTGAGAGCGTCTTCGATACTGTCGAATGTCATAGTTGGGTTGTAAAAACGGAATGGGTGCAAATATTTAAATCACAGGTCAACTTTTATGAGGGGGCTATCGGTCAAATCCATGAAAGATCACCGTTAAAGTTTACTCTCGTGAATTTTGATCTATTGTATTTTTTGAAATTTTGCTACGTCGATATAACGGTCTATTGTCTTGCTTATTATTCAAAATTATTCACATTCGGTCGACTGGCGTAATGCCCAGCACCCTTAGCCCATTGTTCAGCACTTGTCTAACGGAGCTAAACAAAGCCAATCTGGCCTGCAGCACTTGCTCTTTTTCGCCCATAACACGTAGGACCTTATACGTCGACGAGAACTGGTGCGTCAGCTTGAACAGATACGTCACCACCGTCGACGGCTCGTGGTTCTTGGACGCGTACCGCAGGATGTCCGGGTACGACACCAGAATCCGCACCAGCGACTCGACTTTTTCGCGCTGCGTAGCCAACAATTCCAATTTTTTCGCTTCCTCCGCTGGCTCCAATCCTAATTGTTTAATCTGTTCTTCCGTGCCAACGAGATTCTCAATGGAGAGATTCGCACTAAGCAATTTTTCATCTGCAACATTACAATTTCTCTCAATGGACCTCAGTCTGGAATGGGCATATTGTAAGTAAGGTCCCGTATCTCCTTCGGTCGAAAGCATTCTGTCCCAGCTGAACTCGTAGTTGTTGTTCCGTTTGCCCTGCATATCCTGGATCATCACCGCAGAAATACCGACCAGATCCGCCACCGCTTCTGGATCCTCCACCAGTGTGAACTTTTCGGCGTTTTTCTGCATGATTTCCAATGTGGCACTTTTCACAGTCTCCAGAATGTCGTCCAAAAACACAACCGTTCCCTTTCTTGTACTCATGCCCAGCACCAGGCCGAAGTTCACGTGCAGCAGCTCGTCCTTGGCCCACCCATAGCCCATCTTCTCCAGAATGCGGAAGAATTGCCGAACGTGCAAGTCCTGCTGAGACGCAATCACGTATATCATCTTGTCGAACTTGTACTTTTCTTTACGCTCGATGGCGGCTCCCAGGTCCCGTGTGATGTAAAGTGACGTTCCGTCGCTTTTCTGAACGAGCACCTTGCCCAGCTTTTTCTCCCCCAGCTGCTTGAAGTCGATCAGAAGCGCGCCTCTGTCCTCCGTCACCAGTTGCTTCTCGTGCAGTTCTTTCAACACGCGGTCCATCTGCTCCTGACTCACCTGCGACTCACCGGAGTAGACGTCATACTTGATGTTTAGCCGGGCGTACGTGCCAATGTACTTCTCAATGGACAGAGCACGGAACTTTTCCCAGAGACCCAAGGCCTGCTTGTCACCTTGCTCCATTCTTTTGAAGAAAGCACGTGCAGAGCCGTCCACCGAGCTGGCCTCCTCGACAGGCACTCCAGACTTCTCTGCGGCCTCTTCTTCGGCCTTCACGTCCTGGTTGATTCTGACGTAAACGTCAAACAGATGCTGAATTGGGTTGGCCTCCAGCTCTGCCTCAGAGCCATACTTCTCGAATCCAACGGCCAGAAGACCAAATTGCTTTCCCCAGTCGCCCAAGTAGTTCATTCTGGTGACCTCCCAGCCAAGCTTCTCGTACAGGTTGGACAGGAAACCACCAATGATGGTGGACCGTAAATGTCCTGCATGGAACGGTTTGGCGATGTTTGGAGACGAAAACTCAAGAACAACACGCTTGCCTTTGCCCAATGGACAAGAACCGAAGTCCTGCTTACGTTCAAGAACGTCCTTCACCACATACTTGAGCAAGAACTCTGGCTCAAAGAAGAACTGCAAAAACTTGCCCTCAGGATGAACTCTCTTGAGATAGCCACCCAGAGGGAATTTCTCGGCAAGCTCTTTAGCCAAGGCAACCAAATCTCCCTTGAGTCTCAGACGAGGTAGGGGCACGATCAGGTCTCCATTTTCCAACACGAGAGACCACTCCAAGCTCTGGTACGCAATGGACGTGTCCACGCCGGTCAGTTCCAACAGCTGGTTTGCAATGTAGTTTCTGCACAAGTCGACTGTGTTGTAGTCCGGGAAAGAGCCCTCGATGGCCGGAGGGGTCTGCAGCTTGAGTGAATCGAGCTTTGTGGACAGGTTTTCCACAGCGGTAGTCATGATGGGTCTGGTAGTCTGCAATGAAAACGGCGATTGCGATCTAAATAAGGATGTCTTGTAGAAAATCAAACAGGTTCTGGCAGTTTGATTAATCAATCTGTTCATACAAAGAACAAACAAGACTCAGTTTAAAAAAAAAAATCCTTAAAAAAGTCTAATTAATTTTGTTCCGATTTTCGTAACATTACCCGGACTCCTCTGTCTCGTCGTCGTTGGCACATTGCCATCCACAACTGACGTCCCAGCGCGACCCTGGGGCGTTGAAACTCACGTATTTGACGAATTTCAGCACCGACGCGTCTCTGTACATCAAACTAAGCTTGTTCCAGCACGCCTGCGACTCGTAAACCACAGAGTCTTCCTCAGACGCTTTGTAAATCGCTGCTTCGTCCTCGTTGAGTCCCTCGTTCGCAGACTCTTTGGAGACGGTCTCAGACTCCTCCGAGGCCATGCAAAGCTCATATGCGCCATACTCGCCGCTTTCCCAGCCAGTCGATGGTGTCATGTTGAGCGTGGCCTCCAAAAGCCCGTCCAGCAGCGCATCGTCGCTGTTCTGGTCCAGCTTCGACGCCAGTGTAAAGTCATGGCCCGGGCGGAACCTGCGCGCAAGGATCTGGTCGCGGGTCGGCCGCAGACCGGTGACGGCCATGAGCCATTTTTTAAAGCTGACGCTTTTGAAGAAAGACGCCAACTCGCACATCCTGATCGACACATCGTGGATGCTCGTTGCCGCAGAATTCGACTTCTGCTCCTCTGCAAGCTCCTCCGCTATCTTCAGCTTGAGCAGCTGGAAAACGGTCTTTGTCAGCTCGAAATTCGGCAGCTCCATCGACCGCACCTGGTTCAGCTCGGCAATGCTCTGTGCATCATTTATATTCTGCTGCTGCAACCCATCAATGTAGCAATATCGCTGCTTGTGCGGAGGCACAGCGAGCTTCCAAGGGAAGCCCACCTGGTCCTGCTGCTGCGGCATGGCCGGATATTCGTTCAGCTCCAGCTGCTTCATTTGCTTTCGAAGATCGCCGAGATACTCGTCTCTCAGAAAAGAGTGAACGTCCACCACAGACTCCTCGGCAAATATATTGTTGAGACGTTCGATGGACGCTGCAGTGAGCAGCGACGGGTTCATGAACCGCTGCAGATAGTCGAGATCCAGCACAGAAAGATAACCGGATTCTTTTCCGACCAGACCCAGCAGAGACTGCGTTTCTAGCGGCGACATCTCGTTGTACTGTATTTTTGGAAAATCGTACTCCTTCAGCTCCTTGGACTCCAGCTGTTGCAGAGTGGACTTGGCCTCGGTTCGTTCCTGCTCGCCCGGAATGTAGCCGTCTTCGCCAGCCTGAGGAATATGAAACCAGCCCTGGATCGACAGCCGTTGCTTGTCCACACGAACCTCCTCGACGTCGTGGAACGACAGACCGGGCTGGACCGTAAAGAAGGCTATTTGGTTAAACTGCGGCGTCAGCTTGCAGTAGCAGTCCGACCGGGGAACGTTTGGCACGACGGAGTCAAACAGCCGCAACGAGCCGCCATAATGGGGTTTCCAGACTTTCCCAGGTTCCGGCATGTACAGAATGAAGCTCACCCGTCGAGACCCAATCACGTCGTCGTGAGTCAGCAGATGACAACCCTTGGAGTAAGTGTTGATACTCATGTCGGTTTTCACGCCGCTCAGCTTGCCACAGCCCGTCACAAAGGACACGTAGTCGCGGAAAGTCTGCGAGTAAATCGCCGAGCGCAGCTTGTATAGACTGGGCAGTCTCTGCAGGTCCTCCTTGGTCATCCCGGACAGGTTGGCTAGATCGCCGCTTTGGAAGACCTTGTAGATGTCGGTCTCTTTCTTTTTGAAGCTTATCTCCGAGATGATCTCCTTGCGCACATTGCGCAGAAGCTCGTCGTCAATGAGGTTGTGTATGGTTCCCCATCGGTACGGCTGCGACAGGGCTATTTGTTGTTTGAGGTCTTGTTTGAACTCGTGGTCGAAAATATGTGGCTGGAAGTAGTCCTTGGCGCGCGCCTCTTCCTCAGGCGTCTGTCGGATGCTGATCTGGCGCTTCTGCACAGACGTGTCCGCCTGCGTGGGTCTTTTTTGGGGTACAACCGATGGAGAAGGCATATACAGAAAATCACACTATAATTTTTTTATGTCAAGGGCCGAGGCTGTGCAACAAAGCCTCCTCCGACAGGGACTGCTGGGGAGAGCGTTGGGGATGAAGAGGCCGGAGCCAGCGTCCGGCCACTAATCCACAGCAGGGGCCACACACCAACACACGCAACGGACAGCCGGCAGACGCAAGACCCGCTGTGAAACAAGTCCTCTGCAAGGAGTACCGTCCACCCTGACACCGCGGCTCTTCAAAAAGTATAGTCTGGCAATTCTTTTTATCACTATTTTTGTTCCGCCTTGGAAAAGAAGCAACAAAGCAGGAGAATGAGCACCGTAAGTACAGCCAATGGGTGTCGGATGGACGGCCGTTTATGGGCGCTAACCTTGTAGATTGATAATCCTTACGCAGCTGGCCAGGGGAACCCGTACGCCGAGAACTCGGCGTACGAGATGACCGGGACCAACCAGTTCTTTTCTCTGGTTCAGGACATCAAGGACGACCTCTCCGACTACAACACGCTGATCGACAGGCTGGAGAAATTGCAGCTGGACTCTTTGAACGCGATCGGGTCCGAGGAGATGGCGTCGTTCCAGAGACAAATCGACAATAACAATAATACGCTGTCTGACCTGCAGAAGAACACCATCAAGCCGAAACTGCAGGCTTTGTACAAGGAGTGTGGCTCGGACACGGACAAACAGAAGCAGGCGGAGAATTTGACCGCGCAGTTCAGAGCGTCGATCACCAGACTGGCCAAAATCGAAGACAGATATAACCAGGCCAACAAGCAAAAAGCCATCAACCAATACAAGATCGTCAACCCGGACGCCACGTACGACGAGGCCGCGGAGTTTGTGTACACGGCCGGAGACCAGCAGGTCTTCGACAACGCCATTCGTATGTCCAACAGAAAGGGAGAGGCCATGACCGTGCTGCAGGAGGTGCAGGCCAGACACATGGAGGTGGAGAGAACCGAGAGACTTGCTGCCGAGCTGAACCAGCTGTTTGGAGATCTGCAAGAACTTGTCTTCGAACAGGACGTGATGTTCGACAACGTGAACGAGAACGTTGCTGTGGCCCAGGATCACTTAGAGAGAGGCGATGCCAACGTCATCAAGGCCAGAGACCATGCTCGCAAGGGCAGGAAGATCAAGTGGATCATCTTCTGGGTCTGTGTGGTGATTATCTGCATCATCGTCGGTGCAGTTGTTGGAGGTGTTGTTGGAGCCGCCAGACACTAGACCCGGATAGATACCTAAAAGCTTGTACCAGTGTACGTATACAGTAGATTAATAGCACTTGCTAGTTATTTTTTACCGCGAATATAGGAAGGTGATTTAGTCCTCACCAGACACGGGAAGTCTGACCAGGGTGGAGTAATCCTAACCGACCAGGTCGGTTTTGTTTTCCCAACGCAAAAGTGTTCGCCCACGCCACGAAATACGGCCTGCGCGAAGGCATTAAGCGTTGGGGTCAGTACTGCTTTCCCAAATCTTCGGAAAAGCGATACTGCCTAAAAGTGGAAAAAATATTTATCGACGTAAATCTTGTGAGTGATTTTATTGTGCGCACCCCTTGCACCACATATGATATCAGCAGCTTGAGACGACTGCTTTATTTTGTTATCTTATTTTTGCCACCATGTCCTACAAACACGAGAATCTCATGTCCGAGCGGGCCAAGTCCCGCGTCACCCGCCATTTCTGGAGCTCTGCCAAACTGGCAGGCGATGAAAAACCGCATCCTGCCCCTATCAGTCTTGTGGGGGGTATGCCCAACCACGACTTCTTTCCTGTCAAGGGCATCAAGATTGGCATCTCGGAAAAACCTTTTGAGAATGGCTATCACGACGAGGTTGCTGTGGCGCATGAGCCACAGTCCGACTCGTCCTTCCTGGTTTCGCAGGTCGGCTCTGATCCCTCGGAGATTGACCTCAAGACAGGTCTGCAGTACGGCTACACTGCCGGCACAGAGTGCTTGGTGGACTTCACCAAGAAATTCGTGGAGAAAGTCTGGAAACCGGGCTACGAGGACTGGGCCACCATGCTCACGTGCGGTGGCTCGAACGGCATTGACAAAGTCTTTGACAGCTTCCTGAGCAAAGGAGACTCCATGCTGGTTGAGGAGTTCACCTTCATCCCGATTTTGAACTCCCTGGCTAACCTGGGCGTCAACACTTTCCCCGTGAAGCTGGACTTCGGCCCTGACAAAACCTTTGATTTTTCCGCGAATCTCAAGGAGATGCTGGAGAACTGGGACACCTTGTACCCTGGCAAGAAAAAACCCAAGTTACTGTACACTATTCCAACTGGACAGAACCCATTGGGCGTTGCGCAGACAGTGGAGCACAAAAAGAAGATTCTTCAGCTAGCTGAGGAGCACGACTTCGTTGTTCTAGAAGACGAGCCTTATGCTTACCTAAACTTCCAAAAAGTCAGTGAGACCCCGAATTTTGATCTGAGCCCGGACCAATTTATCGACTCTCTACACGGGTCCTACATCAATCTCGACACCACCGGAAGAGTCATCAGGACTGAGACCTTTTCCAAGGTGTTCGCGCCTGGTCTGAGACTCGGGTTCCTGGTCGGCCACAAACGGGTCATCCACAGCTGTACGCAGTACTCCGATGTCAGCTCGCGGGCCCCTAGTGGTGTCTCCCAGATTCTGGTCAACAACACCATCAGATACATGGGCGGTCTGGAGGGCTGGCTGAAGTGGATTATCAAGGTCAGAAACGAGTACTTGGTTCGGAAGAATGCATTTGTTAAGGCTCTCCTAGATACTGAAGCTGCTAAAAAGGGCTATTTAAAAGTCATGGATCCCGAGTGCGGTATGTTCGTCTCCAGCATCATCGACTTCGGCAAGGACAATCTAGAAAAAGGCACCGAGATCCTCAAGGCGCGGTGTACCGTCAACGGAGTTGGCGTTGTTTACGGAGGAGCCATGGCGGTGGATTATGAGTTCTCCAAGGAACGCACCAACTTTGTCCGGATGGCCATCTGTTACACCGGAAGCACCGATCTGCTGATCGAGGCCGCCTCCAGACTTAGCAAGTCTATTTTGGAGGCCGCTGCTCAATTATAATAAAATGTATTACATGTAAGGACGGCAAAATCAATGGTTCTTCACCTTCTCCACAACTAGCTTGTCGAAATGGTACATTTGCGAGATCGTAGATTGTCTTCTTAAAACGCCGAGTTCCTGCTTTGCCTTCGCGAGCAGCTCCGATGTATCTCCGTTGAAGTCCTTCAGTTTCTTGAACTCTGTTCTGCTCTTTCTCAAAAAGTACTCCCTGAAGTTGTAGTTCTCAAACTTGCGCGAGTATCTCAAAAACTCCCTGTACAACGACAAAATTTCCTGCTTTGCGGCCATGACGAAGAAGAAATCAATGAAAATTAATATTTGCCTTAAACTCGGTCCTTTTTTATAGCTCTCATCCTTGCACCTCTAAATTATATCTTGGTTTGTTTTCCTCATGACTGCAGACTACGACCTCACTGTCGCCATGGTGCTCACCAGCATCAGGACGCTTGCGAATACCGTTGTGGCACACGTTACGCAGTTCAAAAACGCTTATCCGGAGGTTTGGTCTCTATTTGTGTATCTGCTGGTGCTGTTTATCAGTGTGAAATTGGTGCTTAGAACTGCTCGAATGATTTACAGAACAATCATCAACACCGTGAAACTGGTCATCTTTATAGCATTGGTGGCAGTGGCCATCCAGTTGTGGAATAACAAGCCAGAGGCATCCGAATGGGTGCCCCAGATCCAGTACACTCTGATCCAGCTTTATCGCCTGAGTCGCATGGTTGTCGGCTTCTTGATCCAGTCACTCTCGTCTCTGGACTGGAGGAATTTGTCCAAGGTTGACCTCGATCGTTTCTTGGACTCGCTGAAAGCAACAAGGGGCCAGTTTGAGTCGCTGTTCCAGCTCCGACTCAACTGAGCCACACGTGTTTGTGGCTGATGTATTATTTATAGCGGTGTATATTTTGCCACCAATGGTCGTGTACAATCTCCAAACTCCGAGTGGTGATTTTGGCTAGCGATTTCATGAAAAAAGATGTTTTGTTTTGTTCTCTTCAGTTTAGTGGAGTGTATTTTGAAAATTGAGACGCCAGCAAACAGTCCAACGGCAAATTCCAACTGAGACCAACGGAATCACCATTTGTGTCAAAAAAGTAATTTTGAATTCCGCTCTCCACGTGTAAAATCACTGCCTTCTTGAATCTTCCACCATGTCCAATAGAAGAAGAGCATATCCACAGCCAATGTACCAGGCTCCAGATCCATCTGCTGCCTATGGCATTCCAGCAGAGCCGCAGCAGCCTCCGGTCAACCAGGGCCTTTATGGAGCGCCCCAGGTTTCTGCTCCTGTCAACCAGCTGGCCCAGGGCGTCGCCGGAATCAACCTCGCTGCCCAACAGCCCCAGGCCCCAACGATGCCTGCGTACCCTCAGGCTGCTCCTGCAGGAATATACGGACAGGAGATGGGCGCTGCTGCGTTGCAAAATCCTGCTTATCCTCAGCCATCATACCAATCTCCAGCGCAGCCCGCACAAACAGCTTTGCCTTTGAACCAACTATACTCTACCGACCTCTTGAAGGAAACTCCCCCACCAATTGCAGACCTGCAGTTCCCGCCGCCACCAATGATCTTGGCTCCGGGAACGTCTCTCAACGGAAACCCTGAGGCAAACACATCTCCTGAGTATTTCAGATCTACTTTGAATGTGATCCCTACCACCAGCTCCCTCTTGAAGAAATCGAAATTGCCATTTGCGTTGGTGGTTAGACCATACGTCTCACTACACGACTCTGAGAGACCCATCCCTGTTGTTAATGACACTATTATTTCTAGATGTCGCAGATGCAGATCGTACATCAATCCATTTGTGCAATTCACAGAACAAGGAAGAAGATGGAGATGCAACTTCTGTTCGCTTTTGAACGACGTGCCAGGGGGATTTGACTACGACAGAATGACCTCGACGCCATTAAACAGAATGGAAAGAAATGAACTCAATTACGGTCTTGTTGAGTTTGTGGCTCCGTCTGAGTATATGGTGAGACCTCCGCAACCGCTGGTGTACGTGTTTGTTCTTGATGTTTCTTATGCGTCCATTCAAAACGGCCTACTGGCTACAGTTACCAGAACCATTCTAGACACTCTTGATAGAATTCCAAATGATAACGGAAGGGCCAGGGTGGCATTCTTGGCCGTCGATTCTAGTATTTCGTTCTTCACAATCCCTAGCGATGACCAAGAAGACAAGGAGGTGTCCATGATGATAGTTTCCGATCTCGAAGATGTGCTCATTCCTTCACCTGATAATCTGCTGGTGAATCTGAAGGACTGCAGAAAAAACGTTGAGAAGCTTCTCAACAACTTTGTTGATTTCTTTGCAAACAACCAAAATACAGGTTCCGCTCTGGGCCCAGCATTGAAGTCGGCACACAAACTCATCTCACAAATCGGTGGAAAAATTATCACTTTCACATCTGCTCTTCCGAACATGGGTGTTGGAAAACTGGCTATCAGAGACGAGAACGCCGTTAGCGGAAAGCCTAAAGAAGCATCTGCGCTGCTCACGTCCAACAACTCTTTCTACAAGTCCTTTGCCGTGGAGTGCAACAAATCTCAAGTCACCGTCGACATGTTCCTGACAGGTTCGAACTATCAGGATGTCGCAACCCTCTCTAATCTCCCAAGATACACAGCAGGTCAGACTCATTTCTATCCAGCATGGTCTGCCAGTAGAGTTGAGGACATCGCAAAGCTCACCAAAGAAGTTTCGAACCATCTCTCTATGGACATAGCTTTAGAAGCTGTGTTGAGAGTGAGAGGATCCAGCGGACTCAGAATGAATGCCTTCTTCGGGAACTTCTTCAATAGGTCGTCAGACTTGTGTTCTTTCCCTACGTTCCCAAGAGACCAATCATATGTCATCGAGGTGGCTATTGATGAGTACATTTCTAAGCCATATGTTTACTTCCAATGTGCGGTGCTCCACACCACATGTTTCGGAGAAAGAAGAATTAGAGTGATGACTCTTGGAATTCCTACTTCGAAAGATCTCACAGACGTGTATGCGTCTGCCGATCAGTTGGCTATCACCAACTACTTCACCCACAAGGCTGTCGAGAAGACATTGTCTTCTTCGTTGAATGACGCTAGAGACTACTTGAACAAGGTCCTCGTTGACATTCTTGCCGTTTACAAGAAGGAGATTGTCCCAGGCAATTTGGGGTCCTCCTCGCCACTTCAAATATGTACAAACCTGAGAATGCTGCCGCTGTTGTTGCAGTCGCTCACCAAGCATATTGCCTTCCGATCCGGAAAAGTGCCTTCTGATCACCGTTCGTCTGCCTTGAACAGGCTTGCTACTCTTCCGCTGTCCAGCTTGATAGCCTACATCTATCCGACCGTGTATGCTTTGCATTCGATGACCGATGACTGTGGGCTGCCGTTTGACGGTGAAGACGATCCATACGACATCCCTCCGAAGAAGCACGGAGAGATTGTTCTTCCTGAAGCTGTGAACGCCACCATCACCAACTTTGAAAAATATGGTCTGTACTTGATCAACAACACCTCGGAGCTGTTCCTCTACATCGGTGGAGATGCCGTTCCTCAGCTGGTGAACGATGTGTTTGGCGTCGATTCAATTAACGAGGCTCCTATCGGAAAGGCCGAGCTGCCGGAACTAGACAACGAGTTCAATGCCCGCGTCAGGAACATTATCAACAAAGTCAGGGAGAACGAGGGCTCCATCGAGTACCTGAACTTGTACGTTGTGAGAGGCCCTTCGACCAACGAAAACATGATGAACACAAACAGGGACATCATTCCTCTCAGAATGTGGAGCATGTCCGAGCTTGTCGAGGATAGAGTGAGCGCAAACTTGAGTTACAAGGAGTTCTTGACCCAGCTAAGAGAGAAGATCTCCAGCTAGGCGGTGTACGGGTGTGTAGTCTAAAACTGAGCTAATCTTGTTCTCCAATAAAAACCCAATGTTTGGTGAGCGTGTGCCATAATGGGAAATGGCAGACATCCAACGATGAATTTTTCCATACTAGCTGTGTCTAATAAACAAATTATATAGAGTTTCTTGACCACTAGTTTCTTTGTTGGAATATACCGAGGAACAGGATACAAAGGGTAAGTGATCAGCCTCAATAGGGTGTGTGCTGCTGGTGAGAGCTCACGAAGCCAATTCTGCAGACTATTTTCATCATTCTGGCAACGCAAAGAGAGAGAATTAAAGCTACGTCGTTTGATCTACAGAGGAACATCAATGGGCAATATGCGACTGCAGGCACAGCACAACGGCCATATTGTGTTTCCGTCCAGCTCCATGTGTGTAAATGGACCGACGTGGCACAGGAGCTGATCGTATGCCAGGAGAAGGCCGTGCACCGAAGACAGAGCATGAGACAAGACCGCTACGCGTGTGAGCGGCGAGAATTGTGCTGGCAAGCAGAAAAAGCTGTCTTCTCCAGGAAAAGGTGTTCCAGCCAATAAGAACGCAACGATTTTGCAATTTTTTTATTCTGAAAAAAATAAGGTCTTATGTCAGCAGATGGTGTGAGATTTTTCCACTCAGTCCCCGATTTTACTTTACTAACTATCTAGGATTACACTATGTTGAGACAAGCATTGAAGACCGTTCCTAGAGTGCAGGTGAGACACGCGTCTGCTTTGTCGCAGGCGACCGTCTCCAACATACAGCTCAGATGGGAGAAGCTTCCAGAAGAGGACAGAAAGGAAGTCATCGAGGCCCTTGCTGAAAGACAGAAACTGCCATGGAAGGACCTCACTACCGAGGAGAAGAAGGCCGCTTTTTACGTCTCCTTCGGTGAATGGGGCCCAAGAAAGCCAATCCACTCTGCTGAGGATGTCAGATACATTTTCTGGGGTACCGTCATTGGTATCTCCATCACCGCTGCTGGTTTCCTTTACTACAGATCCAAGAGATACGTTCCAAAGACCATGAGCAGAGAATGGCAAGAAATGTCCGACGAGTACTTGAAATCGAAGAACGCCGAACCATTTACCGGGTACTCCCAAGTCCAATCCAAGTAAGACCTTTATCATCCCCATCAATCAAGCAATCATTTCATTCACAAAGACCAACCTCGAATGGGCTGGTTGTTAGGTTACCTGTTGCAACAACAGCAATAAAATTACACTATTATACACTAAATTAATTACCACAGTTTTCTGTCGAACGTTTGTAGGACTGTCCTAGCCTTTGGTCCAAAACGTAGCGGCAACGCGCGAGTCGTTGTAGGTTTTTCTGTTCGCTCTGGTTTGGCAGCCACTGGCTCTCGTGGCTGCACCGTCGACACTTTGCAAGACCCGATCTGCTGGTACAGCCTTTTGACGGTCGCATGCTGTTCTCCATCCAATGCTTTTTCCAGGTCTGTCAGCTTGATCCAGTTGAGAACCAGCTCCTGAAAGTTCTTTTCCTCCTGTTCGTACGTCCGCTTGAGATCCTGCAACTGCACCACGTCGCTGTTCAGAAAAGACCCGATCATTGGCCACAGGATATTCCATGCGCGCGACTTCTCTTGCTTCGTCAGTGGCTTTTTTTGGATATCTTTATATTTGCCGTAAAAATCTTCAGTTCCAATGATTAGCATCGCCTGTAGATCCACCACGTAGTTTTCGCCCGAAACCTCAAACACATACACGGGCAGATATTGTGTGACGTCTGTGTCTGTTCGGTCTCTGCCGAATTTGGCAAGTTTCAGGCCATACGGGTAATAGCTGCGGATATACTGCTTGCGTTCCACGTTCTGCTTCTCTGCCTCTTGCTTTGCACGTTGTTCCTGCTCGTGTAGCCTTTTTAGCCGTTCTTCCTCCTCCCGCTGCTTGCGATGCTCTTCTTCAAGGGCAGCGGCACGCAACTCCTCGTCCCGTTTTTTTTCCTGCTCAGCAATGGTGCGTGCGATCTGCTGCTGTCGCGCTCTCTTTCTCTCTAGCCGCTGTTGTTCTAGCGCCTCGCGAGCCTTGCGAGCTTCCTCCTCCTGTCTTTTTCTGGCCTCTAGCTCCTCGGGCGTTGGCGAGACAGGTTTCTCCTCTTGCTTGACCTCTGCGGGCGATTCGTGTTTGATCGGCGTCGGAACACGCGTTATGACCGGGGTGTGAGATGCAGACCGAGAAGAAACTTCGGAGTCGGTCGATGGCTTCTTCTTCAGTTTCTTCACTTCACTCTTCTTTCTGTCGTCTGAAACGGCGTCTGACGTCTCCCGCGGTCTCTTGGAAACCTTAGCACCGCGATCTTTCAGAAGCTTGATTTCTTCCTCGTCCGGCACGTAGCTCTCGTGCAAGATGTCCAAGGCCGTGCGCCCGCGTTTGTCCTTCAACGAAACATCAGCCTTGTTTTCCAGAAGCAGCTTGACCATGTCTATATGGTCCTTTCCCACAGAATGCATAAGGGGAGTCATCCCTGTCTTGTCCACGTAGTTGACCTTTGCTCCGAAGGCGATCAGCAAACTGGCAATATCGGTATGTCCGTGCTTGGCAGCTAGGCACAAGAGATCGGGCGATATTTTACTCCCTGCAAGATTCGACACGTAGTTGAGCACAAACGTGACGTCGTTCTCCGCCACCTTGTGGTATATCTCAGACCTTCCTTCTCTGGAAAAGGGGTCGAAAAACATGGGAGAAGGCCGCTTCGAAGGCTCCTCCTTTTCAGAATCTGTTCCTGGTCCCGAACTATGGCTCTTTGCGTGCTTCTTTTTGTACTCCCTGGTGGCCTGCGCAAGTAGTTTCTTTAGCTTCCTAACTTTGCTCATCTCCTCCTCATCAAGATCATTTATATCACGGTCTCTCTCAACCGAGTCCAGCGCAGAGTCGCCTTGCGAATTGACCAGACACGGGTTGGCGCCTCTTTCCAGTAAGGTCCGCACAACGTCATAGTGCAAGTTGGACGCGGCGTCAATAAGCGGCGTGTCTCTGTCTATGTGCGCAATCTGTGCATTGATATCTGCTCCATGATCCAGCAAAAGCTCCACCACGTCAAGATACCCTTCCAAAGCGGCCTCGTGCAACGGAGTATTTCCGGCGAAGTCGGGCTCATTGACGTCTGCTCCGTTCTGAATGAGTTGTTTGGCCTCTTCAAGATGGCCCTTTGCACAATGTCTCTGCAGCAGCGACCTTCCTGAGGCGTCTTTGCCATTTTTACCGCTCACCTTGCGTTCTGACGAGCGCGAACCCTGAGAGGACGAGCGTTTCTGCAAAGGCTTCTTCGTCACAACGTCATCTTCAGAATTATTTTCATCCGAGTTTCTTCTCATCAGCCGATGGAACCGTTTTGTTCTTCTCGAGGGCAACGGAATGGACTCGTCAATATCTGTCTCGGATTCTGACAGCGCAGGCTCTACTGTTGTGGACGAAGGACGTATGCCGTCAGATGCAGCGGTTTCCGGCTTCTCGACCGCAACAGAAAGTAGTGCAGTCGACTCTGCTGGCGGATCATGTTTTCTCGGTTCGGTTGGAGAATGCGTCCTTGCATCTCCAGCAGCGTCAGCAGCCGGCTCGGAAGACATGTAGAGAAAAGAATAAATATTTTATTTTCGTTTCTAAATGGGTATCGTCGATCGACGCGTCTGTCTTAGCGTACACATTTACATATCATTAGTGGACGAAGAGCCAGAGTGGTAGCCTAGATAGCGTCCCCACTCCATGACCTCGTATATCAGACTAAAATTTGGGGATATCAGCGGGGCCTTCTCCTTGAGCATGTTGTAAGCCTCGTTGTAGCCGATCTTCTTGTGTTTCATCAAGTATGCCAGGATCAGGGAAGCCGAGCGCGACACGCCGCACTGACAATGGATCAGAACACGTTTGTTTTCTGACAGCGCCCGATCAATGATGTCTGTGAGTCTAGGGAAGTCTGGCATCAACTTGGAGGTGTGCGTCCAGGGAATGTAGAAATACTGTATATTTTGACCAGACACAGAGGTCTTGTTGGAAATCTGCTTAGTGTAGTCCTTGATTTCCTGGGCAACATTGATGATAACGTCGAAGTCCACCAGCTGGGCAATCGACGGCTCGGAATAGAGATACAGGTTGGGTTCCAGCACGCACACGGGCCCCAGTGGATACGCTTTCTGGTAGTTCGCTGTGTTATAGCAGGGCACCTCTGACACCGCAGTCAAGGACCCGGAGGAGTCCGAGGTGGACGAGGAGGAATATGCGAGCGAATCGGTGGACTCAACAGATTGTTGCACGGACGTGACTGGCTGTGTGGGTTGTGCTGGCTGGCCGTTGGAGGAGTTTATAGTCAGGGTGAGCGATCTTCCCCGGCCGTGGCTGGCGGGTGTCTGGGTGGGCGAGTTGGCTGAAGACATCAGAACAGCGTTGAGGGAGGGCGTCCGGTACAGTCTTGGTGTTCTAGGGGTGACAGGAGAGTGGGACAAGACTTGTTTATTTCCGTTCGACGAGTATGTGAGGGGCACAGGGTATTTGCTCTGGTTTTTAGTCAAATCCAGTTGCAAATTTTTGAGGTTCCTGGGCCGTCGACTTGCACTGTTATTGGGAAGCGTGTGTTGTGTGGACATGGTGTCCGGGGCTGTGGGATTATCGCTGGACATCGATTCGAATCACGCCATACGCACAAGGAATCTAACCAGGATAACGGGGAGGGCTGTTTGCTTGGAATGAGAGAAAACGCCAAATTGAATGCTCAATTTCTGTTTGAAACAAGATTTCTAATTTTAGTAGATAAAAAATAGCTATTCTTTTTTGTTATGTATTCTAACTAGACTGCGCTGGAGACCAGCATTAATTTTTTCGACACAATACTCCACCGCACTTTTATCCAGACACCGCAGAAACTCGCTCAGAGA
The DNA here is from genome assembly GCA_030574315.1 of Ogataea siamensis. Lineage (NCBI taxonomy): Eukaryota > Fungi > Ascomycota > Pichiomycetes > Pichiales > Pichiaceae > Ogataea > Ogataea siamensis. Next base: position 25,744 of record JAJMET010000013.1, read on the forward strand.
CCCGCCCACGCCAAAGTAGATGTCCTTGGCTGCCACGATGGCCAGTGACTCCTCCTGCTGGACGAGATCAGCCACCATCTGGGCCACCACGGGGAGGTGCTGCGGGGCGTATATTGTTTCCGACGACAGAAGCAGAACGGGAGACCGCACGAGCGAGTGTAGCTGGCCCATCATTGTGCGGCCCCACGACCCGCTGATCAGCGAGATGGCTATTTTTTGTTGCTGCAGCGCGTGCTTGAATCCAGCTACCAAGTCAGAAGTGACGTCGATCTCGCCGTCCCTGACGTTTCCCTCGACATCAGGCCTGTATTGTAACTTCTCCAGCTGCTCTTTGTCCAACGCGGTGGTGCACCACGTAAGAAGCAAATTGGGCACGCTGACAAGACGGAGCACCTCGTAGTTGAAGTCTGTAAGAATGAGAGCAACGTCTGTTTGCTTTTGAAGCAGCAGGTTCTGGAAAACAAGCAGACTTGGCAAGCTCGTGCCGCACCCCAGCTCTGCAAATGTTCGATAGCCAGCGATGTCCATCTGTCGGAGTTTCTGCATGAGGTCGTAGCAGCACTCCCACGATTTGAGTCCGCCTTCATACACACCGTTCCGCACATCCTCTGCAGTCGATCCAATTAGGACTTGCAGGTCGTCCGACTCTGAGTCCTCGCTCATCAGTTGGTGGCGCACGTCGAAGAACTCACGACGGAACAGGGGTTCTGGAAAATCTATTTGCTCGTACGAGATCCTTGTGCCCACCATCAACTCCAAAAAGTGGTCTATGCTGTGCACCTTTGGTGTGGCTACTTCATCGACCAGATCAAAAGCATTCTGGTGCAACGAGGGTTCCTGCTCGTCCTCTTCAAAGCCAAACTTAAATCCCATTTATTAAAATATTTTTTTTTATTCTATATTTTTTACTTATTTATCTCCACGAATGTCAGAATTCGCGTCTTATCTGGACGACTTCGATCCTCTTAGATATGCCAATGAGCTGGTTGTGTCCACCAACAGTGCTGATGATCCAAGCTTGGACCTCACAACGTCCATGAAACGACTCCAGTTTGACCTCAAAGACGTGGAAAAGCGTCTCCAGAAAAATGCCAACGAAAATTACCCAACCTTGGTGTCGGAGCTCGACACAGCACAGGACCTTCATGGAACTATACAGGAACTGAAGCCATCGCTCAAGCAAGTGAACTCGTCGTATTCCCGGCTAGAAACCGAAATTCTAAAGCCATACAACGAATCATCCAATCTGCACTCAGCATTACGAAAAATCCACCAGACATCTAACTTGCTCAGATCCTCAACCTACTTCATATATGTGATATCGCGCATCGAGGAGATCGACAAGTCGGACCAAGAACTCAACAGACCGCCTTTCAAGTCGCTGCTTTCTCTGGCTAGACTTCTGAACCAGATAAAGATCCATCTTGCAGACTCTCCGTTCCTCAAGAGTCTGAAGCTCGTTAGAGACTACGAGTCGTTTCAGCAGCTCCAGACAACCCGTGTCATGGATATCTGCAACAACAATCTGAAAAATATTTCTCTTTCATATGATGATCAATCATTACTGAACTTAATTTACGCATTATCCATCATGTCGTCTGAGTCATTCTACAACCAATTGCAGCAACTGCTGAGTCTCAAGATTGCTGCGGCCATCAACCTGGTGATCAAGAATCTCAACAATACCCGAAATATTAAACAGGTATTCGCAGAAGTGTCGGCTTCGGGCAAGCTCATCAACCGGCTGGAGAAAGTGATGAAAAACAACAAGTGGCAGGATGCAGTCACTTCCAAAGAGTCAAATACAAGTACGATCACCATCTATGAGAAAGTCAACTCTGTGCTGCAGTTTGGGAATTCGTTGGGGACCATATTCTGGAAAGACACTGCCATCGGAATTGAGCCTAAGTTCAAGGACATCGTTACGAGAGGCGGGCCGATCGCCAAGAACCTTAGACAGATTAAAGACGATATCAAGACGGCGATTCAGCGGGCCGTTCTGGACTCTTTCAGCGGCGAGAAGAGCCCCGAATGTCTGGAAGTGAGAATGATGCTCAACAGCGTTGCATCTTTAGATAGAACTAGATAATCATGGATTGATCTGCGCCTGCGCTTTGTCGTTATTTTTCTTGGCCCGTCTACCTCCTCTTCTAGTTTTTTTCACCTTAGACTGTCTTTGTATCTGCAACAGTTTTCGCTCAAACTCTTTTTTTCTTATCACCGCTTCTATTCGACCCAGTCTCTGTTTCTTACCTGGTCGCGATCTCTTTTTTGAAGCCTTCTGGTCTGTGGTAACCTTCCCGGCCGGCAGATCTCCCAGTACAATCAGTTTGTGGGTGCTAGGCGTGATATTCGAACTTTGCTGGATAATTTGCAGTCCTTCGACGGCAGAATGCCGGAAAGCAGCCTTTTCGGTGGGCGTGAATTCAGCGTAGTAGTAATTTCTCGGCCTCTCGGTGTTCTCCTTCTTCAGATCGTCAAACTGGTAGTCTTTCTCCTCCAAACTCACAGGGATGTTGGTGGAGCCGGAGAACATGGGGAAGAGCTCAAGCGACTCCTGAGGAGACTCTGGAGCGGCGTCTGCAATCTCCACTATCTCAAAGTCAAACCCAGGATCAAAGGAATATTCCTGACTGACATCGGCGGGCTGCAAGTCTTCAAAAACCTCTTTTCGAGATACAACAGACATGACCCTAAATACTAATTTTTTCAATAAATAAAATAAATAAAATAAATACCTATCGATACGGAGCATCCGCATCTGCAGCATACTGGTATTCCTGCTCCCATCTATCGCCATTTGAGAGCAGTTTTTCTTTGTTGTACAAGAGCTCTTCCCTGGTCTCGGTGGAATACTCGATGTTCGGGGTCTCAACAATAGCATCAACGGGACAGCTCTCTTGGCAGTAGCCACAGTAGATGCACTTGGTCATATCGATGTCGTATTTGTATGTTCTTCTGGACCCATCCGCACGCTCTTCAGCCTCGATCGTGATGGCCTGGGCGGGACAGATGGCCTCGCACAACTTGCACGCAATACACCGTTCCTCTCCTGAAGGATACCGTCTGAGGGCATGTTCACCACGGAAACGCGGAGAAATCGCCCCCTTCTCGAAGGGATAGTAGATGGTATAAGGTGCACGGAAGTACATCTCCAGAACAACATACATGCCTCTGAACATTTCTGCTAGGAGGTACCATCTGGTTGCTTTCGAAAGAGCCCCCTCTTTGGACTCTTCCCAGGAGCGTGGCCGCGGAATGCGGAAACCTGTGGGCCAGGTCGACTGCGACGAGCCAGCCGTGGCCGAAAGCGTGGGCTTGAGCGCCGATGACAACGCGTGGAACGTCCGAGCGTGTCTGAAGCCGATGCGAATCATGATAAAAAATAAAGATTGGGGTACTCCACTTTGTGTCGCACCAGGGGTCACCCGGCCGAGCAGCCCGTTTGGGAAAATTAATAAAAGCCATTTTATTTTTCATATTCTGAAGCAAGCGCGTCCTATAAAGTTTGTTGTCGTCAATTAAGTGTACATCGTGTCTTCATGTTCAGGTCGCAGATAAGATCGTTTTCCAGCACGGCAAGAGCCCAGCTCGCTAAAATCAACCTCATTGGAACCATCGGGTCGGATGTCGCCAAGGCCACCACCTCCACCGGCAAAGAATACGTCAGATACTCGCTTGCTGTGGACTCCAAGTTCAAGGGCAACGACTCGACTTCCTGGTTTAACATTGCTTGCTTCAACGAGCAACAGGCTAACTTTGTGAGTGAGCGGCTGGGTAAGGGCGCCAGAGTGTACGTGGAGGCGGACGTGTCCAACAGCGTCGTGGAGAGAGAAGACGGCTCGAAATTCATCTCGTGGCTGCTTTTCCAGAACAATGTTGAGGTCCTCAGATACCCAAAGAGAGACGAGCCAGCTGAGGCCGAGTAACGTGCTTTTTTTACTGCTTTGTAACTCTTAGTTCAATTGAAAATAAACAATTAGATATCCGTGTACTCCAGCCCCATCCTGCGCAGGTCGCGGCGGATGTCCTCGTCCAGCAGGTCCAGTTCTGCCTGCCGCAGCTCGTGCCGTATGTCTGCGTCGCCAGGGGTGGTCGCCTGCGACGACGGCGTGCTTACGTAATCGTCGTACGCGCTGCGGGCGCCGGACTTGGCGTCGTCCATCTCCCAGCTGGAAACCGGCGACTCCTGTGCGCTGCCTTTGTACGAACACGAGTCCAGGCTGTACTGCGTGGAGGACGTGGTGTTTCTGGAGATGAAGTTTTGCTTCTTGACGACCTTTCTGGCTTCAGACCACGCACGCCATTTTTTCACCACCGCGCTGCCGATCGGCACGCACTCGAGCCACTCCACGTACATGTACACCGCGTCCTCTCCCAGGCCAAACAGCGCAAATCCGATAATCGACATTGCGATCTGGATCCATCTTTCCGCGTCGTCAAACGAGTCGTAAGGCAGACGCAGAATCGTGTCCCAGTACAGCTTTCTGCTGAAGTCGGGCCGGAACTGCGGCTGCCAGCCCTCCAGGTTGAGCACCAGCGAAAGCACCTTGAGCGGGAACATGGCGCCGATGACGAGCGAGCAGAAAATCAGCATCTTGCTGAACCTGCGCAGCGAGTAGCCTGAATTGGTGCATTGCAGGATGTTTCTGGTGTTTTTGCGTTTGGCGAAAAACACGGCCAATGTGGCCAGAGCCGTGACAAAACAGAGCACGCCCCACAGAAGCATCCATGTGTAGTACAGCAGCAGCGAGATGCCGTACTTGAGGAACACCAGCCGACATCCCATGCACTGTGTAATTGTGTACCTGAAGTAGAGCGCAAAATACACAAAGATCGCAACCAGCAAAGGGAACCCGACCACGCTGAACAATTCGACCGCCAGCTTGGCGCGCCCGCTGTTGAACCAGCGCTCCGTCCATCTGTTGGCCATCAGAATCATCATCAGGTTCAGCAAAATGCAGAAAATAGAGCCTGTTATACCGAACTGCGCCATGAGCTGGACCCGGACCGTCAGATCGCACCAGCCCTTGCCGTCCCACGCGGTCTCATAGTCGTCTCCGCCCCATACAGCCGCGGCAACCACGTACTCCACCATCATGATCTCCAGATAAATGAACATGGCACTCGCAGGAACGTTCCGCGAACGCACATGCCAAAGCATCGGCGGAACGTTGAGCACAAAACACAGTGTGTGGATGCTAATCAAAAAAGCCTTGAAATTCACCATGCTGCTTGACTGCCGGGCTGCTAGCTTTATATATTTCGACCCTGGCTACCACTGTATGATAATTTACCTTTGCGATCCCAAAACGGAAATCACGGCGGTGCACATTTCTGATACACTTTGCTGAACCTGTCACTCGTGCGACGGCGCGTGTTGGGCTGCCACCACGGCGACCGTCGCAAGACACGCCTGCACAAACAAGCCGGCCAGCGAGCGGCCGGCCCAGCGAGAAAGACGGGTCTGCACAGCGCAATGTGCGCGCCAGCGGTGCTCCGCGTCGCACGGCCTAGCATCACACACCGGGTCGGCAAACGGATCGCACACAACACTCTCGCCGCTGCACTGACTGCCGTCGTCGTCGTCGCGGCCGCCGCGCGAAAGCGTCCACTCGTCGTGCAACCAGCTACACACCCGTACACCAGCAATCACAACGAGCAGGGGCGGCAACAACAGGCCCACAGCAAACAGCTGGTCGTTAGTCGCGACATGGCCGCACTTACCACTCGGACGTGCTCGAGAAAACGGCTTTGTAGCGCGCAGGAGCGGCAGTCGCAGGTGTGAGACTGGTCCTGGCTTTTTTCCAGTTCTTGCACAGTTCCTATCTGGGTAGCTCTCATGAGAATGCAGAACGCTGGGTACAAGATAGCTTTATAGCAGCAGACCGTCGCAGAATGACGGGTTGAGTCGTAATCGTTTGTATTAAAATTATTACCGTTTTGGGAACATCAATGGAGCAGTTCTCACTGTCTGAAAAGATGCTCGGAGTAGTGTTTGACAAATGCCAAAGGATGGTCTGCGTCGTGCGCGCCCATCTTCCCGATTCCCGGCGAGAAACATGTGATCGGTAGCACCAGGACGTCCGAGACGAGTTTGGGCACGTCCAGCTTGGTGAAGTCTTTCCAGGTGACTTTGGAAAATATTCCGCTCAGCACGTAGTCGTTGAGATATTTGAAGATGACGTCGGTCCACACCCCGGCCCCGGTCCACTCCATGATGGACAGGTCGCTGGAGGCGTCGAAATCCAGCGTGCCTTCCTTGGCACGACGCAGAGTTTCCTCTGTGACGGCGGCGATCATCTCACGCAAAATAGGGTGTCCCGGCTTGGACTGGATCACCCAATTGGCAAACTGGAGTCTTCTGGCAAAGAACTTTCTCCAGTCCGGCGTGTCGGGGTCGGACTGGATGCCGACGATCATACCGATCTCGGACGGGTCCACATTTTCGGGGATCCAGTTGGGGATCGGTTGCAGCGGCAGAGTGTCCACGTCTGCGTAAACTCCTCCTTTGGCGAAAAGCATCAAATATCTGAAGAAGTCCATCTTGAGGATGATGTGGGGGAGCAGCTCGTATGCCTTCACCACCTCGGGCATGTGCATGTATAAATAGTGGACGATGGCATTGGATGTGTCGTCGTTGAACAGCTCGTGCACAAAGCCCGGGTTCTTGAGTGCCCATTGTTCTTCTCCTTCCTTGTACTTAGTGCCAAAATTAGCGTCATTCAGCCCGTACTTCCACGATTGCCAGATATATGCAGGGAACTTTTTGTTCTGGTCGTACGGAAACATGTAGGCCAGCCGCTCGCGCAACGTGGCGTCCTGGTTCGGTCTCCGCAGCTCGCTTAGCTGTTTTTCAAGCTTCTGTCTATCCTGCTCCAGCTTCTTGAGCCGGACGTCCTGCTCGTTCAGCAGCTTCTCGGTGAGCTCGTTCAGCTTGCGGGCCATCTCCAGCTCTTCAGAATGCGATTTCCCAGAAAACCCCAGCCCGTGTCCTCGACGTCCACCAGCGATTCCCTGTTTCTGCTGCGAAGACTCCGACACCGGCACTCCTGGCCCCAGCACCTGATTGAGATCTGGCGTTGAGTCCGCCGACAGCCGGATCAGCACGACGATGGTCACCACAATACCCACAGACAGAAGTACCGTCCGTTTAAATGTGTTTAATTTCATCGCCACGTAGAGATTTCAAAAAAAAATGTATTTTTTTAAACTATTATTACGCAGCGGAAATTGCAGGCCAAACAGATATTCGCTTAATCTGGGGACTAGCTTGTTCGCCCTATTCGTGTCGTGCACATGACGATAGCCAAACAAAAACGGACGGTGCATTCAGCGGAACAGAAGGCCGGCATCAGACGACGACCCGCGCAATGCATTGCCACAGCCAGATCGTTGACGTAACGAAGCAAACGAGTACAAAAACTTTGCCTCACAGTCCACCTGGCTATTCTGTAAATCTCTTGCTTTAGCACAGCCCGCCTAGCAAAATAAATTTTCCATCATGATTAAATGCTCTTGTTTGACAGGTGTGCGACCTGCCTGTCTGGGGAGACAGGGGCTGAACTTTCGGCCCGCAAATACAAGGACCATGGCGCGGTGGATGGGACTGGCCAAGTCGAGGCCTGGGCAGACGATTTTACGACCATATTCAATCCGCCCTGGCGGACTTGCCGTTTGGACTCCTCATCCGATCCTGAGCCAAAATATCACAACGCAACATGGCCTTTTAGCTCTGAAGCGCGGCTACTCCACAGGATCTCCGCGAGAGAGGTTTCTGGCAGCTGGCAAAAACAAATTTGACCGACTGGTCCTGCGGGCCAAATGGATACTGTTGCGGCAAAACCGGCCGTTCAACGTGGATGAGATCAGCGCGTTTTTGTCGTGGATTGTGATGGGCAATTTCCTGTGGATATTCATTGGAACCACCACCTTTTGCGGCTTGCTGATCTACGTGGGCAACGTCTTCACCGACGGGAAGATTAATAAAAAGTTCTTGCAGAAACTCATCACTTTTGACAACAAGTTGGAGGTGGATATAAGCAGCGACGACTTCAAGGCCTCGTGGGAGGACGGCACGATCAAGCTGCAGAACTTGACGATTGGAATGGGGCCCAACGAGCATTTACGATACAGCATGAAAATAGACACAGTGACAGTGACATTATCGCTCGGCAAATGGCTGGACGGCAAGGGGCTAATCAAAGACGTTGATCTGACGGGCGCAAGCGGGACTGCAGAGCTCGACGAGCATTACCAGGAGGTGATGGACGAGTCGTTTTCTCCGACGTACGAGTTCGAGCAGTTTCAAATCAATAACCTCAAGCTGCAAATCAACCGCAAAAACTGCACTCCACTGGAGGTGGAAATATTCAATTGCAAGCTTCCGAGACTGCGTCGCAATTGGACTACGTACGATTTCATCAACGCGGATGCCTTTTCCGGCTCTATAAATGGCTCGCTCATCACGCTGCACAAACGACAAAACCAGTTTGCCGAGTTCTCTGCTTTGGACCACACTGAGGACACCAATCCGTGGAAGAAAATCACCAGGCTTCGCGTTGACCAGCTGGACCTGTCGCGGATGATTGGTCCCATGTCAAAGCTGAACTGGCTGCGTTCCGGGACGGTCGAGCTGATGGTCGATATCATGCTTCCCACCGAGGAAGACCCAGACAGCATCCGGGAGCTGCTCTTACCGGCAAGCGAAACCACAGAGGAGAACAAATACGTTGTGATGGATTTCAAGGTGAACTTCCACGACCTGCAGGCGCGTGTTCCTGCAGAGATGCCCAAATCGTCCTTGACACATGCACCGTACGTGTCCGAATCAGACCTACACAGCCTGATCACGTTCATCAATGATAGACGTTTTGGCCTGGCTATGCGGACGGCTGAAACGTGGGATATTGAGGAAAATCCGTTTGACGGGTCGGACCTTGCTACAGAGCCAGACGAGGGCAAGGTTGCGGACTCACGTGTGCCTTCTATCAAGTTCCGGCTGGTGCACAACCTGGCCAATTTCGAGCTCGTTGATGTGGTGGCCTGTCTCGGGCTGCACACAGATCCCATGACGCAAATGGACGTGTCACAACGCACGAGCTTCGAAAACACCAACAAGTTACTGGACGCCGCAATGACAGAACTACTGGGGTATCTGATGCTGTACAAGGAGGAGATACAACACAGGCTGATCGAGCTGTATTCGAAACGCACTAATTTCGAGATCTTCTTCAACAACTTCATCCTAGGCAACCTGATCCTGGTGGGTCTGGGAAGCTTTGTTATTTAGAGAGGGTTCTTTGTTTGAGATGCGCACACATGTGCTCCACAACAAAACCCAAATTAAATGTACATAAACATAATTGCTTATTACAAGCTAAGCACGTTTTTTTTTAGTAGATCTGAAATAAATTTTTGTCTGACGCGGACCGTGCGGCAGTACACACGGATGATAAGGTTGAGTTTTTTAATTAAGCATGCAAAACGAATTTCGTATAAAATATACGCGGAATTAATTATTTTGGGCTCGCAATTAATTGGAGCCGGTATATATTTCTGTACGATTCATCATTGCAGCAAAATAATTGTGTACTAAAACACATCGACTGTTAGCGATACTACTTGGCGGTCACCACTAGCGCGAGAGAGGATCGGAATAGGACCACAGAAAACTTTTACCAACTAGCTGACAAATGTGGAACCTGTGGCAGGAGCCATACCAAGATTTGGAGTCCCAAGGCATACAGAAGCTTAGACACGAGCAGAGGGGAAGACGGGTGCGCACTCACGTCTTCTCGCTGATGTTTGCGCTGATGATGTCTGTGGTTGCTATTCATTTTTACTTCAAGGCAGTCGCCCTCAACCACGAGTTTGAGGACCAGTTTGGTCCACGTCTGATCAACATCGAGTCGCTCACCCACGACGTGGTAGTCAAGCCGGTCCACTCGCACAACGACGAGTGGAGGAGACATCCGCTGGTGGATGCCTTGAGAGCCGGAGCAAACTCCGTAGAGGCCGACTGCTTCTACTTCGAGTCCAACCCAGACACAATATTCGTGGGACACAACACTGTATTTCTAAACAAGAAGCGCAATATTGATTCGCTTTACTTAGACCACTTGTTCGACTTGCTGGAAGAGGCCAACGCTGACAACGACGCTACCACGAAAAACGGTATCTTCTACACTTCGCCGGAAACTACCACCTACTTCTACATCGACATCAAGAACAACAAAGACCAGCTGATTGAACTGCTAGAGAAGAAGCTCAAGCGATTTCTGGACAAAGGTTACCTCACCACGTACGACTCCAAGAACGACCGGTTTACGGAGGGCCCTCTCACAATCATTGTCACCGGAGACTATCCGTACGACCATGTGAAGTCCCAGGACCTTGTCTACACGTTTATCGACGCGCCATTGAGAGACCTGGTGGACCCAGAAAAGGCCAAGCTATACCCATCTAATAAGATCTCAATTTTCTCCTCGGCCTCTTTAGACGAGCTGACGGGCTCCCACAAGGCACTGAGCCTGTTCAATGGGCTTTCCCCGGACCAGCTAGCCGATCTGGAGAAATTCATTACCGCTGCTCACAAGGTGAACCTCAAGACTCGGATATGGGACACTCCCAAGTTCACCAAGTCCATCAAGCACACTGTGTGGAAACAGATCATCGAGCTGGGTTCCGATTACCTGAATGCCGATGAGCTGAAGGAGGCCATCAGTATATAAATTTATAAAGCCACGATGTACGGCAGCACGTAAGAATAAAAGTAATAATGCACCGCAAACAGCTGAGCAGTGAAGCCGGATAAAAAAAATAAAAAAAATATATTCGCCATCATGGTACGTATTGCTTATTTCGAGTGTTCTAACACGTTCAGTCCCTGAACCCGCACACGGGCCTTCCACGCGGCTGGAAAATCAAGATATCGAGAACACACAACCAAGAATATTACTACAATCCCTCTTCGAACGAGTCGATCTGGACTCCTCCAGAAGGGACCGACCAGGAGGCTCTAGACCTCTATCTCTCGAAAAACTTGCATAAACCCAAAAAGGTAGCCGTCAGACACATCCTGGCCAAGCACAAGGACTCCAGAAGACCATCGTCATGGAAAGAACAGAACATCACACGTACGCGCGAGGAGGCGATCGAGATCATCAAGAATTACAAGAGCCAAATCGAGTCGGGCGAGGCCACGTTCGAGCACATCGCAACAGAAAGCAGCGATTGCAGCTCGCACGCAAAGGGCGGTGATTTGGGATACTTCGGGCCGGGCGAAATGCAGCCCAGCTTCGAAAAGGCCGCGTTTGGCCTGCAAGTGGGCGAGCTGAGCGACATTGTGGAGTCGGACAGTGGAATCCACCTGATCGAGCGAACCGGATAAAACGCTTATGTAAGCAAAGTTTCCATCAAACCACGGGCTGGAAAACACATTAGTGTCGAAAACTTGTTGGTGCGATGAAAACCTTTCATAGAGGCCTGTGCACAAATATATCGAGGTTTTTATCTCGACCTAAATATCAGACACTGCCGTGGGCATGCGCGGCTCCGCACGTAAAAATATATAAGGTGGCAAATCCATATGGGGTCAAAAATTTACACTACTGTTCGTCCGGTATCATGAGTCCCCCAAAAAGACAAGTTTTGCCTTCCAATGTCAAGCCCGCTCACTACGAATTGAGCCTCAAGCCAGACCTGTCCTCTTTCAAGTTCGACGGAGAGGTTACGATTGACCTGGATGTGAAAGAGACTAGCGATTTTGTCGAGCTTCACACGTTGGACCTCGAGCTTTTGGAGGTGCAGTTGTCCACCAAGAGCGACAAGCTATCGCCTAAGACCACTTCGTACTCCAAAGACGACCAGTCCACCACGTTCAAGTTCGAGGGCGATGTTCTGAAGGCCGGTGAGTCCGTGCAGCTGTACATCAAGTTCATTGGAGAACTGAACGACAAACTGAGCGGCTTCTACAGATCCACGTACCAGGAGGACGGCAAGACGAAGTACCTGGCCACGACGCAAATGGAGGCCACTGACTGCAGAAGAGCGTTCCCTTGTTTTGACGAGCCTAATTTGAAGGCCACGTTCTCCATCACGCTGACCGCCGACAAGGAGTACACGTGCTTGTCCAACATGGACGTCAAGGAGGAGAAGGCTGTGTCCGAGACGCAGAAACAGGTTGTCTTCAACAAGACGCCACCAATGTCCACGTATCTGGTTGCTTTCATTGTTGGAGATCTCAGATACGTCGAGTCGGAGTACAAGTTCAGAGACATTCCAGTGAGAGTTTACACGACACCAGGCTACGAACAGGAGGGGAAGTATTCTGCCGAGCTTGCTGCGCGGGCTCTTGAATATTACGAGAAGGTGTTTGACATTCCGTATCCGCTACCAAAGATGGACATGGTTGGAATCCACGATTTTTCCGCCGGAGCCATGGAGAACTGGGGTCTGGTCACGTACAGAATGGTGGACCTGCTCATGAACGAGACCAAGACCAATCTGGCCACCAAGCTGCGTGTCTCTGAGGTCGTTGCTCATGAGTTGGCACACCAGTGGTTCGGAAACATCTGTACCATGGACTTCTGGGACTCGCTGTGGCTCAACGAGAGTTTCGCCACGTACATGTCATGGAAATGTTGCGACCACTTCGAGAAGAGCTGGAAAGTTTGGGAGAACTTCGTTGGAGACTCGCTGCAAATGGCTCTTTCTCTGGACGCTTTGAGATCGTCGCATCCTATCGAGGTTCCTGTGGCCCATGCAGACGAGATCAACCAGATTTTCGATGCCATTTCGTACGAGAAGGGCTCGTCTGTCTTGAGAATGCTGGCCGATTACCTTGGCGAGGATACCTTCATCAAGGGCGTCTCTCACTACCTGAAGAAACACATGTATTCCAATGCCGTGACCGAAGATCTGTGGGCCTCGCTGTCTGAGGTTTCTGGCAAAGACGTGCAGTCGACCATGAACATCTGGACCAAGAAGGTGGGATACCCGGTCGTGCAGGTCTCTGAGAAGAACGGCAGGGTGTCGTTGAAGCAACACAGATATCTCACCACCGGCGACGTCAAGCCTGAGGACGACACCACCGTCTACCCTATCTTCATGAGTATCAAGACCGACTCCGGTGTTAAGGACTTCATGTTCGACAAGAAGGAGCTGGAGCTCGACATCAGCAGCTCCGATTTCTTCAAGGTCAACAGCGACTCCACGGGTGTCTACAGAGTCAACTACGAGCCAGAAAGATGGCCTGCTCTGGGAGCCGCAGGCAACAAGCTGTCTGTTGAAGACAGAATCGGCCTAGTGGCCGATGCAGGCGCTCTGTCTGTCTCGGGCTACTCCAAGACCTCCAACCTGCTGTCACTGACGTCTCACTTCAAGGAGGAGCCATCGTTCTTCGTCTGGTCGGAGATCATCTCCAGGATTGGAGCCGTGAAGCGTGCTTGGCTGTTTGAAGATGAGGCCATCAAGAATGGCCTCAAAGCTCTAGTCAGGAGCCTCGTGAGCGACAAGTGCCACAAGGCTGGCTGGAAATTCGACTCCTCGGAATCTTTCCTTGACCAGAGACTCAAGGCTCTGCTCTTCAGCGCTGCCGCCGCCAACGACGACCAGAAAGTCATCGACGCTGCCAAGGACATGTTTGCTAAGTACACCGCCGGCGACAAGTCGGCCCTCGACCCTAACCTCAGACGAACCGTTTTCACCGTGGCTGCGTCGCACGGGTCCCAGAAAGAGTTCGAGGCCCTGGTCACCCTGTACAAGGAGACCCCCCAGGCAGACGAGAAGCAGGATGTTTTGACGAGCCTGGGCCAGTTTGAGGACAAAGAGCTGCTCAACAAGGTGCTCGATATGCTTCTGGATGGCACCATTAGAATCCAGGACGTGGTCACTCCAATGGCCGGTATGTGCACGCACAAAGTGGGTGTTGAACAATTGTGGAACTTCGTCACTAGCAGATGGGACGAAATTTCCAAGGCCATTCCTGCATCTCTGACCCTGCTCGCTTACGTGGTTGATTGCTCTGCCCGCGGTTTCACGACCCTTGAGCAGTACCATAAAGTTGAAGCATTCTACAAGGACAAGGACACCAAGGCATTTGACCAGAAACTCGCCCAGACTCTGGAGTCGATTAAGTCCAGAGCTAATTGGGTCAGCAGAGACTCCAAGGATGTTGCAGAGTGGCTGTCTTCGAACGGGTTTTCTAAGTAGTTTTACGTGCCTATAGTTACACAAAAAAGATTACGTCAGCATATTATGTGCTCCTTGTTGCCCTTTTAAAATATCCCTAATTCCTTGTTTACCTTGTAAAGAATAGTTGAGCAATGGAGCCCGACATGTCCAAACACAATGCTGCAATGTCAACCCCCAACATTAGGAAGTCTGATTGGCTGGTTCTAAGACCGTCAAGCGCACCGAAACAACAGACGACGAACGAGCTGCTGACCCCGTTGCCGGTTAAGGACGGCTGTGTTTCGAAAATACCAGTTATCACTCCCAAGGCAAACAAGGTTGTCTCAAGAGCTTCAAACGAGTGGCCTGGTCACGGCCTCAAATTCAATGAGCTTGTAAACGAGACATCGTTGACCCCGATCAATGTATTCGGACGGGCCATCACAGCTGGGTCTGCTACCACGGCAGCCACAGTGACAACCAAGTTGAACTCCAACGACTTGAGGGAAGACGATTCTGTTTCGTGCATAACCAACTCGTCGACCTCGACCCCATGCAACCCTAAAAAACGTAAGCTTGAGATGGAGCCGCTGCCTTTCTTTGCGTATAGAAACGACCAACACAGCGAGCGCGAAACCACCGTGTGCAGGCATTTGTGTGAAAATCCGGAGATGCTAGAGTGGATTAACGAGTCACTGGACACGATTCAAGACTACGAAAAAGTTGTCGAGAGAGTGGTCAGCCTGAGAAACAAGTTCAACAAGCTGGTGACCCCGTCGACGGAGCTATGATTTGCTATAGTTGTTTATTCTGTGAGATACACAATATTAAACAGGAAGTGTGTTGCTTACTTTCTGTATCTTCTGAGACCTCTGTTAGCAGAGACAGCGATCACGGAGGATGGAACCTTGAAACCAAGGGATTTGATCATTTCGTCGGTGTCGGCATCAATGTGGAGCTGTCCCTTGTTCTTCTTCAAGTCCAAGGCTGACACATCTGGAACGTATTGGTCCTTTCTTTCTCTCTCTTCCTCTTGGAGCTTGAAGGAGATACCTCTAACTGGTCCCTTTTGAATTCTCTTCATCAAGTGGGTGGTGTAACCAGCGATCTTGTTTCTCAATCTCTTGGACTGGATCTCAGCGATTTCACCGGTCAATCTCTTGTTGACCTCGAAGTCCAAAGTCAGTTTTGGATAGTATTTCTCGATGAGAACCTTGGAGGCTCTCTTGACGGTCTTGGTTCTAACTCTACCCTGATCACGTTAGTATTGGGGGTCTCATTTGCTATAGCCAGCTAGCTGTTACTTACCATTTTGTGATGTTAGTTTTCAATCCTGGTAAAGAAATTTTTCACAAAGTCAAACCAAAAATGTGAACTTAGCCCAGCACACCATCACGTGACTTACATAATTTTTTTCCCGTCACCTCATTGCTCGTTATAATTTCCGGAAGTACTACAAGGTCCCACCCGCATTACGTACACTGGGGGGCGAAAACATAAATAGTGCCGTATAGCGCCCTTTTCAATGGCAAAGTTCCACTGTGACGTTTGCTCGTCAGACTGTACACGCCGAGTCCGTATTCGCTGCGCAGTTTGTGCCGATTATGACCTCTGTGTACCGTGTTTTGCCAAGGGCGAAAGTTCGGGTAAGCACAAGCCGTTTCATGACTACCAAGTGATTGAACAACATCAGTATCCCATTTTCGATGAGGACTGGGGCGCTGACGAAGAGTTACTACTGATAGAGGGCTGCCAGACTCTTGGATTAGGTAATTGGCAAGATATCAGCGACTTCATCGGCGGCCGGTCTAAGGAGGAGGTTGGAAAACATTACGAGGAATATTACCTAAACTCCCCTTGCTACCCGATTCCTGATCTGAACAAAACGTTCGAGCATGTGTCGACCTCATCATTTTTACGCAAACGGAAACAGCGGCTGGACTCGCGCAAGAACCTCCCGCTGCCTCCTCCAAAGAAGGTGCTTACCTCGAAGCCTTTATGTTCCGACATACAGAAATACATGCCTGGTAGATTGGAATTTGAAGAGGAAGCTGACGACGAGGCTGAGAAGGTCGTCCAGGACATGGTTTTCGACGGGGACGAGACCGACAACGATATACAGCTGAAGTTGACGATACTGGATATCTACAACTCCAAGCTGACCATGCGTGCCGAACGCAAACGGCTGATGTTGAAAAACAACCTGCTGGACTACAGAAACAACATTGCTATTGACAAGAGGCGGACCAAGGAGGAGCGCGAGTTGTATAACAAGCTCAAGGCTTTTGCGCGTGTCATGACAGCCCAGGACTTCAAAGATTTCTCTGACGACATGTTAAGTGAAGTCCGAGTCCGCAATCGTATCCAGCAGCTGCAAGAATGGCGCCGCAACGGTGTGACGTCGTTTGAGGCAGGGGCCAAGTACGAGAAAGATAAGATCAGCAGACTGTCGCGCGTCAATCTTGGAGTCGGAGCGGCTCCCATCATGTCTGGCAGGGAGAGGCACACGCTTAATTCTGGTCGTTCGACCTCGCGTCACCAGACGCCGTCTTATGATAATAGCGGAAAGAAGCGTGGAAACCATCCGCTAGACATCTCGCAAGCCCTGGACTACGATTTGCTCTCGGACGAGGAGAAAGTGCTGTGTTCCAACCTTCGCATACTACCCAAACCATATTTGGCAATCAAAGAGACGCTGTTCCGTGAGCTTCTGCGAACCGGTGGCGTCCTAAAGCGCAAGATTGCTAAGGATCTTCTCAAGATCGATCCTGCAAAGACAATGGAAATATACGATTTTTTTGTGCAACAGAAATGGTGCAATGCTGTTTAGTGTATTATATTATGTACGATAGGAAATGGAAATAAAATTTGAATAAATTTGAAAAAAATTTAAGTAAAATCCCTGTCTTCAACCATGTCCAAGTCCCGTTATTTTTTGGAGCAAAGCGTTCCCGAGCTGCAGGACCTTGAACGCAAGAAGCTGTTCACGAGAAAAGAGATCACCATGATCATGAGAAGACGTACCGACTTCGAACAGAGAATCGCCGGAAGAGGATCTAAACCTGCAGATTTTCTAGCATATGCTCAATATGAGAAAAACGTCGAGAAACTGAGACGCAAACGATACAACAGAATGAAGCCTGTCATTGACACCAAGCCATCGATCTCCGATTGGGCTTCGAGCCGTCGCATTTTTTTCATCTTCGAACGAGGTGTCAATAAATTCCCCAAGAGCATGGATCTGTGGTCGTCATATTTGAAATTTGCTCGCAAAAACGGCTCGGTCAAGGTTGTCTACTCCATTTACTCGAAATTGTTGCAACTTCAGCCTAAAAATATCAACGTTTGGTTCTCTGCTGCCAGCTACGAGTTTGAGCAGAATAAAAACGTCAAGTCAGCCAGAAACTTGTTCAAACGATGTGTTAGATTCAACCCAGAGAGCAGCGAGGTTTGGCTCGAATTCATCAAACTTGAGCTCACATACCTGTCCAAGCTGCTCCTCAGGAGGAAGCTTCTCAACATTATTACGGAACAACAGCAAATCCAGGACCTCAAAGAGAATGAAGCAGGGGTATTTGAGGGTGACGACATGATTAGCCTGATTCCAGACACAGAGATCAACCACGAGCTAAACAAACTGCCGGAATTGAACACCGAGGTGCTGGGGACAGCAGCCACCAATCCTGTGCTCAAGGGTGACCTGGTGCTGGCTATTTTCGACGTGGCGGTCCACGCGGTCCAGAAGAACGTGCAGCTGTCGGAGGACAAGTTCCACAAGGTGTGGCAGTTCTGCCAAAACGTCCTCTTGCTGATCGACCACTACGATGTCCTGGACAGACTGTACTTGGCTAACCACGTTGCCGAGTGGCTGGCGCATGACCACGGTCACGTGCCAGAGGTGGTGGTGCTGCAGCTGACGCTGCCGCTGCGGTACGTGAAGCTGGGCGACGCCGAGTTCGTGGGTACGCTGCAGAACTCGGTCAAGCTGTACCAATCGTGGGCCGCAAAGAACAAAGCCGCACAAGACGTGCGCAACGAGGTGAAACATCTCTACACCGACTACATCACCCAAAACTACCTCTCCAAGGCAGACGACGAGGTGAAGCAGGTTCTGACGCTGCTGGTGAAAAAACTGAGGTAATCAATCGACCTTATTTAAGTCGCTGAGCTGGATCTTCTTGGAGATGCGTTTGTACCCGAGTCCCAGGGCCACCACTGCCCCCACGACCAGCGAGCCCAGACAGTACGTCGCGATGATGAGAGGACTGTGGTGTTTTGGAAACTTGAAGAAAATCATGCCTGAGTCCGAGGTCTCCTCTTTGCCGTTGCCGAGCCACTGGACGTCGAACTTGAGCGGCACCGAGTCGCCGATTATGACCTTTGTGGTGTTGAGCGAGCTGGACCATGCGGTTCCCGAGACGATCTGGTCGTCCCTGGTCATGAAGAGCACGTTGACGTTTGGGTCCAGATCGACGTGCGACTCGTCCACATTGCCTCTGAACTGGAACACGAGCGGCACACTAACGCCGGAGCGGGGTTTGACGTCCACCTTGCAAGAGAACGGAGCGTCGTTGTGTAGATATAACTGGAATAGATGGTACAACTCGTCGTCGAACTTGACGGTGCACTGGAGCTGGTCGTTCTGGCCGTACTTGAACGAGAGCGGCTTGGCTGTCTCCTGGCACTTCAAAAAGTCCACGTACACCACGTTACCCTGGGAGTCGAACTTGTGTTCTCCGTTGTCTATCTGCCGAGCGTTGCACAGCAGGGACACCGGGTCGTTAGCAGCGTACGAGGGCAGCTTGGAGATGTCGTCCTCCGTGTCGGGGAAGGGGCGGATTTTGGCGGCCCAGGCACACGCAACCAGCAGCAGGAGGGGGAAAAGCATATGAGGAAACAAAAAGTACAGCTATTAGCAAGGAAAAATAAAAATAAAATCACAGCCAGAAACCCGCGGTATCAGGATCTGATCTGGATTTCAGGAGCTCTCAGCTAGTAATATTGTACAAATACATAAAGCAAGATATAGCATCACTTGGCCATGGTCATCATTTCGAGCTCGGCCGGGTTGGTGATGTGCCGTAGACACTTTTTCTTGGCCTTCTGGGAGCGCCAGTGGGCGGTCAGCCCGTCCTTCCGCTTAAAGCTCTTGCCGCAGCCCCATTCCTCGCCGTTTTTCAGCACTCCTCCGCAAACAAAGCCTCCATCGTTTTTGTGCTGGTTGGTCTCGTGACGCCTGCGGTCACTGTGGCGCGCAAAGAACTGCTTGCACTTGTCGCACTGGAACGGCTTCCGGTGTTCGTGGGTGGACTGGATGTGCGAGTTGAGGTTCATTTTCCGCGAAAACGTCTTGCCACAGCCCGAAAACGGACATGCAAACGTCCTGGGCTGTTTTTTCGAGCCCAGGGAGCCGTACTTGGAGGGCGGAGACGGCAGTCCACCGTTCGAGGACTCCACCATCCCCGGTTTGGAACCGTCCATCCGCAGCGCAATGTCGGCCGCCTTCCTGGACCAGTCGATCGAGTTCTCGTCCTCCTTGGGGCCCTTGCCGCCCGGAACCGACTGGTACGGCACCGAGTTGGCCAGCGTGAACAGTGGGTTGTCCTGCCGCGTGGCCGCGCCGGCGTTCCCCGTGTCAACGGCCGTCTGCTGCGACGACGTGTGCTGCGAGAAGGGGAACATACTTCCCAGCATATATTTCGGGTCCGACGACGCCATGTCCAACGGCGGCAACTTTTTGTGCTCTTCCCGGAGGTGCGACGTCGACGAGGGGTAGTACAGCGGCGACTGGTGTTGGGAGCTGCCTATTAAGGACCCCGGGTTTTTTGATAAACTTGGTAATTGAGGCTGTGTTGTCTGGCCGCCCGAGGCGTCCTGCGGATATTGCAATAAATCCGGCTGGCCCTCCGTCTTGAGGGCCGGGTCCGTGGTAAGGTTTTGGTCGTCGTTCATCGCCAGACCTGTGCCGATACTTTCAGAAGCCTGTGCTAGCGATTAAAAACAAGGCTGGAAAAAACAAGGCTCAACACATTTTCCCAAAGGGGAGCCCGCTTACATAAGCACATATCGAGAAGGCAACGGCGCAAACGCCCGCCAGGTACCTCACCAGCGGCCACGCGTCGGTGGGCAGTCCGCGGACCTCGCTCACATGCACCTCCAGCTCCACCGTGTTGAGGTACCGCCCCGCGCGCTCGCGGTCCGTGCTGTAGTAGTCGGGGGCTACGGTTATGAGCACGGCGTCGTCCTTCTGGCGGAGGCCCACGTCGACAGGTGCCGTCGCGGACCAGCACACCCGCGCGAGGTGTGGGCGGCGGCCCAGTGCGTTTGTCTGCAAGGCGACTCGTGCGGTCTGCTTGTTCAGCTGCGGAGCAACGTCGACGAGCGGCTCGAACGACACCGACACGCGGTTCAGACCCAGCTGAAGCGATTGGCGCGCGTCGGCTTGCGCACGGTACGATTGCGACGCAGCCACAGGCACAAACGGAAGCGTTTCTGTGTTGGCGCGCACCAGCAACGACGACAGCAGCACAAACAGGAAGTAGGTATATTTCATATTCGATAAGTCGGAAACACCTGGCACCGGTGTTTTTGTTTATGAAAAGAATTTGGATACCTTACGTAGACATTATGACATTGGGTATTTCGCAGGACATGGAAGCCAAAGAGGAACCGACTTTGAAGAAATCTCCGTCGATCACCAACATATCGAAGATTGCACAGCCAAAGCCGCTGCCGATCAGCATCAACATGAAGATCAGCGAGGAGCTGGCCGAGATCAAGAATGCGCTGGCCGACCTCAAGTTCCGGTCCAAGAACAACAACCAGAGTCTGGCCAAGCTGAACGAGAACCTGGCCGCATTCAACGAGACTACGGGCGCTGGCGATAGAGACGAGCTCCGACAGGTTGTTGCGGAGCTGCGCGGGCTAATTGCAGAGCTGAGACAGGAGTCCACGCCAGAGCCAGACACAAGGTCTGCACAACGCCGTGTGGACAGTCTGCGCGCAGAACAGACAGAGTTACTGGAGAAAAACAAGAGCGCGACCGAGGAGCTTCTGCGCACGGAAAAGGCAGCTGCGCAGCTCCAGTCCAAGTGCAGTCTGTACTGCGCACAGCTGCAGACGCTGCGCAGCGAGTTCAGACAGCTCGAGGCCGAGAAAGAGCGGCTCATCAGCAGCCTGGAGCACAGCAGACAGGACCAGCGGGGCACCAGCGGCCAGAAAATGCTGGAGCTGCTCACGTCAGCGTCGGCAGACGACGAGGACGTGCTGCGGCCCAACACCCGCGCGGAAAACAAGGAGAATCACCGTATCTTCAGCTCTGTGTATTAAGGTTATCGGGCGACTTTTTTCTCCGTGCCCACGCAGAGGGGACGTGCTTACGTAAGCAGACTGGGGCAGTGGTGTGGCACCAGGCAAACGGCCGGGAAGTCCGTGACCAGACACGAGAGCAAGGAAGCATGCATATCGTGACGTCCCCACAAGATTCCCTTATCGACCGGCGCAGCCTGGGCATAAGGTGGGCCGCCTAGCAATTTCCCGTGTCAAATGCTCTCGCCTCGCGCCCCTCCACCCCCCCGCACACCACGCGCATATTCTAGGCTTATCTTATAAATAAAATTTGCCTTCCTTGTCTTTAGCAAACTAGTTCTTGTTCTTTAAAGGGTCCCAGGGCATGTCAAGGGCAATCAACTACGACAATTTTATAGACCCGGAATCAGCAAGATCATCGTTTTCTTTCGAATCGAACGGCTCCAACGGCTCCAACGGCTCCAATATCTTTTCCAATCAGGGAGAATATGATCTCTCCGTAAACAATTTGAATAGTGTTCTCTCTTACGCAACTGACATGGACAACCATACTCTGAGTGACAAGGACACTGTAGGCACTGGCTCGACGGTCACAGGCACCACAGGAAATAACAACAGCAACTCTACCAGAACGGGGTTTGTCAATCCGTTTGAAATCAACTCCTCTTTGTGGAGCTCTGTGCCCCAGCCACAACCGCAGGGACCGCAGGATCTGCTTTCGCCGTCTTCGCATGCCCCGGACTTCCCGCGTGATCCAATCGTGTCGCCACTGAGCCCCTATGCAAATTTATTGAGCCCCCCTTCGGGATCCTCTTTTTCGGCCCAGCCACCTGCGCAGGCTGATTTTGGGTCGAGAAGGGCCTCGTACGTGGGGGAGTTTACCACGCACAGCAGACCGTCTACGGGAAGCATTTGGAATTCTAGAGACGACAACAGAAGCTCCATCGGGTCGGCAGGAAGCCCGCTGCTCAACTATCCGACTCTGAGCTCCCCTCCGCAGCTGGCGGCCCCTTGGCAGTCTCCTCCGGCATCGGACTTTGCCGCATTGAGGAGGTATTCATACGACACAGCGTTGGGCGCCGCTACGCAGTCCGGCTCGTCAGGGAACGCTCAGTCGCTGCTGCCAGCATTTCAGCAAAAAAGGCAGTCAGCATCGTCGACCTTCGGCCATGCGCCAGGTTTGGACTTTGTGAAAACGCTCGAGCAGAAGACTACATCGCAACCGCAACAGACAACGCAACTATCAAACTTACTCAATTATCAGGATCAATATTCACAAGCATACAAAGAGGCAGATTTGTATTTTACGTCTCCGTCACCAGAATCGCTCAATTTGGCCAAAGTGTTGGAGAGTCTCAACACGCAACAGCTGCCAAAGTTCCCCGGAGGCGGGCTTCCTGGAGTGAAGCTTGTCCTTGTGTGTTTCAAGAACGGACGGCTGGACGTGTTCTTCCTGCCTCCGGAAAACCAGAAGCTGTTGCAGCACATGAAGGTGGGCGAGTTGGTGATTGTGGAGGCCGATAGAGGACGGGATTTGGGAAAGGTGGTGAAGCTGGAAGTGTCGATCGACGAGGCACGGCTGCTGAAGCTGAAGCAGTTCCAAGAGCAGCAGGCGGCGTTGAACCAGGAGAACACGGAAAAACACCCGGTTCTGCACTTTCCCAAGCCGATAGTGCGCTTTGCGTATCCGAACGAGGTGGCACAGCTGCTGCTGAAGAAGAGCGACGAGGAGAAGTCGCGCAACGTGTGTCAGCTGAAGGTGAAGTCGCACGGGCTGGTGATGCAGGTGACCGACGCAGAGTACCAGTGGGACCGGCGCAAGCTGACCTTCTACTACCACTCCACAGCACGCATCGATTTTAGGGATTTGGTTAAGGAGCTATTCAGGATATACAAGACACGGATTTGGATGTGCAAGCAGCAAAAAAGAGAAATTTAGGATTAGACATAGACTAGAAACATGAGATTCACGGGTTGATATTATAGGATATGGAATAGAACAAAGGTGGTGCTTCTGGTGCTATTACTCTACGTTCTGTAGTGGGTAGCGTACTCCTCGTCGGTGACCTCCATTTCCTTCCAGGTGTGCTGGGCGTATGCGCTGAGGTCCCGCAGCTTGGCGAACGCGGCCTCCTTGTCGAATGTCTCGCCCGCGTCTCTCTTGGCGTTGAACTCGCTGCGGATGGCCATGGCTCTGTCGGAGATCACCTTCATCCGGTACGCGATCCAGTCGGGGTAGAACTCGCTGTAGACGCTGCCGAAGTTGCACTCGGGCTTGACCGTCTTGAGCACGCTGGTCTCCGGCTTGGTGGAGTCCTTGGCCCGGTATGACGTCACAGCCGTGATTCTTTCCGTGTACCCCAGCGGCATGGCAGCCAGGTGCTCCAGTTTTCTGCCCTGCAGGACGGTGGCCTTGCCCTTGGCCGGTCCCGCCGCAGGAACCACCTCGCCGGTGCCGGTCTTGATGAGCGTCTCGCCGCCGATCATCTCGCTGGTGTCCGACAGCATCAGAACACACACAAACGGATACGAGTCGTGGTGCCATCCCACCACGGCAGGGATGTCGTACTCGGTCTTGTCGCCCAGCGAGGCGCGTCTCTTGGCCGAGACCTTCTGGTTGTACGCCTCGTCGGCCGACCGCATGGCCACGTTGATGTTGGCCACCTCGTAGTCCATGATCACCTCCAGCTCGACGCCGGCCATGGCGGAAACAGCAGCCACGGTGTCTGGGTGGGTCCACGCAGCGTACGAGAACGGACAGGTGGACTTGGCGTAGCCGCGCAGGTTGCCGTCCATGCCGGAGGTGGAGTTGAACGAGAGCCGGCCCCACTTGGAGAACACCTCTTCTCTCAAGATCTCTGCCTTCATGATCTCGACGGCCTCGTCCGTGAACAGCGGAAACGGAGCGCTGACGCCGATGTCGGAGATCTGGTCCTCGCACACGCGGCCCAGCTCCTCCATCGTGGTGCGCTTGACCGTCTTGAGACAGTCGCGGGTGAAACTGAGGTGTTTCTTGGGGTCGAACTCCACATTGATGTCGACGCCGGCCAGGGTGTCTGTGAGGGGCCTGATCTGCGACTCGTACGCGCTCGAGTCGATTCGCTTGTGGATGTTGCCTGCTTTGATCTGTTGGAGGAGTTCTGCGGTTGCCATTGCTCTGGACAGAGCATAGCTGGTGTATTTATAATGGTAGCAGGGCAGCGAAATAGTTGCCTAATGCGGAAGCCACCAAAAAGATAAGGGCGGATTGCTGCTTGTGTAATCTGCAACAGGAACCGTTCGGATTTGCTCGGGCGAAAAAACAATGGCCCACACAATGGCACGATGGTGTAGATAGCAACACAAGCTGTCATATCTTTGGCCAGCAAAGTGGGCAATCAGAGGGCGATCCAGATGCGAGGAAAGCCGAGGAGAACCACCCCGGCGACAGTCTTGCGTGGGCTGGTTTGCCGCATGTCTGGCTCGCGCGCTGATTGGCCCGGCCACACGTCTCTTGGGCACAACCGGTCGCAGACAAATTCAGGTGAGGAATAAATCTAGGTAACTAGTAGTGTTAGTGATGATAAATAAATATGGCATACCGTGGCCCTTGTCAGGAACGGAGCATTGGTCGCGGCAACCGAGCGCAGCGTATTTGCCGAGAGTTCGCAAGACGTCCGTTGTGTCGCGGTTGGGCTGGCGGGCCTTGTCGACGCGGCCAGGGCGACCAAGCCAGTCTACGGGCGGCGTCGGTAGGAAACCACGCCGCGCTCCAACAAGTTGCACACACCCGTGCACCGCAAGCAGAGCCGGGCGGTGCACAAAAGGTGCTGGCTTCGGCTGGCATCCCCTGTGGCATTCTGGCGGGGAGAAGGTGCGTCTGCTGCTCATTTCCCGGATTAGTATGTGGGCTGCAATACGCTGCTGTTTCATCGCGCTGGCCGGCACGCGTTTGGAGGTGCCTCCAATGGAGCCCCTTCGAACGCGACCATATTCCTGCAGTTGGTATATTAAACACGGTTCGACTCAAGTATTCGCCTAAACGGGAAATGAAATGTGGTAATATAATAAAACTGGTGCATGATGCGCGCCGCAACTTCCGTTTACAGCAAAGTCTAATTACACTCATTCGCCCTTTGTGTACACTTTTGAGATATAATGACAGGAGAACTCCAACATATATAAACAACAAAAAAATCCAGGTGTCGCCAAAGTGTACCATGTCCGTCAACGTGTCCAGACCAACAAGATCGAATTCCGATCCGTCACCGGCCCGCCAGACAAGGCTGCCGCCGCTCAGCTCGATCCTCAACAATTCGCCGGTGCGGTCGCAGTTGGCGCACGGGAACGCGCCCTCGAGCAAGATGATGCTCCCGCCGATTGAGCACATCACGTCGAGTCCTAGCTACAAACGATCCAACTCGTTCCCCCTGTATAATACCCCGGTGACTCCCGTGGCCAACCGCGTGCTACCACCCCCACCGCCAATGTTTTCACAAACACCTGCACTCCATGCACAACCTTCGCGACAATTCGCCGTTACTCCACATAAGCAGGAAAAACCAACGGTCAAGTCGCCGCCCAGCGAAGGCAAGAGCTTCGCCTTCATCTCGCATTCCGTTTCGACTTTCCTCTCGTCTGAGCCCGACATCGACAACGCGCGTCTGGCCAGACGCAAGAGGAGAAGAACCTCTCCTGCCGAGCTGGCCATTTTGCAGGCGGAGTTCGAGAAGGGAAATACCCCGAACCGGATGAGAAGAATCGAAATTGCCCGCAAAGTCGACATGACTGAAAAAGCGGTCCAGATCTGGTTCCAGAACAAGAGACAGTCACTGCGTAAAAATAACCAGAGCATCAAGGAAGTCGTGCTGGACATCCCAAAGAGACAGGATCTCGATCAGCAGCTCATGTCGGCCGAAGAGCTGTCTGCGGTCAATACCAGCGTGGAGGACGACTCGGCTACTTCTGTGGAGTCGTCGCCGGCCGTGTCACCAAAAGAGGAAAACCTGCCGCCAAAAGGCATCTTCATGACTCCTATGAAAACGCCGGTGCGCAAGAACGCGCCGCAGGCCGCCACGCCAAACTCGGCCACCATGACCTTCAAGTTCAAGGCAAGCGATCTCGGCCTGGCCACGCCCATGACACAGCCCGTGCACAGGAGACAGAAACCAGTTATGAGAATGAACGTGAATAAGAAGCTCGGCAACGTGCTCAAGGACACCACAAACACGTCGCACAACAAGCAAAACGGCAAAACAGACATCGAGTGCGTGGAAAACTTGCTCAGTCTGAGAGGCCACAACAGAGTGTAGCATATGACGAGGTTATGAGATGTATAAACGGAAAATGCATAATTCGAATGTGTAATAACTACAACCAGCTCTTGGCTACTAATTACTGTCTTTCATAGTTTCCACTATATTATCATACCTATGCTAGCTGCACTCGCGTTAGCTTGCGTCGCCCGCTTAAGGTCCAGCAACCTTACCTCTTCTACCAGTAGTCTTGGTGTGCTGACCTCTAACTCTCAATCTCCAAGAGTGTCTCAGACCACGGTGAGCTCTCATTCTCTTGAGTCTCTCCAAGTCGTCTCTCAACTTACTCTCCAAGTTGTTAGCAAGGACGTGGTAGTCCTTACCGTCGACGACATCAGCCTGTCTGTTCAAAAACCAAGCTGGGATCTTGTATTGGGTTGGGTTTTGCATGATGGTGACGATTCTCTCCAACTCTTCTTGGGTCAGCTCACCGGCTCTCTTGGAAAGATCAACATCGGCTTTCTTGCACACCAAGTTGGCGTATCTTCTACCGACACCTCTGATGGTGGTCAAAGCGTACATAACCTTGATTCTTCCGTCAACGTTGGTGTTGAGGAGACGCAAAATGTGCTGGAACGAACCAGATTCTTGAACAACGAGTCCCATGGTGATGTATTAAAGTTATAATTTTTCATGGACTGAAAATTTTAATTATATGAAAAACGAGCCCTCGGTGGGGTCACGTGACACACGCTATCTACAAAATATGTCTCGTGTACTTGGCAGCGAAGTACACAAGGGCGTCCTTGGAGACCACCAGGCGGTCGGCCTTCAACAAGTCTCTCACCTCCACGTCCTCCTTGCGCAGCAGTCGCACGTTCTTGCCGTATTTGGCCACCGCTTTGGTCAGGTTGGCCTCCGGCTCGTATTCTCCAGGAACAAACAGAACGTTCAGCTTGCCGAAGCCGTGGCTCGCGACGAACGTCTGCACCGTGTGGGGGTGGCTGTGGGTGAAGTCCAGGTCGAACGAGTCGCCCGGCAGGAGGCTGGGAGCGGCTGTTTCGTTGTCTCCGACGACGAAGAGCTTGCCGGCCTTGTAGGCGGAGCTCAATGCGATCCTGTATGCCATATCATAGACTTTTTGCGGAAGGTCCGAACTGAAGTCGTTGGGAGCTGTGCGGGCAAGGGCGTAAGCTCCACGGTGTCTGATCGGTGAATTTGCGTCTCCCACTCTGGCACGGCCCGATCCCTTCTGGGGCAGCAGTTTGTGTCTGGAGAACTTGTGTTCGCTTCTTCCTGGAGGGTTAGATGCCCCCACTCGGATATTGTCGAGTTCCATAACCACAGCGAGCCACAGAACGTCTCTTCTGATCGGAGCGTTGAGAAATGCGTTATGGACGGGGAACATGGAATGAGGCTCGAGCGAAGGGAATGCACGCAGTGTTGCCAGTGTGTACGTAGGTGGCGCGGCCTTGTGTGGGAACTTGGACTCCACAGCGGTGGCCAGGCCGCGCGCTAGCACGCCAAACTTAGAGACAAACGACATATTCTTTGCAAAATGAATATTTTTTGATTTTTTACCTTGAGCCAGTCGGTGCAAAGGTGAATTATTCAGGTTAACTTTTTTAAACTTTGGGTAAAACACCATGACTTCGCAACCAAACAAGTCCAAAAGGCCGCCCATTGTGATCCCCCCGCCTCCCGTGGCCGCCGACGAGGCCCCTACAGCAGTTACCCCCTGTCGCACGCTCCCGCAAAAGTTTATACACTGTCCCAAGGACGACCTCATAGTGATCATCTCGCGCATGCTTTCCTCGCTCATTTCGATCAACGACCAACAGATCTCCTCGGACATCAACCAGCAGTCGCTCACACGTTTTCATTCGCGTTCGCCGCCGCAGATTTCGCTTTATTCCTACATTTCGCGACTGTCCCATTACTCGTCGCTGGAGAATTCCGTTCTCATAACTAGCATTTATTACATCGATTTACTCAGCATGTGCTATCCGATATTTGCTGTGAACTCGCTGACAGTTCATCGGTTTCTGCTTACGGCCACTACCGTGGCCTCGAAGGCGCTTTGCGACAGTTTCTGTTCCAACAGCCATTACGCCAAAGTGGGGGGTGTCAATCTGATGGAGCTTAACGTTTTGGAAACAGAGTTCCTAAACAAAGTGGGCTACCGGGTGGTGCCTCGAGATTTCAACTACGACAGACTGCAGGAGCGCAAGAGCAGCACAGGCACGCTCGACACAGACTATTTGAAGAAAGTCAAGCTCGGAATTGAAAATGCGTCGGAGGTGCTTGACCTGTACTATAAACGAATGGTTATGCTTGTCGGGGGACGGGATAACGGCACGGTTGGGTGTCATGACGATGTTGAGTACGAGCTCGCAAAAGAAGCAGGTGAAGGCGAGGATGTCAAGATAGGAGACAAGCTACCGCAGAATGATCTGAGCGATCCTAATAGACGCAAGCTGCGCAAGGTGGAAAAAATGAGCGGGTCTGTGGACGACTCGGGTGAATAGCTACAGTAGGTTTTTATTTATTAGAAAAATAACTGGTTATTGCTGGTTTGGCATTCAATTTTCTGGGGAAATTAAAAATATTTGATACTAAAAAATTGCTTTCACGATTCGCATGTTGGTCTTCCATTATTCGTGGCGTGCGGCCCAGCGCCCCCACACGATCCATCCGCTACGTATGAGCGGAAGACTGGCATTATTACCCCGTGCTATGGTCAGACGGGATCTGACATCCCCCCACCGGCAATTGGGTTATCGGTTCTACTCGCAGCGCAGAGTCTCTCGAGTTTTCGAGTACGTCTACGACAAATGCCGTCGGCTGCGATGGGCGCTGCTGAAGAGCAAACGACCGTTCAACACAGACGACTTTTCGGCCATCATCTCATGGCTAATGGCCGGGAACATTGCATTTTTACTCATCGGTACAACGTCTTTCTTTTCGCTCCTGCTTTACACCATGAACACTGTTCTTGCTCAAGAAATGGTAGCCGAGTTTGTTGGAAACATGATCACCAAGAACTCTGCTCTTAGCGTCACTTTCGATAATGCAATTGTGCCAAATTGGAAAGATGGAAAAATACAGTTTAACCATTGCGCCGTAAGCAGACGGCCCCGTAAACGCCACATGTTCCGTAAAAAACACAAGAGCGCCGAAAGTGCGCCAGAAGAAGATCTTGACGACGGAAATTATACCCAGTTCGATTTGACGATCGACCAAATAGACATTTCTCTCAGCTTCACCAAATGGCTATCGGGCAAAGGAATCATCGATACGTGCTCGTTGCACGGGATCCGTGGGGTGGTTGATCGAACTCACGTGCACTGGAAGCCAGGCGACTCTGCTCTGAACTACAAGAACATACACCGGCCCGGAGATTGGGAGATATCGAACTTCCGCATCCAGGATTTGCTGGTAACCATGCATAACCCAAATAACTTCCGCAGCTTTGACATCTCTGTGTATAACTGCGAGCTGCCGCTATTTCGCAAGAACTGGTTATTTTTCGATATACTCAACGGCAAACACATCAATGGTTGCTACGACGGAGCGTTGTTCACGATCGACCGCGTCCAGACCACAGACGATTACCGCGCTGAACGGCAGATCGGCGGCGAGGTGCAACAGTTCCGCAAAACTGCAAGCGGAGCGGCCAGCCAGGAGATTGACATCCTACAGAAATCAGTCACGCGACTCCGGATAGATAACCTGCCTCTTGAGCACCTCAATGGCGGCATGAAAGGCCCCTTTGGATGGATAAACCGTGGAACCGTGGACATGGTGGGCGATGTGGTTGTCCCCGAGAACGCATCCACAGACCAGACATCGCTGAAAGACGTTCTGCAGTACTACACCTCGGCCGAAGAAAGCCAGGGTTATGACGCGCCTTTCATTATGGATTTTTATCTGAGACTCAATAACCCGAAAGCGTCCGTTCCACTTTTTTCAAACGAGCTATCCTACGTGAACAGCGCTCTCATTCGCCCAATTGTTGGCTACATTAATTCCCGGAAAACGTTTATTCCGATCTATTGTCGTGTCTACAAACAACTGAGAGATTTCGACGGGTCCTGGACGGTCTACGACAGTCTCTTGATGGACGACCTCAGCGTCGGTGTATACAACAGCTTCGTGGACTATCTGAGCGATGAGCAATTTCAGCGCGAGAAGCTGCGCAAGGTGGGGTTCTGGTCGTTGCAGTTCATGATCCAGCTGGTTCTTTGGAGCCTCAGCGCAGTTTAGCCGACGTGCTTGTTTATAGCGTGTTCTGTGCATACGCTAGACTGACCAGCGAGATTCTTTGGCCGCCCTAGACATGCAGAACGGTTAAACTAGACGCAAAAAAGTCCCGTCTACCAACCACATTGTTGGGGCTCTAAATTTTTCAAAATATCGGGGAACGTCTCACATATGCATGTGTATGCAGCGAAGAAAAAAGTACGCCCACCATGGGCGTTGCGCATTCGGCAAACAATAGCGACTATTATGCGACTGGTACGATTTGCCAAATTAACACACCCATCACAGCCCTGTACCACGAAAGGCCAATGTATATAAATGTTAAGGTATAATCATCTACTTTTTATCTACTTCAAAATGAAGCATGGACCGAAAAATTAGTCATCCCACCGACAATAAGGGCTACAGCGATCCCGGTCAGTACGCGTCCCAAGTTCCTGGGTATCAAATGGGCTCGGTGGGCCCTAGCCAGCCAAGCTTGACTTATATTCCGTTCCAATACTATCCCCCACAACCGGCTGTGATGGTGATGCCCCCGCCTCCGCCTTCGAAACTGCTTGCGGTGCAGCCTCGCGGAATTTCTCCTCTGGCGTACCAGCTTTCGCAGACCTTGCCGACGCCGCCTTTCCGCAGGCTGGAACCCGCGGCCCGGTCACTGCGACAGCAGCCGACTCGTCGAACAAAACGCAAATCCAAGTTCACCAGAGAACAGGACCAGATGATCATAGACCTGAAAAAGGCGGGAAAATCCTGGGTGGAAATTGCCGAGCTCGCAAATGTAGGCACTTTTCTCGCCGCTCGAAACAGATACCAGGTGCTCATCGGACAGCAAGGCGGCGGCAACAATGACTGCGGGCCCGAAGACGTGATGGAGCTCCGAAACGTGGTCGACCAAGGCGAACAGGAGAAGATACGCTACCTGGTGCGCGAGTTTGAGAAAACTACAGGCAAGAACATCGACCACAAACAGCTCCAGGAGCTTCTCCGGTATTTGTTCTGGAAAAACCCGGCATTTTTCGATGTCGACGAAGAGTACATGGCGGAACTGCTTAGGATGCAGACCCGGTCTTGAAAATGCTCTCACATCAATGACGGGCTTATCTATCAGCTCATAATGGCCCTCGCTTCTGCACCTGTAAATCTAACACAGTGCGATCGTAATAATTTGCATGCATGACGCCACATGCGACAGCTCGCCTAAACAGGCAAGAAATAACAACGGACATTTAAATCACACTTGTCACCCTTTCTGGCTGAGACGTCGATTTCAAATTCTCCAGCCCGACGCGTCGATTCCTCACCCCACACAAAGCTGCTACAAATTAATTAACTTTTTAAAATAACCCTTTTTTACAAATTGTCCTTTCCCTATGTCTGCCTATGCTCTTCTTTTGCTGGAGAACACCTATCTTCCCGGCATTGTCGCTGTTCGCAAGGCACTAACCGACACCGGCTCTCAATATCCCGTCATCCTACTGTATTCGGCAAAAAACGTCAACAACGACATTGTTTCCCTCTTAGACGTTTCGGGCCAATTTACAAGACTGATCAACATCGACGATAATATTCTGGCCTCCAATTCGCCCCAAACGCTGGAGCTTGTTCTCAATAGGCCGGACCTGGCCTATACGCTTTCGAAAATCAACCTTTGGAGGCTGGTGGAGTATCCCAGACTTGTTTACTTGGACGCAGACACGTTGCCGCTGCAGAACCTCGACCATCTATTTGTGCAAGACCTTCCTTCCAACCACGTTTTGGCCGCCCCCGACTGTGGCTGGCCTGATCTTTTCAACTCCGGCTTTATGGTTTTGCAACCAAACATGACCGTGTTCCAGGAGTTGATGGATCTTTACGAGTCCACCGAATCGTTTGACGGGACGGACCAGGGGCTGCTGAACCACTATTTCAACCCCGAT
Organism: Ogataea siamensis; assembly: GCA_030574315.1. Classification (NCBI taxonomy): domain Eukaryota; kingdom Fungi; phylum Ascomycota; class Pichiomycetes; order Pichiales; family Pichiaceae; genus Ogataea; species Ogataea siamensis. Next base: position 58,640 of record JAJMET010000013.1, read on the forward strand.
TTGTACCACGGTGGACTTTCGCGGTGGCTGAAACTGCCTTTCATCTACAATTGCACGCTTAACTCGCATTACGAGTATTTCCCTGCTTTGCAGCGGTACTTTCAGGACATCAAGGTTTTTCATTTCATTGGCGAGAAGAAACCGTGGACCCGCAAGTACGGCAGCGAGTTGAGCCAGGACTCCTCGCTTTTCAAGGTCTGCGACAACAAAAACGTCTATGAGCTTTGGAACGCCGTCTACGGCTCGGTGCAGCTGGAAGGCCGTTCCCACATCGACCTTCTCAGACTCAGCGGCAACCTGCAGCCGGAGCCGGACTGGAGTCATGTGCAAGAGATGGCGACACAAGAGGTCGAGACCGACACGGAGACAGGACCGCAGCCGCAGCCGCAGCCGCCTATCCACCACCAGTATTACTACAAGGCACCGGAATCGGAGCCTGAAAAATACCCGCAGACGCTGGGCGAGGCCTGGAAGCTGAAGGAGACCAGAGGACCGAACAAATGGGAGGACGAAGAAGAGCCACCGGCGGTGCTGGATACCGAACAGCTGGTTCGCTCGTTGTCGAAGCTGGACGTGGAAAGTCCCCAGGACGAGTACGCCAAAGCGCATCCAATCTTCCCGTGGGAGAAGAGCGAGCGCCGCCACGAGCCCACGAGATCGTTCAGTGCACGAACGTCGCTGCCGTCGATGTTCTCGTCTATCCCGTTCACCGCAGCCTTCCACAACGGGTCAGAGCTAGAGAACTACATCGCCAACAAACAGCAGCCAGATAGACCGGAGACATTACAGGAGATTGAACAGGACGAACAGCTGGACGAGCAGGAGTCCAAAGAGCTGGAAAAATTAGCACCTTAGTTATTTATTCTCACTAGAAAGAAACTGCACAATCACGACATTTGGGGAACTCCTCCAACCATGGAAGGACCGGCAGGGCCGGGAGCAGTAGCAGGAACTTGGCCAGCAGGCTGGTACTGTGTGTTTCTCGCACCCACGTTCTCTCTGAGCGCGGTCAGCTGCTTGGACCTGAAGCCCTCGTAGTGGACGTACGCGGTTGTCTCGATCAGGTCGTGCAGGTGTGTTCTGGTCAGGAAGTCCCGCAGATACACAAACTCGCACTGAGTCACGTCCTCGACGTTGATTAATCCCCACTTGGTTCTTCTTCCGCGGACGACCTCTCCAGAAGGCGTGGTGATGATGTCCTCGGACCCGATGATGGCAAACGGCAACAGCGACTGGATGTCGTTGTTCAGCTGTCTTTCCTCCGCGGTCAGGCCGTCCTCGCCCAGGCTGAACTCGTAGGGGTACATTCTGAAGTTGTAATATTTGAACTGCTCCTGCAGAATGGACTTGAGGTTGGACCTCTCCTCCAGGGTCAGGGTGTCGGCCTTGGCGATCACCGGCACGACGTTGGCAACCTCCGTCAGCTTTTTGAGCGCGATGATGTCCAGTTTTTTGAGCCCGTAGTTCGTTGGCTCGATGAAGTAGAGAATGCAGTGGACTCTGGTGTCTTTGATGTATGTTTCTCTAGTAGCGTTCAGTTCCTTTCTGAGATATTGGTTCTGCTGGTCCTTGATGTACTTGAGAATAGGATCCCAGCATTTTTCGTTGTTGACCTGGTCTCCGAAGCCCGGCGTGTCGATCACGTTCAGTGTCAGCTTGACGTTGTTCTCCATCAGAGTTTGCGACGTAACTTTCACCTCGCAGGTCTTGTCGACCGGCTCGTAGACCGACTTTCTGCCGCTCGACTCCAGCACGTGCTGTGCGAACAGCGTGTTGACCAGAGTGCTCTTGCCCAAGCCAGAATGGCCGACAACCATAACATTCAGCGTGAAGCCTCTTTTCAGGAGTCTGTTCTCGATTTGCGTTGTGATGGTGTCGAAACCGACGTAGGATTTCGGCTGCAGAAGAGACACGGCGTCTGGGGTGCCCTGGAAGTCTGTCATGATAAATTGTCTTGGAAGTTAAACCGTAGGTTGTTAAGTTTGGATCTTTATTTACACGCTATTTAGACGCGAAAAACAACTAATTCGAAGCATAACCGCCGCGGACCGGTGCGCGGGGTTTCTGCTCCACCAGATATTTCTTAAAATATTTTTCCAGCCTGAAAACCTGCTTGTCATGTCTCTCGCAACTGCTCACCCGCTGGCTAGTCTGGCGGCCGCTTTTGCCGCCAAGGCCGCGCTTCCGTCGATGCCGATTTTGCTGAACGCTGCCTGGGCCCCCGCAGAGTCCTTCCTCGACCGTCTGCGCAACAGTCTTCCCGCCAGACTGCTTCCCGACTTGCTGGACAACGGCCTTGTTTTGGCAGCCCCTAAGAAAAAGACGTCCCACATGAAACGCCGTTTGCGTCTGTACACGCCCGGAAGCAAGCAGGTCAAACCAAACAACAACCTCAACCGGTGTCCGTCGTGCGGCAAGTACAAGAGATCGCACTTCCTGTGCATGTCATGTTTTTTCGAGATTAAGCAGCTGTGGAGCGAGCAGGCCGAGAAACCACCGGTCTACAAGGAGGAGTTTGCCAACCCCGCCGACGAGCGTGTGCTGTATCCGAAGACCTACGAACGGCCTGATGTCAAGAAGCTGCGGTTGAAGGAGTATGTGGAGAAACGTCCAAAACCGCTTCCTGTTGAAAAATAATGTACATAGATCGACGCGTCGAAAAGAAAAATAATTTTTTTAAAAAAAACCCTCTAAGATGCCTGAGCAGGTTAGGCATGCTGTCAAACGCCAGAAAACCCACAGGGGCCAAAGCTCTTACCCCTACGCGATCCCGCAATCGCTGTCGCTGCAGCTTGTCAGCCACCCGCTAAAAATACGGCCTGCCGGTAACCTCTTGCTGGCCGACGACGGAACAAGACACAGGTTGCAGCGGTCGATGGGTGATTTCGCCAGGTTTCCGGAGGAGCTCGTCATGGAGATTTTGGGGTATGTGGAGTCGGCGGCTGATCTTGCAAGCGTAATGTCGACGTCTCGATTTTTCTACGCCTTTGCCAGCTTTGACGAGCTTTGGAAGCAGATGTATCTCAAGGGCCACAAATTCGACCGTTGGCTGGGAAGCTGGAAAGAGAGCGTTTTGCATCGGAAACACAGCGCCGTCGACTGCAGCATAGTGTACTCGGACCTGCTGTTTGTGCCGTACCAGAACTCCCAGGTCGATTACCCCCGACTCTTCGAGAAGCTCATTGCGGAGGAAACAAAGCGGAAGGACTACGTTGTTGCCGCGTCGGCCGACATCCCGTATGACCTCTCGATCCCGCGTCTCGACGAGTCCACCATGACGGCAGAGCTCTTTTCCTCGTCTTTCCACGACCGACCGTTCATCCTCAAGAGCACCAATCCCGCCCGCTGGCCAGACTGGACGCTCGAAAGTCTCACCCGGCGCTTTCCCGAGACGGTGTTCCGCCAGGAGTGTGTGGAGTGGTCGCTCAGGCTGTACGCGGACTACTGCGCCGCCAACCAGGACGAAAGCCCGTTGTACTTGTTTGATTGCAATTCGGAGGCCATGAAGCAACTCAAGACTGAATTCTCGCGTCCACGCGTCTTCTCAGAGGACATGTTCGACATTTTCACCCGCCACGGCATGTCGTGCCGTCCCGACCATACGTGGCTGATCGTGGGGCCGCGTCGATCCGGCTCGACGTTCCACAAGGATCCAAACAGCACATCTGCATGGAATACGGTGCTTGATGGCTCCAAGCTGTGGATCATGCTGCCGCCAAGCGTGACTCCGCCCGGAGTGCACACGAACGAAGACGAGAGCGAAGTGACGGCGCCGCTGGGACTTGCCGAGTGGGTCCTGTCGGGCTTTTTCAACGACACCCTGAAGCTGGCCGCCGCAGAGCCGCGGTGCACCGTCGGCCTCACTTTTCCCGGCGAGTGTCTGCACGTGCCGGCAGGATGGTGGCACATGGTGATCAATCTCGAGGACTCTGTGGCTCTGACTGCGAACTTTGTGCCGGAGTGCAAGCTGGGAGACGTGGCTCGGTTTTTCCGCAAAAAACCAGACCAGGTGTCGGGATTCCACGCGGCCACTGTGCTGGAGTTCGTCAAGCGCTGCGTGGAGGCCGGCGAGATGGACACTGACATCCTCCGGCGCGTGGGGGAGGTCGAGTCCAACGACGACATCGGCGAGCTGGGGCTGCAACTGCCGATCGACCAGATCTTCCGTCGGCTGCTGGAGCTCAACGGCAGACACCTGAAGCAGCACACGAGTCTGTGGAAGTCGCTGACTCAGCAGACCACCGGGTTCAAGTTTGCCATGGACTTCGACTAGACGTTAATCATTAGTACATGCGGGCTCTATATTTTCTATACCACAAGACTTCTCACGTTTTCGTACACCCCGAGGAAGATCGCGCCGCCGGCGCTGATCCACATCGTGCGCGGGCCGATGCCGCGCAAAAACGCGCCGTAGCCCTCGTCCCGCGCAATGGACCTCGCCAGCGTCCACACGCCCACTTTCCCCTGGCTCAACATGAGCCTGGTCTTGAGCAGGTCGAGCGGCGTGGTGGCAGCCGCAGCCACGCCACCAGCCACAGACCCGCAAACGGCTCCCTTGGCCGGACTGAGCACCCCGTCCTCGCGCCAGAGCGTCTTGAGATACTCGTACAGCGGGAACTGGATCACGGTGAAGGGGATCTCCCGCATGATGGTGGTGCTCCAGCCGCGGTACAGTCCGCGAACGACGCCTTCTCCGGAGCCGTTGGCCAGGATGTGGCGCAGCGCCTGTGTAGAGGTGTCGAACTGCATCGACTGGGTGCGCTGTTTGATCACCTCTGCCGGGACCCGCACCATGCAGGCGGCGACCTCCCCGCAAGACGCGGCCGCCATGTGCGAGAGCGCGGCCGGGGCGCCTGCGCGGGCCAGCTCACGTTTGAGCGTGTCGTAGGTGACGAAGAACAGCGATGCAGAAGGGGCAGAGGCCACAACGGCAGAGCCTAGTCCCCGATAGAGGCCGCGGAAGCCGCCGTTCTTGAGGAAGCCGCCGCGCGCTTGTATCCGCGTCTTGATGGTGTCTATGGGGAAAAATGCGAGGTCGGTGGCCGTCCCAGCGGCTCCTCCGCTAACCAGGGAAACCGTGAAGTCGTTCATTGAAAAATGTATTTTCGTCGCGTCGGATTTAGTCACTCGGTATTTTTCACTCGGAGTCGCTGGAGGCAAAAAAGATTATAAATGATTTTTCGCACTCCGTTTATCTTCATGTTCAAGTCAAGAATTGGAGCTGGAGCAAGACATTTTTCGGTCTCGACGCTCAGAAAAACGTCGTCGAGCGGTGTGAAACAGGCCATGCCTGTTTCTGGCGCACAGCCGCCAAAGGGCTCGCCGATATCCCTCAAGTCCGCCACTAGGGACCCGTCGCTGTATGGAACAAGACCAATCTACCTGGACATGCAGGCCACCACGCCCACCGACCCGCGTGTGCTAGACAAGATGCTGGAGTTTTACACGGGGCTGTACGGTAACCCACACTCGTCCACACACGCCTACGGCTGGGAGACAGACAAGGCCGTGGAGGAGGCAAGAGAGAACGTTGCTGCGGTGATCGGGGCCGACCCCAAGGAGATCATCTTCACGTCAGGCGCCACCGAGTGCAACAACATGGCGCTGAAGGGCGTGGCCCGGTTTTACGGCAAGAACAAGAAGCATATCATCACCACACAGACCGAGCACAAGTGCGTGCTGGACTCGTGCAGACATCTGCAGGACGAGGGCTTTGAGGTCACGTATCTGCCGGTGAACACGGACGGTCTGGTCGATCTGGAGAAGCTGGAGAAGTCCATCCGCAAAGACACCTGTTTGGTGTCTGTGATGGCGGTGAACAACGAGATCGGTGTGATCCAGCCGCTGGAGGAGATCGGCCGCATCTGTCGCTCCCACAAGGTGTTTTTCCACACCGACGGAGCGCAGGCGTATGGCAAGATACCGATCGACGTGAACAAATGCAACATCGACCTGATGTCGATCTCGTCGCACAAGATCTACGGACCGATGGGAGTTGGCGCAACCTACGTGCGAAGACGGCCGAGAGTCAGACTGGACCCGATCATCAACGGTGGCGGCCAGGAGAGAGGTCTGCGGTCCGGCACCCTGGCTCCGCCGCTTGTTTGCGGCTTTGGCGAGGCCGCCAGACTGATGGTCCAGGAGTACGACGCCGACCAGGCCCACATCTCGGCCCTGAGCACCAAACTTATGGATTCCCTGTTGGCTATGGAGCACACACAGTTGAACGGATCCCGCACCCACAGATACGCCGGCTGTGTCAACGTCTCGTTTGCGTACATTGAGGGCGAGTCGCTGCTGATGGCTCTCAAGGACATTGCACTTTCGTCGGGATCTGCGTGCACGTCCGCGTCGCTGGAGCCATCGTACGTGCTTCATGCGCTCGGCGCAGACGACGCTCTTGCACACTCGTCCATCCGGTTCGGAGTTGGCAGATTCACCACCGAGGCCGAGGTCGACTACGTGATCCAGGCTCTGACCGAGAGAGTCAAGTTCCTGCGCGAGCTGAGTCCTCTGTGGGAGATGGTTAACGAGGGAATCGACTTGAACTCCATCGAGTGGGCAGGACATTGAATTTATGTAAATGTTTATATGCAATTTATTCTTCGTCGCTGAGATCCGGGTTGACCACACGTAGGCCTCCCTGGCGCGCCGCTTTCGGAGCGGCTGCTGCGCCGGCGGCGGCGTCTGGCAGAGAGCCGTCGCTGAACCGTCTGGAGGTGCCTGGCATGTCGAGTCTATCGTCTTCCGACATGAATCCGAACGCATTGGCTCCAATGGCCGCAGCCCCGCCTCTCGAGCCTGCTGGTGGCGGGAGTGGCGACGATGCCATGATGCTGGACGCTCTTTTTTCGCTGATGTCGTCGTTGTCGTCGCGGGAGCGTCTGAGCCAGAGCAGCAGAAGAAATAAGAGTCCGAATAATAGCAGTCCTCCAATTATAGAGCCGACCGCGATTCCGGCCTTTGCCCCTTTGCTGAGGCCCGAGGACTTGTGGTGGTTTGCCGATTCTGACGACGCGACCGCGGCAGACGCGGTGGCGCTAGTGGACACCGATTCCGTGATGTAGATGACCGAGGTCTGTGTGCTTCCTGGGGAGACGGAGGTGGTCATCCGCACGTTTTCAGACGATGAGGGGGATGAGGAGGAGGAGGATGAGGATGAGGATGAGGAGGAGGATGATGATGATGATGATGATGATGATGATGATGAGGAGGATGAGGATGAGGAGGAGGTCGATGACGTGGTTGACGACGTTGAGGAGGAAGACGTGGTCGAAGACGTGGACGTTGAGGAGGAAGACGTGGTCCAAGACGTGGACGACGAAGAAGAGGAAGATGTGGTCGATGTGGACGACGAGGTCTCGGACGAGGACTCTGACGAGGACGTGGAAGACGTGTCCGAGCTGGACGGGGTATCAGTGGAAGAGTCTGTGGAGGAAGTTTCAGAGGACGAGCTGGACTGGCTGGTGGACGTCGAGCTGGACTCGTCGCTCTGAGAACTGGACGAGTCGTCGTCCTCCTTTGACTTATCCACATACACCGAATAAGCATCGCTGCCACCGCACTTCTCCATCGGGTAGCCCGTACAGGACTTTGTGCACGAGCCGTCGCCGTTTCCAGAGGGCACCTCGTCTCCACAATAGCACTCCTCTCCGTTGATCAAAGCAGCAACTGCGTGGCCAGAGCACTGACTTGTGCAGTGACTGGAGCTTTGCCACGTGTACGTGTCTGCCTGGCTCAGACCAGACACGGAGTCGGAGGAGAAGCAGCCCAGGTACGAGAAGTCTGCTAGGACTGGGGCAATCAGAAAGACAACACCGAGTCTCATGTTGACATGGAAAAGATAAAAAATAAACAATAGAGCGTCGCGTCGGAAAAAAAATTCGAAAATCTGTTTTGGGTCTATTTAGGGAATCTTTACAGATCCTAGCTATTATCCCCTTATTTTTTAATGAGCTTCTTCACCTCCTGGGCAACGGCGTCTCCGACCTCCTGCGTGGAAGAGCTTCCGCCCAGGTCTGCGGTCATGATGCCTGCGTCCAGGACGTTTTTGACCGCCTGTTCAACAGCACGTCCCTCGTCCACCATGTCCAATGACAGCTTCAGCATCATGGCTGCCGACAGAATCGTGGCCAGCGGATTCACTTTGCCTGGGCCCAGATCAGGGGCGGAGCCGTGGCATGGCTCGTACAGCCCGAATGCCTTGTTAGTGTCTGGGAGAGACGCCAGCGATGCCGAGGGCAACAGTCCCAAGGAACCAGGAATCACGCTTGCCTCGTCGCTGATGATGTCGCCGAACATGTTGTTGGTGACAACCACACCATTGAGCTTGGTTGGCGACTTGACAAGGATCATCGCAGCAGAGTCGATCAGCTGATGCTGGACACTGAGCTGCGGAAACTCGTTCTTGATGGTTTCCTCGACCGTCTTTCTCCACAGCCGGGACGACGCCAAAACGTTGGCCTTGTCCAGCGACCAGATTGGCAGTGGCGGGTTGCTCTGCAGCGCCAGGAAGGCAGCCATCCGGGTGATTCTCTGGACCTCAGGAACCGAGTAGGTCTCAGAGTCGCTTGCGACTCCGTCGCCAGTGTCCTCCTTGCGGTCGCCAAAATAGATACCACCCACAAGCTCACGAACAACAACAAAGTCAGTGCCTTTGACGATCTCCGGTTTCAGAGGAGACAGCTTGAGAAGAGCATCGGAGGCAAAGTTGCATGGACGCAGGTTGGCGTACAGGTTCAGCTCTTTTCTGATCTTCAGCAAACCCTGTTCTGGACGGACGGAGCCGGTTCCCCACTTTGGGCCACCCACAGCCCCGAGAAGAACAGCGTCGGCCTTCTTGGAGGCCTCCAGAGCCTCGTCAGATAGCGGCACACCAGTAGCATCGATCGAGGCTCCTCCAATCAAGTGCTTCGAGAAGTTGAACTCGACGCCGCTTGCCGACGACACAGCCTCGAGCACTTTCACGGCCTCGGAAACAACCTCAGGGCCAACGTGATCACCAGGGAGTAGTACAACGTTCTTAGTCATAATGCAAAATGGTGAAAACTATTTGCGCCGGTACCGGGAAAAAATACCACGCCAGACTGCACAGCCCGGAACAAGAAGGGGCAGATAACGACAATGGCAGCCGTCTCGTTGTTGTTCGGGAACGATGGCGCGCTACTTGTCGAGCTTGATGACACCTGCTGGACCGCTTGCTCAGCAGCTGTTTGTCCATGGTACTGACGCTAAAGAACCAAACTCTCAATATTACCTAAGCACATATATACGACGTTTCTCAGATCTGCTCGGACACGAACTGGTCGATGTCGACCTCTTCGAGCGGGGCAGTGGCTGCATTGCTGACCTTGGGCTTCTCCTCCCTAAGTTCCAGACGCTTCAGCTTGCTCAGGGGGCCCCATCCGTGAACAGGCGCACTCAGCTTGAACGGATCTAGGAATTTCACACACTGCTTGAAAGAGTCGCCCATGGTTGCGATTTCGTGGATAATGTCCTCCACACAGATGACACCATAGTCGCCGAGGTGCTCCTCGATGAGATTGTTGTCATCCAGATTGACCTTCTTGTCCTTACCGTCCTCGGAGACCGTAGCTGTGGCACGTTTTTGGATCAAGTTTCTGACCGTGGCGAGCGACGGCGTACCAAGTGCAATATACGGACTGGTCAGTCTGAGCAGAGGCTTCACTGCAGCGTTGAGTTTGATGAACGTGCCTGTGTAGACATGCTCAAGCCGAAGCAGCTCAAGCACCTTTCTGGCCTTGGACGGCACCTTGGCTCCGTGGGGCCCTGGAACACGAACGACAAACAGCAGTCTCTCCTCGGATCCGTCTGGCGCAGTAGCACTGCGCTCATATTGGGCCACACGCTTCACACGGTACTGCTCTCTCTCTGATGCACGATGTTTAGCGACAAGAGTCTCTGCTCTAATGAATCTGGCCTTTCTTTGTTGCTGCTTGCGTTTTTTTTGATCCTCGAGCTTCTTACGAGCCTGTTCCTGTTTCTCTATACGTAGTCTGTCTGCGTTCTTACGCTTCTTCAGCAACACCTCTGGGTTGGTGTTCAGTTTTGAGGATTCAGCCATTATTAAAAAAAAAAAAAATTATGCAGAAAAATTTATTTGGCAGTGTCTAACGAAATTTCCTTCAGTACACCATCTCCACCTTGTTCCTGGATCTGCGCTTCTCCAGTTCCACAGACTTTGCAGATTCCACCACCTGCGTCCACTTCTCGCCGAATACGCGTTTTCCGAATTTTTTCTCCGCCACCAGCTGGCCGGCCTTGCGAATGGTGCTTTCCTGCTCCTTATCTAAAGCTTCTGCTTTCTTGAATGCCTCGCGCAACGGCGGATACTCTCCTGTGTAGTCCGGATCCGATGGATCTGTGAAAAAGAAGCCCGACGGAGTCGACGACTCGGTCTTACAGGAAACCACTTCGCCATGATCGACAGGAAGCACAATGTCCAGCAACGGACCAGCACTAGCATGAACTATAGGAATGACCCCATTCAGCATGTACTCGACCACGGCAATTCCAAAGTGCTCATTCCACATGACATTGACGCCGTAGCTGGACGTCGAAAGGTACGAGTCGACGGCCTCTCTGGGAGCGTTGATCTCGAAAGCCACCAGCGGTGCGATTTCCAGTTTCTCGGCCAGGCTCCTGAGCTCCTGGACGTTTTCCTCGTCCTGTTCGGTCCGCGTCGAGCCTATCAAGGCGAGTTTGAACGGGTTGCGGCTCGTCTTGGCGTATTCTGCAAATTCCTCCAGCAGCAATGTGTGTCTTTTTTCTGGTCTGAACTGGGCCAGATACATTATGACGCGCTCTTTCTGGCCAAACGGATCGGCGATTTTCGACTCGTCGATTCCCGTTGGCGGATACACGATCTGCGGCGGGTTGTGTGCAGCCACGCTCCGCCAGACGTCTTTCAGATGATTGGAAGTCCACGTAGAATTGCACAGGATCAGACTGACGAAACCGGACACCAGCTCGTAGACCTTGATCATCGAGGTCCAATACACGTACTTGGCCGAGCCGTATAGCGTGGAGCAGTCGAGTTTCTTGAGCATGTCGCTAGAGATGAGCGGATAGTGGACATAGGCCACGATTGGGATCCGTAGAAGAGAAACTATCGGATAAGCAAAGGGCAGGCCCAGCGTGTCAACGAACACGTCTGGAACCAGCTGCGACACACTGAGCAGAGCAACGAAGATGGACCCGAGCGCCTGACCAATAATCGTGAAGTGTTTCCAGGCCTTGCCGTCGATCGTCCATTTGAATTTGTTGTTCAGCTGGATGAAGACAATGCGGTCATTAATATTATTTTCGAATAGATCGATTCCGAAAGTCTTGCGCACAGATTGCAGGATAGAGCTGACACAGGCCTCGTCAGATGCCGTGAAGGTGTAGATGGCAGCAATGTTGTTTTCGGACTGTGTCAATGTGTAGTAGACACCTTCCCAGAGGACTCGTTCGCCTCCCCCATTGGCGTCGCTGTACGGGTGGAAAAAACCAAAGATCAAATTGCGCGGCGACTCCGGGGCAGCTGGACGCAGCCGGTCCAGAAACTGAGCGTCGTCCTTGTCAATTCTGGCCAGACGGAGGCTCCTGCTGTGGACCGAATCTCTATTGAGTCTCATCGTGGAGTACAGTTGCGGTTTGCGCGCAGCCAGCACCAACCGCCGGCGAATCGAGGCCTTTTTTATTCCGACGACAGACTCGGGGATCAGGCCCTTCTGCAGGCTGCGGTGAATCGAGTCGCGGTAGTTGTGCGGAGGAACAACAAGAAACCGCAGGAACGACGAGTCGACGCACTTGTAGATCGCCCACAGAAAGACGAGGAGTCCCAGAGCAGTGCCAATGGCCGACGGGATGCCGAGCGACTGTCGTGGTGCAAGGGTCGGGAGTGCGGGCGCAGAAGTGGGAAGCATCAACGGTGTTTGTCCCATGGACATAATTTTAGCATGTATAATTATTTCCAGGTTTACATAATCAGTTTATTGCTATACTACATTTGAGTATCTTTTTTGGACTCGTCAGAGAGAGTCAGGTCGCCGACCTTTTCGTCTACAAACCCGTTGCCGGTCTCGAGGGTCACAAACGAGCTGTTGTTGACGTCGATGGGGAGCTTTGGTTTGGGCTGGACGGCCGGATCAGCGACGGTTGCAGCTTCCGCTGTCGGATGGTGGTTTTTAGGCATGGACAGCACGGTGTTCAACGAGTGGTTGGCTACCGAGTTGTGCGGCGAGTGGCCGCGTCGAAAGCTCGACTGGTCAGTGACGTTGCTGATGTTTGTGTCTCTTCTATTTTTGGAGATCATGGACGAGGACGCCAGTGACGCGAGTCTTTCCTGTTTTTTGCGCTCCCACCCAAGCACAGAGCGCGCCTGTGGCGAAGGCAGTCCGGTGACCTTCTTCAGGTCGTTGTACCAGCTCATCATGAGGTCGTACGACTCGGCTCTGAACACCCAGTTGTGGCCCTTCCGCAGCAGGCCATTCTGCTTGGCGTGGAGCACAAACTTGTGGTAGGAGTCTGGGTTTCTCTCGTCTTTCTTGGAGTGTTCGGCAATCTGGCAATCCTCCACGGCCAGCGACATGATGGGCACCGGGTCGCGCTTCCGGTCCGCGGACTTGAACTCGTGCAAAAACGTGGGCGTAAGCACGTAGTAGCCCTTGGAGTACGACTTGAGATACTTGGACTTTCTCTCCAAAAAGCCGGCCCTGATCTCGAAGGTGAGCGGATCGTTCTGGTGCTGGTAGTGAATCTCGCTCAGATGTCTCATGGGCAGGTTAACGTCGATGAAGTTTTTCTGGTCTTTGGCAACAAACGAGTCCCACTCGAACGAAGGGTCCTTGGTGAGCAGCCCGGAATCGAGCTTGGCGATCAGCCCGTCGAACACGTTCTGCGCCTGCTGGCCAATCAGCTTGGCATAAACCGTCAACGCCGTCTGGATTTCGATGTACACCACCTTCTCCAGCTCCTTGCCCGAGCCCTGCAGGTTGTTGAATGCCTCGTGGAGGTAGTTTTCCTCCGTCAGCTGCCGTTTGATCAGCCGGTTGACGCTGAACCGCAGTAGATAGGGGTCGTCCTTGGGAGTCAGCAGCTCGGGGTGGTGCTTTGCAGTCTCCACGGCCTTGACATACGCCTGCAGCTCGTGCTTGGTCTCCTGGTGATACCTTCCCACCTGGTTCTTGAAGTCGCTCTGTAATGATTTGATCTCTTTAATTTTCACAATCAGGTCCCGCTTCAGGTCCTCCAGCCGGGGGATTATGGTTCCGTTCAGCTCCTTGACAGTGGCCTGCGCCAGAAGCGCAGAGTTCGAGTGGTACTGGTACAGCACCGTGGGCAGGTCCTGGATGCTGCCGTTGCCGAGCGGCAGAAACAGCTTCTCGGCAATCTCGAACTCGTCGTTCGTCTCTGGATGCGGTTGCTCCTTGTGCCCAAACAACGCCTGGCCGCCCTGGGGAGCCACCGCGTTCACCTTCACGGGCTGGTAAAATTCGCCGTCAAGCCCCTGGGTCACAAACGGGAACGTGATGGCGTGATGCAGTCTTATTTGCTGTCTGCTTATCTCCTCATGGACCGACACTATCTCCTTGAGGTAGTGGATTAGACACCCAATGATGGACCGCCACAGCCCAAACCGCGTGGCCAGGATGTCCGTGGGATTCGCCTCCGTCGGAACCAGCACCGCCAAGGGGTCCGTCGGGTCCCGCTTGGCCATCTCCTTCTGGCGCAGGTTGTGAAGCATCTCTTGTGTGGACGACGTCTTCGACTGGAAACTCCGCGTTTGCTCTGCCTGCTTTTGTCTCTGCTCGTCTAGCTGTTTGAGCTGCAGCTGGTTCTGTAGCAATTGTTGTTCGGATACAAGACTCATCGATCTTATCGTTTCATGGATTAAAACAATTTTCCCAAAACAGAATTACGTTCTGTTTGAGAGGGTAAAATGTTGAAAACCACCCACCGCGCGTCGATCGACGCGTCGATCTCGCTTCCAACCTTATCTATCGCTTGCGCTTGCTTCCCTTTGTGTGTCGCTTAAAGCGGTGTCTGTCCAGATTTTGTTTTCATGAAGATTGTTGTTGTTGGCGCGGGTGTGATTGGGCTGACCACCGCCCTCACCCTCAAGCGTAGCCTGGACTGCCAGGTGGTCGTCGTTGCTAAAGAGATCCCAGGCGACACTGACGCGATCTACACCTCCACCAAAGCTGGAGCACAGTGGGTGATGTACCGGCCGAACAAACGGGCAGAGTACTCGTACCGTATTTTCGACGAGCTGAGCCGGGTGCCGGAGGCCTGGGTGGTCAAACTGCCGCTCTACACGGGCGAGATCGACCCTACGGGGCCTGCCCCAGAACCTTGTGTCAAGTCTTTTGTGGACGGCTACGAATGGATTGGCCAGGACCCGGACAAGTTCCCCGGCGTCAGCCACATCTACAAGTTCGACACCTTCACCATTTCTGCGCCGCAGTATCTGGGATACCTGGCGACAGAGCTGCTGAAGCTCGGGGTGGCTGTTCGACGGGGGGTGGTGACGAGTTTGCAGGACGTCAAGTTCGACGGCGAGGAGCCGGACTACGTGATCAATTGCACGGGAATCCAGTTCAACGACATCCCAGGGTGTCACGACGCAGAACTGCGGCCGGTCAGGGGCCACACGCTGCTGATCGAGAACACTCTGCCGTACCAGGTGAGCTTCGAGGAAAACAGCCCGGCGGAGGACGGCGAGTTCCTGATGCTGTTCCCCAGAAAAGAGGGCTGTTCTGTGCTGGGCGGGATCTACGACACACACTCGCCCAAGTTCGACACCTCTGTCCACGAGGACTATGTGGAGCGTCTGAAGGCCAAGGCCACCAAACACCTGGCCGACCTGCAGGGCTCGGAAATCAAGGTGCTGAAACACAACATCGGGTTCAGACCGCACCGCGACTCGGGCGCGAGGATCGAGGTCGACCGCGAAAATCCCAAATTAATTCATAATTACGGATGCGGAAATTTGGGCTTCACGGAGAGCTGGGCTTGTGCACAAGAAGTTTTGCACCTTGTAAGGTAAATAATTTTCTCAATTAGGTGCACCGCCTTCTTTTGGCACGTTTATGTTTCGTCAAGTAGTTGTGGTTATAGTGGCCATTTTGGCTCTGGGAGCGATGCGAGAGGCTCTGGAGCGCCGCCACACGGCCACTGCCGGTGTGCGAACCGTCCAGACGCACTTTTCGCCGAGAATAATCGACGAGGACCCGGAGGAGCTGACCCGTCTGGGACTGACTCCTCACCACTCCATTCAGGTGACGACTGTTTCCGGCGACGCCGTTGTCGACAAGACAGTTCTACACGGGCGGTTCTTGCACATCACCGACTTCCATCCGGACGAGCTGTCGCGGGTGGGTGCTTCGTTCGCCAACAAGTGTCACAAGAAAGACAAGAAAGCGGCGGCGGACGAGGTGATGCACCGGTACGGAGACGCCATGAGCGGGTGCGACTCGCCGCTGGAGCTGTATGAATCCACTCTCGAGTGGGTCCGTGCCAATCTCAAGGACAAAATCGACTTTGTTGTGTGGACGGGCGACAACGTTCGCCACGACAACGACCGCAAAAACCCGCGGTACGAGGGCGAGATTTTCGACATGAACGAGAAGGTGGCCGAGAAAATGAGCCAGACGTTCATGGACGACGGAGAGGAGGACAAGCTGCCGTTGGACCGGCGGGTGAAAATCGTGCCCAGCTTGGGCAACAACGACGTCTATCCGCACAATCTGTTTGCGCCGGGCCCGACGCTGCAGACGAGGGAGCTGTACAAGATCTGGCGCAATTTTGTGCCCACGGAGCAGATGCACACGTTCGACCGAGGAGCGTATTTTTTCAGAGAGGTCATTCCAAACAAGCTGGCCGTGGTGTCGATTAACACGTTGTATTTGTTCAAGTCCAACCCGTTATGCGACAACTGCTACAACCGCAAGGAGCCGGGCTACAAGCTGTTTCAGTGGCTGGGCGTGGTGCTGAAGGAGCTGCGCAAACGCAACATGAAGGTCTGGCTCACCGGCCATGTGCCGCCTCTGCCCAAAAACCTCCACTACAGCTGTCACGCCAAGATGAGCGTGTGGCAGCACGAGTACCGCGATATAATCATTGGCTCGCTGTACGGTCACATGAACATCGACCATTTTGTGCCTCTGGATTCCGTCAAGTCGTGGAAAACCATCGAGAAGAAGCTCGGCAAGCTGGACGCTCTGAACTACGAAACGTACGGCGACGACGACGACCTGGACGACATGGCCGTGTACGAGCAGTTTGGCGTCCTGGACGACGACTTCGAGGTCGAGCGAGGCTCTCGTCGCTACGACAACGCCCCCAACGGAAAAGTGACGTATCTCGAGGGAGTCCGCGACACGCTGTACGCCAAGCTCAAGGGACCGCGCAAGGCGGGCAAGCACGGCGAGAGGTACTCGTTTGCGCACATCTCGGCCTCGGTGGTGCCCACGTTCAACCCAGGCTTCCGTGTTTGGGAATATAACGTTTCTGACATATACTCGCAGCAGACAGAGACACACGAGCCCTGGGACGACTTTTTTGCCCGGGTGGAGAAGGAGCTCGCGGCAGAAGACCAGCTGGCTGATCCCGAGGCGGAGTCGGCGTCCCGCGATAAAACTATCCCGCCAATCATGCCGTCCGACCTGCCTCTGGGCCCGGCGTACACCCCGCAGCTTTTCTCCCCAGAGAGGTACACGCAGTACTACGTCGACCTGGAAAAGATGGCCAAACAGCCCGACCTGAAGTTTGGGTACGAGGTCGAGTACTCGACCGACGACGACGTGTACCAGATGGAGGGTCTTCTGGTGTCCGACTGGCTCAAGATGGCCCGCAAAATGGCCAAGTCTGCGGCCACCAGCTCGCAGGACGCAGAGATCGAAAGCGCGCAGAAACTGTGGAAGACATACGTCAACCGCGCCTTCATCGACACCGGCTACCAGGACCTGCCCATGGCCAATAAATGAGGCCGACCTGACTGGCTGGATCCGGGCTGTGCTGTTTTTTAAAGTTAGCGTTGCATCTGATTTTAGACGCTCACCACAACGTTTCTCGCAAAACTTTTGCTTTTCCGCAACAAGGATGAGGATCTTAGCAAGAGACGACTTTGAGGATCTGCTAGGCGACCACTTCGAGACCGTCTCTGATTTCAAGCAGTATACAGACGTCAGCTATCAGGAAGAGGCTGCGGCAGCAGAAAATGCCACCGAGTCTCTCAACAGAAGCTCTTTTTTCAGCAAGGTGGCCCAGCCGCTCAAGTACACCTTTGAGCAGAAGGACTTCGTGATTCTTGTGTTTCTGATTGCTTGCTTCGTGACGCTGCTGGCGGTGTTTTTCGGTGCTGTCTATTTTGGCTACAGAGAATATAGTTTGCTTCTCAGACGGGTTAGTCTGTACGAGAAGGATATCTGCTCGCCAGACGACGACGACGAGGCTCCGAAGCCACAGGACGCCCACAGCGGCGGCACGCCGCGCCCCGCCTCCAGCAGGGGCTCTGCGTTCTCGCCTGCCTTCAACAGCGACCAGCCGCGAACAGGACTCACTTTTTCCCAGACAGACCACCAGCTGCCGGCCGTGACGCGGACCTTGCAGTCGTGGAAAGACTCGTTCAACAAGATATCGAAGCGCGCCGTGTCCAGAAGCCCGCCGCCAAGAAATTCGGCCTCTCCGCAGTTCTCGGCCCCCATCGACGCATACATGCCCAGCTGGGCGTCTGTGATCGACTCGCGACTTTCGCCCATCAACGTGGTCAAGGAGAGCGTTTCCCCCGACGCAGCGCAGAGCACCGCCACCCACATGTCCGGGCCTGACATGACCTGTGTCGTTAACGGCAACGGCTCTATTGTTGAGGATCCGGTGGAGGATCGTCAGCTTGCGGCCCACTACGCGCAGTACTCTCCGGATCCCGAGGCGCGGTGCACCGTGGCCCAAGAGCCCAAGATCGTGTACACTATGGTGCAGCTTTACGAGTTGGAGCCGCTCGACCTGATCCAAGAGTTTATGGACGGCGAAGACAACAAATTGCTCGCCACAGACATTCTGTTCCCGAGGAAGCCGCTGTACGTAGACGGGTCGGTGGTGGAGATCGAAAAGGAGCTGACGATGATTAGATTGAGTCTATTTAATTGCTCGCTGGACACGTCTTCCAAGGTGCTGGAGATAATCAAGTTCCTGGCCAACTCGTTTGGGCTGCAGAAGTTCAGCAACCCACGAATCTTTCTCATGTCGTACGGCGTTCTGGTAGAGCAGCTGGTGGAGTCGGACCTGGTCACCAGCGACCGCGACGTTCCAGCGATTATCCTTGGCGCATTCATAGAAATCGTGGTCAAGTACTGCGTGTGCTGCTGGAAGTACCCGACATCGAAGCACATCAAGGTGGACAAGAAGTTCGCCGAGTGGAAGATGACGCCGCACGTTCCGCCACAGTACAAGGTGTTCAAGTTCATCTGCACGCTGATTAGGTCTGGATACAAAACAGACCTGCTTGGAGAGGTGCTGATTTTCTTCTCAACGCCCCCGACGCCGCACAACCTCATATACTTGCTTCCCGAGTCCGAACTAGAGAAATATGAGAATCCAGAGGTCCTGGAGCTAATGTCTTACTTGCGGAAACAAATTCAAGAAGAGCATCTAGACTGTTGCGGAGCCAACTCATTTTCCGGCTCCACGTCGCCAGAATACTCCGAATTCGAAGCCTTTTTGCAATCCCGCGCGTCCAGGCGGTCCACCAGTCCTCGGCGCGCGCTTCCCGGCGCATTGGCCCGCGAGACCCTTTTCTCGGCCACCAACAAAGAACCTTTGTAGACTCTGTATAGCCAAACGAACGAATAAAAGAGAACACAAGAACCAACTAGTCTTTGCCGTTCCTGAAGTGGTCATAGTTGATCAGCGCTTGCATGCAGCCCCATTCGGTCAGCTTGTTCCTCAGCCACTTCAGTTGCACGGGTTTCGTGAGGTAGTCGTTGCAACCTGCTGCCAGCGCCTGCTGCTTGTCGGCGGCGGAAGTGGACGCAGTCAAGGCAACGATTATGATAGGAGAACGGAAAAGATCGCGATCCAGACGGTCCGCCGGCTTGAGCTCCTCCTGCTCTGTGGGCAGAGACAAGTTGGCAAAGTTTCCAATTCTGTTGAGTCTCTCCAGTCGTCTGATCTCTTCTGTCACCTGGATACCCGATATCACAGGCAGCTGGATATCCATGAAACAAAGATGGAAGCCTCCTTCCCTCCACATCTGAAGTCCCTCCTCACCGTTGCATGCGATTTTGAACTGCACACTGCACGACTTGAGGTGTCGAGCCAGAATCTTCTGGTTCACCAGGTTATCTTCGACGACGAGCACATTAATATTGGTCAGGATCTTGTTGATCCCCGGCTTCGGCTGTTGCTTGAGTCGCAACGCAGAGGCAACCTCTTCTTTTTTCAGCCCGCTCTTCAGAATCGAGTATTTCGACGACGAGGAGGTACTTTCCGGCGTCTCCACCGCCTTGTCAGTCGGCTCCGTAGACTGGTTATCTTCGTACGTGGGCGTTCTGCCCGGAGTTCCGACGTTATTCTGCTGCGAAGGCGATTTGCTTCCTGTCCTTGTGCCTTTGGGGAAAAGAATGACCGTAGACGAGGACTGATTCTGGTCGTGCACAGAGCTGCGTCCAAACCGGCTGATGTCCCTGGGAGGAGGCAGACTTTGCTCTCCCAGCACCGCCACCTTGTTTGGGTAGCTGTTGTCGGCGAACATGGCGTCTTGTGGCGTCCTTGTTGGGTTTGATCTTCCCGTTAGCGGTCCGGGGTAGAACGGTGGAGCGTTGGCAGCATCTCGTATCTCGGAGTTGAACGAACCGCCCGCGCTGGGCTGGTTGAACGAGCTGGTTTCGGCAACCTGGGGAAACATGGTTTTCGCACTTGGTCTTTTCTCCATCACAGGGTACGGTGTATCGATGATGAAGGAATCGTCCACTTTCATTCCACCAGGGAAGTACTGGTCGATGATTTTCCAGATGAACGCATCCGGCTCCAGTACAATAACGGTGGTTCTCGGTTTGCCCTGCACCTTGGCCTGGCCCAACGGAGATGGTCTATGCGAAGGTTCCGGGACGCGATCGCCTGCCGGCAGCTCTGGATGGTTCAACAGAGAGGATTTCGACGCCGAAACGGGAATCGGAGAAACTGGGGCTGCGTGCAGCGCCCCTGGGTCTCCAGAAGGCGCGTGCGGTCTCATTTTGGACATCTTGTTGCTCTGTAAGTTTGTGCTGCTTGAACGGCTCATCAATGTTTTCGGGGCAAACGTCGCATTTTGGGCAGTCAAAGGCGAGCTCTGGAACGTCTGCTCTTTCTGCGGATAGCTTGGCGGGATATTGAACGCAGAGACGGAGGGCGACGAGGTGGACGGAATCTCAAGTTTTAAAATGAGCTCTGAAGGGTCGAACTGTTGGGCAAGTGTGGTGGGGAACTTGAGCATTATCTGCGACTTGACGTCGTCGACAATATCTCCTGGACCCACAAACAGCGTAGTGGCGTTCCCCCCCGGACGTCTGACCCAGATTCTTCTGCGAGCCGGCATCGGAAGCTGAGGGTTTTGGTGTGCGTTTGGTGATGCCGCCGTGAAGGTGATGTATGGATTGGATGGCTGGCTGAACCCCGCCATCGGATTTGGAGCGGCCATTGTGGTACCTGATTCCTGCAAAGGAGCACTAGTTCTCTTTAAATAAGCAGGGGTACTCATTAATTTTAAAAGAACAAAACAGAAAAGTGTGCAATTTTTACCTTTTTTAAAAATATTTTTTTGGTATGGGGAAACAGTTTTTGAGGCCTGGCCGGATCAGAGCGCTGGTGGAGTTCCTAGGCACCCACAGGATTGATGCGGTGCGCGACGCTCCAAAATCGGACAGGCAAAGGGACGCCGTGCTCAATAAGGTCTTTGGACAATTGGGCATCGAAAGATCTCCGACAAATACCACCATAAAGGTTGCAAGATACCGCAGAGTCCAGGGCCAATACGAAGATCTCCAGAAGGTGCCGTGGTTCTGGTTCAGTCGCAAGAAGTACAAAGTTGCACAGGAAGATATCGATCGTGCCCCGTCTCTCGTTCCGGACTCGCCTGTGGGCTACGTCACCGACACCACGCCTTTTGCGTCCAGTTACCAGGAGCTCAAGGGCGTGCAGTCCACGCTGTACTCGCTCGGCATGGAGGGCCGCATGGTCCATGTCAAGCCTGCGTACAAGTGCGAATTTTTCACATTAACGTACTATCCGGCGTCGTATTACATGGGACGTATTCGGAAGTCTAAGCCCGGGGTGATGTTCCAGTTTGACAACAACACGCTTTTCAATACACCCCAAACACGCAAAAGCGTCCCGGCTAAGCAGCTACCGAAGGACTCTGCCAAATTCTATCCGTTTATTCTCGCTGTGCATCGGACCAAGACGTCCAAGTTCTTCCGCAAGGTGTTCTTCACCCATTTCACCAAACACGACATGGGGCATCGCTGGGACGGACTGTATCGCTTCCAATTGTTTCTGCGGCCCGTTATGCGCGAAGACTTCAGGGCTCTCGAGCTCCACATCCAGAAAAGTCTCGAATCTGTCCGACTCCGACCACCTGCTCCAGAGCCTCGGGGCAGCGTCGATTGGAAGAAGGTCGACGCCGTATCGAGCCTGTACGGCCTACCCGCACTGTCCAAGAAAACAAGACCGCGCTGATGCAAAAAGACTAGATCTCGGTCCACGAGGGATAACTTGTTTTGTACGCCCATTTTTTATCCTGGTGATAATATTCCAACGCATGCAAATAAAGCACCAGTTTTTGTGGGTCGGGGTCCCGGAAAAGCGCCTTGCCACACTCGCTGCACGCCTCCCCAGTGAGCTGTTGCTCGCGCAGACGCCTGGCTTCCTCGGAAACACGCTCAAAAACCTGCGGATCGCTGTAGTCCTCGTTTGTAGCCAAAAACCCGTGTCTGTAGAGCTGGTCGTTGACGATCGGGTGTCCCAGATTTCGGAGATGGATCCGTATCTGGTGCGTTCTGCCGGTGAGCGGCCTGCACTCCACGATGCTCTCGTTCAACGACGGTGAGTGCTTTATGAGCCTAAACTCTGTTGCAGCAGACTTTCGGTCGATGCCGTCCCTGGGGCCGCGTTTGGTCTCGACAATCACCACGTCGTCCGTGCAGACCACAGAATCGGGGAACCGGCCTGCCACGCGCGCAACGTACACTTTGCGGACCTGTTTGGTCTTGATGGCCGACTGAATTTCTTTGGCCTTTTCCACTGTCTTGGCCAGGATGCAGACTCCGCTGGTCACCTTGTCAAGTCGAAAACACGGCCGCAAGTCCGCCAAACCGGTTTGCGCCTTCATTATCTCGACCATGGTATTGTGGAAAAAGCTCTGGACAGGATGGATGGGCATTCCGGCAGGCTTGTTCACGACAATCATATCGTCGTCCTCGTAGACGGTCTCGACGTCCCCGTCCGCAATGGGCGGCTCGTGGACGTGCACATCACGCACAATCACGTCGCCCGAAGCCAGCCGCTCGTTCAGCAGGGCGTCACGCGCCAGCTCGACAATTTGCTTGTTCTGTCTGCGTCGCACTATTATCTGATTATTTTTGATCCGTTGGAGATGCTGATTTTCCGACAGTTCTCGGAACTCAGACGTCAGCACATCCAGAAGATACCGGTTCTTCCACCTTTCCTTGACGGTGGTGGTTTTTCGGCAATAGTAGGGCGGCACAAGTCGCAGTCCGCGCACACGCACACACTTGGCCATGCAAATATTATCTGAAAAAAAATACACTCTATTTAATATATACCTAGAATATACGCCAGTCGGGTGACCACCAGGTCCACAGCCATGGTGACCGAGTCCCGAGCAAGCACCATCTTGGACCCGTCCACCTCGTGCCAGCTGATGGCGATCTCGTCGACCGGGATGCGCTGGTTGATGGCCAGAATCAGTATCTCCACGTCGAATATCCAGCCCTCCGTGTGCATTTTCGGAAAGATCTTGGCAACCGCAGCCTTGTTGAATAGCTTGAAGCCGCACTGGGTGTCCTTGATCGTGCGAATCCCAAACACAAACACCAGGGTGTGCAGTGCGTACATCAGAAAGTTCCTAACAAACGAGCGTTTGACCACCGCGTCTGTGTTGACCATATGTGCTCGCGACCCAATTGCCACGGCAGCGTGGGTCTCGGGCTTTCCTGTATCCATCTGTTTGATGCTGGCCAGCAGTTTGTCCACGTCCGCGAACTTGGACGCTCCGTCAGCATCGGCAAAAATGGCGTATCTGCCCCGGACAAACTGCATTCCATGCGTCACTGCCCCGCCCTTGCCCCTGTTTTTGACAAACTGGACCACCCGTAGCACATGCGGACGCAACCCTAGCTCCGCAGCCAGGTCGACGGCGTACTGGGCGGTGCCATCGCTGGACCCGTCGTCCACTATAATGATCTCGTACTGGGCCGCCAATGTTGTCTCGAGGTGTCGGACGCATTCAGCAAGCATGTCACGGAGCCGGCCGTGTTCGTTGTAGCAGGGCACCACCACAGAAAGCTCGATATTCTCGGCAGCAGGCCCGTTGCGCGGCGGAAGCTTGAACGTACCAGCGGTGCCGTTGGTGACGTATTCCAATTCGCTCTCATACGGCTTTCTTGGACTGTGTGTGAGCAGAAACACCACAAGGTAAACCTGAAGTTAGTACGGCCGCATTCTGACTTACGCTTATCACCAGACTTATGCCAACAGAAGCCAAGACGGTCAACGACATGGAATAAAACAAATAAAAATAGATCAACACAGCCGAATTTTTTATTTAGTCCTGAGTACTGAGCTGTCTACTAATTATGCGCCCGTTGTCCAAAAACGCCTGAACCAAATCAATATAATACAGCGGATCCTCGCCAACCTTGGCCATACTCTTGAGCAGCTCGCCGGTATCCAGCTCCAGCTCCACCTCGTGCTTCACCAGTCCGTTCTCCTTGACCTTGGTCATGTCGATTCTTGTGAACGTGGCCAGATGCGTGTAACTGACACGTTCCTTGTCGCGGCGCAGCTCCACCCGCTGCTGGAAGCTCTCAAACGCGGCGTCGTTCATCTCGTACGGCAGTTCCAGCGACATCGACAGTCTCACGTCGTACAGTGAGTTTGGAAGATATATCACAAGGTCCGCTACCCGTTGTTTGTGCACGCTGGCCATACGTCTCTTGGTCTTTATGTCCACGGAAACACGCCCCGTCGACGGTTTCTCGTTGCGTTTTCTTTCGTGCGCAATAAGGTCCATGCAGTGCGAGTTCTCCATCACAAACTTGTTGCCCTTGCTGTGAGCTTTTTCCTGCGAAAGCTTGGCTATGTATGCTTTCAGGTCGTGGAACTGCTGCGCAGGAACGCCAGACCGGAAGAAACACTCGTTTTGGAAGAAGTCCACGTTCAGAATTGTCTCGCTGTTGACTGGCAGCCGAAGACGCTTGTCTTTCACCTTGTCCCAGATGTGGCCCATTTTCAGCTCCAGCTCCAGATACTTGTCCACAGGCCCCATTGCAGCATACTCGTGGCGCACGCCCTGGACATTTGCCCAGATCCACTCGGTCACAACCTTGTTGAAGTCGTTCCGTGGAATTGTGCCCGTGATGGACGCAACACTGAGCTTGGTGGCCACAGTGGTCAGTGCAGGCTTGCGAGTCGCTCTCCGCACTGTCGGGACGTAATCTTTGGCCCATTTCGGCTTTTCTGTGTACCGTTTAGGCTTTCTGGGCCGGCCAGTTGCCTGGGTGTCCTTGTTTTCTTTTAATGCCTCGAGCGGCTTCGTCTGCTCCTGCAAAGACGAGTTGCGGCTCCTAATCAACGATATGTCGGCGTCGCTGGAGGTGGCCGATGACACTCTGCGCGACCGACTCGCCGTCCTATTGCCGTTGGGGTCGACGTCCTGGTCGTTGGTAAGGTTCGTGATGCTGCTGCGCTGCCGGATAGCACCGTCGTCGGAATTCATGAGGTCGTGTATGGACATCCGCTGCTGCGAGTTCGTCCGCGTCATATCAGGCGCAGACTTGTCGTCGTTAGAAATTAGGTTCTTCAAGTCCATCAATAAATCGTCACGTTAATTATTTACTATTTTTTGGCTCGAAATAAAATTTTCGGCGCGTCGATCGGCTCGCTTAGATATCGTGGAGGTGCTTGCTAATATGACAGTTTATAGCCGCACGAACAGACTCCGTGTCCGCCACAGTGCCCAGCCCGGTGCTCTCGACCACAGTGCCGTTCTCATCGAAAATGCTCACCCCGTCCCCATGTGTGTCTTCCTTAAAACACATCTCTATTTTCTGAAAGTACTCGCTGCGAAACAGTTCTTTCAAGGTCATCCGCGTAGCGACTGCGGGATCACACAGTCTCCAAAAAATGCGCGTCAATTGTCCATGTGGCAGTTCTCGCGATAACGTGCCGCGATTGGGCACCTTAAACGGGTCGTCGCGCACAAAAGAAGGATTCACATCTTTGTAGAAACGCAAGTGGTGCTCGTAGTCCATATAATCCATGTCCAGCCGTTGCGCCTCCTTGAACGGGACCCTGCCTTTTAAGATGGCAAAAAGCATCACCCCCAGCGACCAGCAGTCTGCTTTGAACGGATCGTAGGCAGTCTTCTGATTGCGCAGGGCAGTAATCTCGGGACTCTGGAACGGAGGAGTCCCGAGCATCTGATCGCACATCCGTACACCAGACTCGAATCGACCAGGCAACACATGGCCGTAGTCGCCGCAACCGAAGTCTGTAATCTTGAGGATACCGTGGCTCAGCAGGATGTTGCCTGGCTTGAGGTCGAGGTGAACTATATCGTGTAGATGGAGGTGGTACAGCCCGAAAACAAGCTGTTTGAAATAGCACAACTTTTCGCCAAGACTTATGGCATGCCAGTGAGGCTGGCGAAGCACATTATATAGATCGTGCGGGTAATACTCCATAGCCATGCCCCAATTTCGGGACAGCACCACTGGCAGTCGTAGAAGTTCGTATACTGTGATTACGTGCACATGGGCCAGACTCTTGGTGATGATATACTCATGAGCAACCCGGTGATAGTACGAGGCCGGAGACTCGTCTTTGAACACGTTGAATATCTTGAGAGCCACTATTTTCCTGTCTGTCTTGCGCTGGATTTTGCGAATTGTCGACGAGCCTCCGGATCCGAGAAAACTGCCCGAGTCGATGATTCCGTAGAGCTCTTCGAGATCTTCGATCTGGTCGCGGAATCGTTCCGGCACATGGTTTTTAGGCGATTCTGTCGGATACGGCAGCATGATCGGAGTGTCAGGGAGGCCATTCGACGCCATTGCCCCCACCTGCATGGAGTAGGAGTGGCGATCGTTGATTCCATAAGGATTGTACACGGGCGACTCCGGTAAGACTCGATGAATGTGGGGGGGACTTTGGTGCCCGGAGTCGAGAGAATCCAACGCCGAGAACGATTTGCTGGGCTTGATACTCACCGAGAGGCGACGTTTGATCTTGGTAAACAGGCCCTTGTTGGAGTTTGCTTCTGAGTTGCCCATGACGATGTGTCAAAAAACATTCTGCAGCCGTGGTATGATCTGGAGACCATCGGGGGCCCGCGACTTATTTGCAGAGCAGGGAATAATCCAAATATCAAGCACCGTGGCGCAGTGGAAGCGCGCAGGGCTCATAACCCTGATGTCGTTGGATCGAAACCAACCGGTGCTATTATTTTTTTGCTACATACATTCTTTTGAGCAGTCGCCAAACCGTCCATCTGCGCTCCCACGAGCTTCTCCACACGACGCCAAGAGTGTCGAAGTCCATTTCGTCGACGTGGTAGAAGTTGACGATGCCGTTATCCACTACAGCCACAAGCAACGCGGTTTGTTCGCTCTGCAGCTGTTTCACCGCACTAATATCAGGAATCTCTGTGCCAGCAGAGACAACCACGACCTGGAAATCCGGCGGCGGGGGGCAGCTTTTGCGGAATCCCTTTGTCGGTTTCCAAACGTAATAATCAGAGCTCCACTCCAGCTCAGATTTTGGCTCTATTTTTTTCGGTGTTACCAATCCGTGAAGGTAGCTGAAAAGTGACGTGAAGCTAAAATATCTCAGCCCGAACAGTGAAACTAGAACATTGGCAAAAAGTGATCGAGGCCAAGGTTTATGCTTGTTTTGTTGTGGAGTTTCTTTCTCGCTCTTGCGCATGACTATGTATCCATGTCTTTTTAAATGGGAGTACACCAGCGACTTATCGTACTCCTCTGGCGACGAAATGAGTTTATTATAAACTTCTTGTAGAGATAATATTCGTTCTTGGTGTTCATTTTTTGCAATGCAGGTCCCTCTTTCGACCAGATACAGCGCTTCCTCGAAAGTCAGGTGACAACGACCAGTGCGATCAGATTTTCCCATGGTTTCCAAATACTTCCCTCTTGGCTGGTCAATATAATAGGTCGATCCAAGCCGTATGGTGTTCGAAATGAGTTTGTCTGGTTGACAAAGCAGGCCTCTTGGCTGCGTGAGGGCATGATACATGATGTTGCGCTGGTTAACCAATGCATCGGCGTCATACTGAGACAATGACGCCCCCTCAAACACAGGCTCAAAGCTTTTGTCACCCCTTTTGAGTGCTAGACCAGCTAGTAACGACCAATCCTGGGTCTCGTCCTGTTCCGCGGACATAAATAATTTTAGAGTATTTCAAACATCCTCGCACCTCTGGCATAAATAAAATTATTTAATTTGGATCAAGTCATGACGGTGACATATTCCGCGCTCTCTATTTCAATCCTCGAAGACATGTTGCTCGAAATTACCAGCGACATAGTCAGCAAATCACTCATCGAGGAGAAGGTGCTACGTCAATGCTACGGGATGGCCCACAAGAGCACTTTAGACGAGGGGGAAACAGCGGCAGGTCATATTAAAAAACTACGGCAGACAGTGGGAAATTCTGCGAACGGGTCTAACAACTCTTCTGCCATGGGAACACCGCAGCCGGGGGAAAACGGCGTGATTCAGGATCTAGGAAGAATAGGGTTTCTTCAGAATGGAAAAGAGATTTTCCCAAAAAATACTGGGAGCTCGGATGCCTACTTTCAGTGTCTGAATTGCGACAGAAAGATTGCCGGGGGCCGTTTTGCTGCCCACATCGATAAGTGCCTGGGAGGTCGGGTGCGGAAGTGAGAAAAAGAAAGCGTTCACCACAATAGTAGTACAATCGAGTCAACGGTATTTTATGGTGTGCCCAAATCGAGAAACGCATATGAAGCAGCATACAGCGTCTAGATACAGACTGCCTTGTTAGGTCAATTCGATCAATCGTCACGGTACATACGACTGGCTGAGCGGGGGTATCGTGGTTCCTGACAATAGCATCTCGCGCAAATTACCTGCATGACTCAATTCAGAAAACCCACAGACAATAAAACTTCACAGTGCATGTGGCTGGCCCGTGCGAATCGAACGCATGCACCAAGTAAAGCTGCATCTTCTGGGGACCCGTGAAAAATTTTAGGCTCATTTTCGGCAACTGGGCTCAGTTCGTCTGTATAGACAATAGAAAAAGGAAAGAGACGCTGGTCGACGGCCCAAATCTAGACTGGTGAGTCTGCGATGACGGCAGCGGCCAATTTTCGTTGGGAGAGAGCTGGATGATTCGCGGGGCTGATCGCGCCCCATGATTGGCCCATTTTGGAATCTGACTCCACGCGAAATATTTGCTTGGTGCACGGGTGTGGCTGAGCATGCTCGAACGCGGTATCGTTTCAGCGTGTTTGGGAATTTCCAAATCCAGCCTCCTTCAAACTGAAAAAAAACCATTCTCGTGCAGAATTCTCGAGCAACGCACGACCCGTGCTTGGCCATCCCTTCTAAGAAACAAGTCTGAAGCTTAGACAAAGCTTGGAACTTGTTTAAATAAAGTGTGGTTTCTGTGAAGAATCAATTTTACAACTGCTTTCACTGTGAACTGTCTGGTATTCATTCCTTTAATATCTCCGGACAATGATATTTAACAAAGCTACGCTCCTTACCGCGTTTTCAGCCATCTGTGCCACTGCGCAGGCAGGATGTTCTTACTCTGGTGGTAACTACTACTGCTCTGAGACCAATGCCGTTGTGTACCAAGGAATCGGGTACTCTGGCTCCTACTCTGACGTGACTGAGATCGACGAGACCTCTTGTCAGTGTTCATCTGAGAAGAAGTCCTTCTCCGGAACTATGTCTCCTCTGGACGAGGAGTTGTCTGTCCACTTCAGAGGTCCTTTGAAGTTGCTCCAATTTGGTGTTTACTATCCATCCTCTTCGTCTTCTAAGGTGAAGAGAGACGCCGAGGACGACGAGGAGTGCCAGACCACTGTCCACGCTCACCACCACCACAGAAGAGCCGTCGACTACGTCTCTGTCACGGCAACCGTGTATGTTGACCAGAACGGCAACACCATCACCGGCACCTCCAGCGCAGCCACGGCTGAGGCCAAGGTGATCACCAGTGAAAGCGCTGCCTCTTCGTCCTCCAACGACGCATGGCCAACGCCTAACTGGAGCGATGACGACAGCTCCAGCTCCGAGAGCGCTCCTTCTGGGACTTCTGAGAGCGAGTCGTCCTCGTCCACCACGTCGTCGTCTTCGTCGTCGTCTGCTGCCAGCTCCTCGTCTTCGTCCTCGTCCTCTTCGGGATCCGGATGGGGCAGATCTTCTTACTTCACGCCGGGATCGAAGGACAACGTCACTTTCCTCAACCACAAGGGCGGTGATGGTTCTGGTACATTCTCTTACTGCTTCGGTAACTCCATTTCTTACTGTGGTTCCGACGGTAAGTCTGGTTCGTCTTCCAGTGTCGCCCTTGAGGAGGTCACCATCGACTCCAACGTTGAGTATCTGATCATGTCTGGCTCCGACTGTGACGACACGTCTGTCGGAGACTGTGGCTACTACAGATCTGGTATTCCAGCTTATCACGGTTTTGCCGGTGCTACCAAGATGTTTGTCTTCGAGTTTGAGATGCCTTCCGCAACGGACTCCGCCACTTACAACTACGACATGCCAGCTATTTGGCTGCTGAACGCCAAGGTCCCAAGAACCTTGCAATACGGCAACTCTGAGTGCTCGTGCTGGTCTACTGGCTGCGGAGAACTGGACCTTTTCGAAATCCTCTCTTCCGGCTCTGACAAGCTGATCTCGCATCTGCACGACGGTCAAGGTGACAACGGCTCTTCTTCCGGCGGAGGAGGATCCCAGGATTACTTCCAGAGACCAACGGACTCGTCGATGAAGGCTGCTGTTATTTTCAATGACGGTGAGATCCACATCGTTGTGCTTGACGATGACGTCGACTTCAGCTCCTCGCTTGATTCCGATACCGTTTCGGACTGGCTGAACAAGTCTGGCTCCACTGCCAGCATTTGATTACCAAAATATATACACTAGTAACGCTTGATTTTCGCAAACTTTGTAAAAATAAGTAATCTCGATGGGCAACTTTCTGGGGAT
The DNA here is from genome assembly GCA_030574315.1 of Ogataea siamensis. Classification (NCBI taxonomy): domain Eukaryota; kingdom Fungi; phylum Ascomycota; class Pichiomycetes; order Pichiales; family Pichiaceae; genus Ogataea; species Ogataea siamensis. The sequence goes on from JAJMET010000013.1 coordinate 89,132, forward strand.
TTTTTTTTCTCAATTATTTGTTTACCCCCATGGCCAGCTTTCTTCAGGATTCGTCGCTGTTTCGTTCCAAATTGGCCTCTGTTAGGGTCGAACTGGCAGAAAAGGATGCCAATGAGTCTTCCGAGACGACACTATGCAACGACTCCGTCACAGCTGAAGAGGGAGACAAGGGTAATGTCTTTGTAGACCATGGCCAGCAAAAAGCCCAGTTCCTTCCTGAAATGCCAGAAAAACCACACAAAAGACGGAAAAGAGGAGATAGCCAAATCTCCATTGACTATCTGCTCTCGACAATTGCCCACTTGAGCACAGAAACAGAGAAAAACGACTCCGAGCTACGCAGGACGGAGGCCAAGTTGGCAGAAGCCAATGGGAAGTTGGCAGTGTACAAGCGGCTCGCCAATTCGTTCAAAGATCGGCTGAAGTCCCTGGAGATGGATCTTTCCGCGTCCCACAAGGAACTAGTTCAGGGAAAGAAGAAGTGCTCCGATTTGAGCAGAACTACGTTTGAGATACTGAAGGAGTCTCGAGAGCTCAAAAACGTTGCTGAAAACACCCGTGAGCAGCTAAGAATATACTCGAAGCGTTTCGAGTGGCTCAAGGCGCGGCACATGGACTCCCACGGTATGGCTAGTAGACAAGAAATCGAAATGACTTCGCTAAAGGTGAGACTAGAGGATGCTCTTGGACGCCTGGAGGAGGAACGTGCTCGCAACACGGATCTACTCAATATGGTTCAGCATACGGACCACCAGGCAGTCTCGACAGAGAAGCTGGAAAAGGAAATTCACCAAATATATACAATTGGAGCCAAGTTCGAACAAGGGATGGTCACTGCATCTCGGAAGATGTCCGAACAGCTGAGCGTGCTGCTTGAAAAATCAGGAAAGATGCCGCGCAAACTGGAAGACATCGAGAAGACGCTGTATTCAGTCCACGAAGCACAACAGCAATCAGGAGACCAGGTGCTCCTGAACTTCAAGCAGGCCAAGCGCGAGGTCGAGTTTCAGTCGCTTTTGGAGGACTACAACCGACTGAATGCGGAGCATGCACATTTTCAGACCAGACACGATGAACAGACCAAAGAGATCCAGTCCCTGAAACGCGTCATTGAGTCCCAAACGCAGGAACTGGATGCGCTCAAACCACGGCTTCGGGAGGAAAATGCATTGCCCGTCGCAAAGCAAGGACCCGAGAAACCGAGAAAGAAAAGACGGGGCAGACCTAAAGCAGCCTTACATCTCCTCAACTAGCTCCTCTTTGATATCGTCCGGGTTGAATCGGTGCATAAACTTGACTGTTTTATATCCTTCGCGGTCGACATGCAACACCGGGATGTCGTACCTATAGCAATCGAACCATTGCTCGTTTCCTTTGGCCGTGATGTCGATATGGCTTAGCCGGATATTAGAAGATATCGGGGCCACTTCCTTGCTGCCAAGGGCGGACTGGAGAGCGACTTTCGCCTCATCACAAAGTCCACAATTGCTTTTCCCAAAAAATGTGAGATTGATCGTCGATGCCGACCTGGTATATTTTATTCTATTGTGTGCTACAACGGTGCGAACAAGAAACATAATTTACTTTATTTTTTTACCATCCAAAATATTGTCTGCCCACAATTCTGAAAATTCTGATCTTGCCAGATTTGAAGTCTCCTAGTTTGTACGAGCCAGACTGGATTCCCTTGGCCGATTGTTCAATGACCTTGATCTTGTTCTTGGTAGGGTCAAAGCCTGCGACGATCGACGCGTACGGCTTCCCGTTGAACCCTAGTTCGGCGCTCTTACTCTTGTGGAATGGTCCCGACGAATGTCCTTCAAACTTGCCTTTCAGCACGACAAGGACGTCTCCCGGCCGGATCTCGTCAGTCTGGTTTATTTCCACGTTGTTTGTGTTTCTGTAAATTGTAGCACCGAACGTTTTAGCCCCAACAGGCGGCATCACGTCGCGTGGCAATTGTTTGAAGACCCAAGAAACTAGTTCTTCCTGGACTTTCTGGGTTGTCAGAGCCGAAGATGACGCCTGGAATGCTAGTGCGCCATATTTTCTCGACGCTTCCACCAGATACGGCTGCTTGACCTCAGGCTTATCTGTCTCACTTTCCACAAATGATGTGAGATTTGCCGGATTAGCTGCGTCGTATGATAATTCCCAGCTTTTAATCGAATAGTCCGGACTCACAATATAGTAATCCAGATACACTATTTTTCTGCCGTTCCTCTTTTTGAGTTCGTGTGTGTCAACCTCGTAATAAACGTCTTTAGACGCCATTTCTGCCGGAAGACTCTTGGTCAGCCACCATTGGGAGGAGGCTGCAGGGACACCTGAAATTTCAAGGCTTGACCGACGGTTGGACTGAACGGTGGACCCCGTCGTGTTAGTCGGCACTGGGGCGGCAGCAGGGGGAGGTGGTGGCGGCGCATGAGGAGTTGCCGTGGTGCTGGAGGATATCCTGCGTTCTCTTGGGTCCGTAGAAGCCGACGTGGATGTGCGTGGCATCGTCTGAACCACAGGCGATGTAGGGATTGGCGGAGGCGGCCTTGAAGCTGGCACGGGGGCAGACGGAGTGGTAGGGGCCCTGGTGACGGGCGGAGGAACTGTGTGGCTTGTCTTGACCGGCGAATCCACCTGCTTTTCTGTCTGCGCAATATCCGTGTCATCATCGGCTTCGTAGCCAGTTACGACTTCCTCGCTGGAGTCAGACATTGGCGCAGGGACTGGTGGTGCTGCCGGCAGAGGCGGCACTGGCGGAGCAGTGGCAATTGGCGCTTTGGGGACAGCAGCCGGAGCTGGTGGAGCTGGTGGTAGCGTAGCCGATGGTACAGGCGGCGCAGGCGCAACAGGAGCCACCGGCGAGGAAATAGACTCTCGGCGGAACTCGCTAGCAGACTCTTTATCAGACACTGAGGAGACAGACTTGTATTCATCGTCAGAGCTGGAGTCTGACGGCTCCGGCTCGTCTGTGTGGAAAGACCCCGGCATTGTAGTGATCTGGGGGCCCTGCGGTGACACCTCGCCGGTAGCAGCTTCTGGCTCCAATGGTCCCGACTGAGAGTCCTTAGGCTCGGTCGGTGGCTCTTCCTCGTCTCCGACGTCTGGCTGTTTGGTCAGGTCGACAGACTCGTGTTTTGAGACCGTCTCCGACTCCGACTCACCATTGGCAGCTGCAGACGGCTCCCCGTGTTCCGGAGGCTGGACCGGCAAAATTGGGACCGGGGCAGGAACTGCAGAAGTTTGTTTTTCAGTAGACTCTTCGGGCTTTTTGGACGGCTTCACCTTTTTCTCTTTAACAGGCATTGGCGCGCCGAACCCCATCATTCCAATCATCCCCATGCCGCCGGACAGCTTGGCCATCCGCTCGCGAAGAAGACGTCGCTTGACCTCCTCGTCGTCCTCGTCCTCGTCCTCGTCCTGATCGCGTTCCGCGTCCCTGTCCTCGTCCACGTCTGTGTCTTGAGGCTCCTTTTCCTCTTCTTCATGTTCCTGTTCGACCTCTTCACGGCCCTCTTCGCCCACCGTTTTCTCTGGCTCGTGCGGCCTGTCCTCCTTACGTTTCTTCTTTTCCTCGCGGCGTTTCATCAATGCCTCTGCAGCCGCCTGCTCCTCCTTCTGGCGTTCCTCCAACAGTCTGAGCCGCTCCTTCAAGGTAAGTCTAGGAGCATCCTCCTCGGTGTTGACGGGCTCTGCCGCAGAAACGGACGGCTGCTGCTCTGGAACAACGGCCTTATCGTGCTCTGTCTTGCTCTCGCGTCTCTCTACAGCAGGAACGTAAGAAGAGTGCGGACTGGCGGCAACAAACGGCTTTTTCGTGAAATCCGCGTCGGCAACGGCCTGGCCGGGTAGTGGTGGAGGCGAGCTAACATTGAAACTCTGCAGCTTGTGCTTGAAGTCTCCCGTTCCATGTTCAATGACCGATCGACGGGGCTCAGACGACTCTGATCTCTGTGTCAATGGCACAGGAATGTCGTGGTGGGACGGAGACTCGGCCGCACCGGCCAATTCGTGGGATGATTCTTGTTCCTCTTGTTCCTCTTGTTCCTCTTGTTCCTGTTTCTCCTGTTCCTCTTGTTCCTCCGATCCCGCTTGCTCATCTGTCAGAGAGCCGCCGGTGGCAACGGCCGGCCCGCGCACAGCAGCCGGTGACCCTGGCTCGTCGTCAGGAACCTTCTCCACAAAATTTCTGGGGAAGTATCCCGACACCAGCTCGCCACCGGTGTTGCTGGTGCCAAACAGCCAATCGTCGTCCACCTCCTCAGTCACAGTAATCCGCTGGCCAGCAGAAAACGCCAGGTCGTCAGACGCGTTCTCGGCCTCGGGAGTATACGGGTATTTGGCAATAACTGGATAAGGCACAGACATAATTCCAGTGAGAGTGTTGCCGCAAAAACAAATCTCCGTGCGCATCGCGGTCACGTGACCCGGCCCCCACATGACCCGGGCCAGCAGAAAATTATTTACGCGTAGTGTGTTTTTTGATCTATCGATGTCTGGCTCGCCACAGAGACGCACCAAGCGAATAAAGCCCGGCCGGGACGAGAACCAGGTGTGTCTGGACACGCTGGGGTTCACCGAGCCGTTTGCACGGGGCAAGGCCGCGGGCCGTGCGTCCAAGCCGCCGTCGGAGGCAGTTCCTTTGCAACGGAAGGACCCCAACATTCGCACTCTTTCGACGCAGGATTTCCAATTGAACATCAAGACTCCAGACAAGAACGCCTCGCGGTCCAACAGCGACGTTCACCACCCCAGCAGCGACGACAATATCTTTTGGGCGCTGACCCCCAGCATGCGCAAGAACAAGGACCATTCTGCCACCACGTCCGGCTGCGACAGCGTGGACCAGTCGGACGTGCTGTCGTCGCCGATCAACGAGTGTGCGGGCGGCGTGCAGCTTCTGGACCCGCAATTAAAGAGTTTACTGGAGAAATACGACAACACCACGGAAGCTCAGCGCACGCCCAGTTTAGCGCGATCTGTCTCTGATCCGCACTCTCTGGTCCACCGGAGCTGTGCGGCGATCGGCGAGACGCCGATCATTGCGTGCAAGCAGACATTGAGCGAGAGCATGCAAAAAAGCATCAACAAACTGAAAGCGTCGAAACGGCTGGTCAACAGCGCTGTTTTTGGGTCGCCTGCGGAGACGCCGACGCAGAGCGTGTCGCAGATGCTTGCGCTGATTGGCCGCACGATTCGCGAGGAGACCGACGACGACGCCGGCGGTGTCCTGGACGACCTGTCGGACGACTTTAGCGACGTGGACATGGCCGAGCTGGACGAGCTGGCGACGCTGCGACGCACGCAGCGCGAGAAGAGCGCGTCCGTGGACGCGTGCACAGACCGTCCTGCGCGGACGTCGACGCCGGAAGACGCCGAGTCGTCGGATGAGTTCAGCGACAACGGCGACGAGATTTTCGCCGTTTCCGGGAGCAGTGTGTCTGTGCCGCAGTTCCGCGACATGAAGCTGGAGAACGAGAACCAGCAGGTCCACGAGACCGTGGACAATCCCGTGCGGTCGGAGATCCACAAGCCCAACTGTTACCGGTACCGGATCAGAGACGTGGTGCGCAGCAGGTACAGGGGCGGGACGCAGCTGGTGCTCCAGTGCGAGGACGAGCACGGCCGGCCGCGCAACGTGGTGGCTCGCGACCTGTGGACCGAGCTGGAGTACCAGCCGGGCGACATCGTGCACGTGGTGGCCACGGGCACCAATGCACAGCTCGTGGACAAGAGCAACAACCTGCTGATTTGGAACCCGGACATTCTGATCTCGGCCACTATGGCGTCCACGGCGGTCGACTGTCGCCGGCGCGCAGTGCTGGGCAGCAAGATCCAGGGTCTGGGCGAGCACACGGTGCCATTTGTTCTGGGCAATATCGTCCACCAGCTTTTCCAGGCGTGTTTGTCGGCCAACGACACCAGCGCGTGTTTCATCGAGGAGTATCTCGAGGAGCTGCTGGACGCCAACCAGATCGCCATATACAGCATCGGGGTCTCGCGCACAGAGCTGAGGAAGACAATTCTCGAGCACGTCGACTACGTCAAGGAGTGGATCGCCAAGCACAAGCACGGCTCGGCCGCGGCGTTCCGCGCATCGAAGATCCTTGACATCGAGGAAAACATATGGTCGCCCATGTACGGGCTCAAAGGGCTGATCGACGTGGTTCTGGAAGCGTCGCTCCAGGACGGCAGCAGAGTGGTGGTGCCGATGGAAATCAAGACAGGCAGAGACTACATCTCCAACAGGGCACAGGCCACGCTGTACACGCTGCTGGTGAACCAGCGCTACAACGTCGAGGCGCGCTCGCTGGCACTGGTGTACACCAAGATGAGACAGAGCTACTACGAGGCGCTGAACTCCAACGACCTGCGCATGCTGGTCAACATCCGCAACCAGATCTCGCAGTATCTGAAATACGGCGCCAGCGAGCTGCCTCCAATCAAGGGCCAGCCCAGCTGCGAACGGTGCTTCTCCGTCAACGAGTGCATGACGTACAACAAGCTGGCCGAGCAGGGCACTGCCGAGAACAGCGGGCTGGACGACGGCCTGTACGAGACGCTGACGGGCCACCTGGACAGCGACAGCTACGGCGTCTTCTTCAACCACTGGAACGGCCTGCTCTCCAAGGAAGAGGGCTTTGTCAACAGCTTCAAGAAAGACCTGTGGTGCTACCCGGCAAGCGAGCGCGAGCTCAAGGGCGGCAAGGCGGTTGGCGGCCTGCGGGTGACGCATTTCCAGGAGCTCGACACGGCCAACGGCCGCTCCAAGCGGTATCTGTACACGTTCGAGCGCGACGACACCTTACACCAGGCGATGACCAGCACGCAGCTATCGAAACACGACCGCATCATCGTGTCTGACGAGAACGGCCAGTTCGGCCTGGCGTTTGGGTTTGTGGAGAGCCTGCGGCCGGGGCTGGTGGTGGTCAGCACAGACCGCCGGTTCGTCAACTCGACCGTCCAGATGAGCAATTTCGACGCTGCGAAAAACCAGGTTTTCGAGAGCGTGCTCGCCGCAGGCTCCGGCCACAACGCCCCCGACAAGACGTACCGTCTGGACAAGGACGAGATGTTCCACGGGCTGGCGCTCGCGCGTTTCAACCTGCTGAACCTGTTTCTCCCGGACGGGGACGAACGGCGCCGCAAGCTGGTGGTGGATCTCGAGAAACCGCGGTTTGCGGCCCGGCCGCTGCTGCACAGCAGCTTTGACGCGGCCAAGTTCAACGCCGACCAGCTCAGGGCGTTCGACACCGTGCTGCGCGCCCAAGACTACTGTCTGATACTGGGCATGCCTGGGACGGGCAAGACCACCGTGACGGCGAGTCTGATCAAGTGTCTGGTCGAAAACGGCCAGACCGTGCTCATCGCGTCCTACACACACTCGGCAGTCGACAACATTCTGGAGAAAGTCATAGACATTATGCAAGAGCCCAAGATCCTACGGGTGGGCACAGCCAAGAAAATATCAGACAAGGTGCGCAAGTACTCGCTGTATTCAAAAGACACTATATATCCGATGGAGACGGCAGAGGACTTCCGGCGCGCGTTTCTTGAGACGAACATCGTGGCCACCACGTGTCTGGGCGTCCAGGACACGGTGTTTGTGCACCGACAGCACTTCGACTACTGCATCATCGACGAGGCGTCGCAGGTGTCGATGCCCGTGTGTCTGGGGCCGCTGCGGTTCGCCGACAAGTTTGTGCTTGTGGGCGACCACTACCAGCTGCCGCCGCTCGTCAGAAGTGCCGAGGCCCGCGCAGGCGGCATGGACCGGTCGCTATTCCGCATCCTGAGCGAAACGTACCCGGAAAGCATAGTCGAGCTCACACATCAGTACCGCATGAGCTCCGACGTGATGATGATCTCCAACTGTCTGATCTACAACGGGCGTCTCAAGTGCGGCACGCCGCAGGTGGCCAGCCAGACGCTGCATATCGCGCACCCAGAGCGTCTTGCAGAAAACAGTCGAGATCTCCCGCGCGACGTGCGCTGGATGGACCATATCTTCGACCCGCAGAACCGCGTTGTTTTTCTGAGCCACGACAACGTGCCTGCCCAGGAGGTGGCCAATGGCGAAAAGATCGAGAATCCCGTGGAAGCAGAGTTCATTTTGCAGATTATAAAATGCTTGGTCTCCTGTGGCGTGCCACAGTCGTCTATCGGCGTGATGTCGTTCTACCGTGCCCAGCTGCGGCACTTCTATCGCGGACTCGCCAGCCACCCGGAAATCGAGGTTCTCACCGCAGACCAGTTCCAGGGCAGAGATAAAGACTGCATCATTATTTCGCTCGTGCGCTCAAACGAAAAAAATGTCGCTGGTGACCTCCTGAGAGAGTGGCGCCGGGTCAACGTTGCCATGACCCGAGCCAAATCCAAGCTTATCATCCTCGGAAGCGAGAGACTCATGAGAACCATTCCGCAGTTCGAAGGCTTCATGAGTCTGGTTTCCAGCCGCAACTGGATCTACCAGCTGCCGCCCCACGCAACAAGCATCTACCACGAAATGTTCAAGGAGTTCGGTGGGTCGCAAACGCAGTCTGTACCATCGGCAGCCAAAACTGTGCGCGTCAGCCCTCAGTCCAAAGTTGTGCAGAAAACCATGGTTCTCAAAAATGTGCTCCAGGAGTTTGCTGCGTGAAGCTGCGCTTCCAGTCCCAATACTCCTGGATGCGCTGGCCCGCGTACCCACTATAGTCGAAATCGATCAGAGAGATGCCGCTCTGAATACCCGACCATATTCCCCAATAGAATCCGGGCAAACCGTAGTGCAAAGAAATTTCTGTAATAAGGTCATCAATAGCATTTTTATGAGACTCTGTATCCTCCACACCCAAGTAAGCCGCGCTCCATCTTCTAAGCAGACGATTGGACCTTTCAGCTTTGGGGATCCGTTCACGTTCGCAGTTGAAACCCTGCCACTCCATAAAATGATTCGAGATGTCAAATGCCCTCGGCGCCTTGGTCATGTACTCGTAGTCTATAAAGGATATCGGGTTGTGCATCATGTAGTATTCCAAGTCGGAGGACGAAAGACCAGCTTTGAGTTTGTCCGACAGGTCGCTGGAAATTATCACATTTCCACTCAATAAGTCGCAGTGACTTGCCACAGATGGTGACTTGCCGTCCAGCTGCGAGCGCATCCACGCAAGCTCTGCCTTCAGCACGTCCGACAGAGACGCGTCGGGCCTCTTGTGTTCGCGGATGTCGATGTTCTGCGCACAACTGCTTGTGATCCCTTCGATCTCCGGCAAAAGCTGGATCCAGTTGGATAGCACGGCCCACAGGTCGGACGCATTTGACTCAGACTTGGTGCCTCTGAACTCGTTCCGCAGTTTCGTCAAGCATTCCTCAATGGCGTCCACCTGAACCTGCTGGTGCCACTGTCCTAGCTTCGACGCAATCAGCGGGTATAAGTTGTCGTCGGCAAGTTCAGAGAACTCCAATGAACGTCCTTCTATAAAGCCATACACCAGCCCGTTTCCAAACCGTGCATGGATCGGTGGTGCCAGACCAACGGAGTTGATGACCAGGTGCGACACAAATTCCCTGTCGCGATCGATGATCATGCTGGTTCCGCGGCCATAAGTTCTCACCAGTACTTTTTCATGTGAATTTGTGCTTTCGTGATACATGGTGCACTCTAATAGCATGTTTGTGATTCCGCCTGTGAACTGGCTCACGCTGATCTGAGACTCCACTTCCCAGTGAGGAAATATCTTGCACAGCATTCTTTTCGTCTCCTCATGATTACCAGTATTGGAAGGCTCGATGTATGTGCTTGGAAGGTACAACGCATGAGTAGCGTATTTATTCAGCAGAACGGAAGTTGGGATGTCACGGTTGTCCTGAAGCCCGTCGTACATCGATGACGACCCGGACATGGACTGCGACTCCATGTCTGAGCCCGAGTTGGGTTGAGAGGCCGTCGTGCTGGCCGCTAGCGACGACATGGTCTTGTTGGCAAGAAAAGAATGGTACGGCAGCTGCGGAGCCCTTGCAGCGTCCTGGTAGGGAAGAAAATGAAGGTCGCCGTCTGATATCAGACAGTAGGCGGAGTTTGGAGACGAGCCCATAGTTCCGTGCCTAGAAAGTTAAAACAAAAGAGCTGATTTTTGGATCCTTTTTTTATCTGTTCGCGTGAGTGGAGGTTACCCGGCCGCTAGATAGTCGTAATAGTATATTCTACTCTACACAGAGGAGCGGATCTCCGAGTTGCCGTCATCGGGATGGGGCGTCAGAGGGTAGGCCTCCTCACGCAGTCTCGTGTAGCCGTGTTCAGAGTCGCTCAGCGAGTTTGGAAGATGGCTCTTGGTGCTCGTGATTGCAGGAAAGATTCTCCTGTAAGACCACCATGCCAGCAACGAGCCCAGGACAGAGCCAAGAATGACATCCACAAAGTGGTGGCGGTAGTCCTGTGTGCGGGACATTGCCACGTAGAAGGCGTACAATGCAGGCAACATGGAGACGACCGATCTCCAGGCACCCACTTCGCTGCGAGTAGCCTGTAGTTGACCCAGAAGCCACAGCGATGTGTAGCCCAGAGCGGAAAAGCTCATGCTGGAATGTCCTGATGGCGTAGTCCGGAAGCCGTCGAGCAGTTTTTTCTTGTGTTTCGTGGTACAGATCTCTTTGGCGTAGTAGAGAGTGTCTTTCAGAGCACTGGGGTCAGGCTGACATCTTTCCAGAAAGTCTGGTCTGCAGCGGCCAATCCAGTTTTTGAACAAGTCCGTAATGAACACGCACGTCCCCACGGCAACCAGATGGCCAAGAATGCTGACATAAAGCACGTAGATTTTGTGCTGTTTCGGAGTGAGCAACAGTACGAAAAATAAAATAATCATGGGAGGCACAAAGGTCACAACCCTCAACAGCATCTGTCCGCTCACACGCTCGACTGCTGCGTAAGGGTGGCTGATGGTGAGGTCGTTAATGGTGAACTGTCGCTGATAAGGCTCAATTTTCTCAAAAATCAATCCATCCAGCACGACAATCAGTAGAACATAAACTGCATCTGACAGTCTCCAATGGACAATTGTAGAGTGGAAGGGCAGCCGGCCCAGACCCAGCGTCTCTCTATCGAGGCTCCAGCTATAAAAAGACATGGGGGGGAATTAATTAAATTGGAACCACCATTTTCTACCATGTGTCTGCCAACATAAATACCGGGTACGTTAACGCTACATAGATCATTTCTTTGCCTGCTCAAAGTTGTCGAATAGCTCCTTGTTGTGCAGCAGGAGATCTAACGTGAAGAGATGGCCACCGTTTAGACGCAGGGTGATGGCCAGATCGTTGATAAAGCGGTCGAACTTGACTACAGCCAGCTGGTCCATATCCCGGAGAACTTCCGCGTCGTGGAAGGTGCGGGTTGTGCGGGAGCTGAACTTGGGCTTGTACTTACTCAGCTCACGGAATAGGTCGCTGACGCTGGAGAATTCGCCAAAAGACTTGCCCATTTTGTTACGGTAGTCTTTTAGCTCGTCGTAGTGTTTCTCGATAAATTGGGAGTCGTCAGGCAGCTGCTTGTACTCAGACTGCTCAAAAAACCTCTGGGACTGCAGTCCGTCGAAGTACCGGGCGGCCTCGATGGCCGAGTTGCTGGTGGCAAGGTCTTTGTTCGGCAGTGTATTGGAGTTCATATTCTGGACGATCGAGTTGGCAATGGCGCGTGCGCTTTTGTGTGACGAGTCGACCTTGGCATGGCGACGGGCTGCCACCGCAAAATGACGTATAAATAACATAAGGGTCAAAAAGTCGAGATGTCAAAATATGTGTAGCAATTACGTCTTATCTATTCGATCTACACCTCACACCTCTTCCAGCCTCATGGACTCCAAGTCGGCAGAGGCGGAGTGGACGAGTTTCGAGTTCCGGCGCGGAGGCGGGAAGAACGGCGAGGTGGGCGAGTGCGCTATGGGAACAGCACGGCGTTTGGACGACGAAGACGAGCTCTCGTCGGGCCGTCTTTTGATGCGGGGGGTTTGCGTGGCCGTTTCGGATGCAGATGACGTGATTGAGTTGGAGCGCGACCGCACGCCGGGTCTATGGTTCCAGGTCTCGTTGGCCATGTTGATGATTTCGAATTTCTTGAGATTGTCCTGATTTAGTGTGGACGGCTGCGATAACACTGTTGTTGCAATTTTCGAGGACAAGATACGCGACTCGTCCTTCAGAGCAGACGTGACCATCGACTCATGCTGGATTTCCGTGTCTAGTGGCGAAAATTCGTTTTCCAGATCCATGACCACCCTTTTGAACGACTTGAGCTTGGGCACCATTTTCTTTTTGGAGATGATTTTCTTGAAGAAGACGTTGGGCGACGGCGAGCCAGACAGATCTAAATGGTCCTCAGGGTGCAATCGGGGGCTTTGGGACTCCTGTGCGGGGGTAGCATTAGGGGACGGCGGAACAGAGTGCGATTCCAGACTGAACAGTTCAGGAACACTTGGGCGTTTCACAGTTGTATTTAGAGAGTTGCGTCGACTCGAGACTTCCGAGGAAGACGAGTAAACGCGCTTGGGTATCGCGGAGCGGCTATACTCGTACATGTCTCCGTCCTCAGTAGACAGCTCCGACTCCGATCCGGAGCCGGTATCGGTTGCAGGGGTCGATCCTGTGTCGGTACGCGCTATGCGAAGAAGCCTGCGTCGCCGGCGGCGGCGACGGTCATTCTTGTCCTGTGGCTCGGGCAACGACATGGACACTACACCAGGCAGAATGACTATAAAAAATATTAATTTTGTAGTCTGGATCGACGCGACTTGCCGAGGCGATTTTTCTTTTATATCGCTTCTCCTCAAAATTGCTTACTAAACTTGACAATGTTTAAAGTTTCGTCAGTTTTCAACACCATGTCCAAGTCGTTTTCCACTAGCGCTGCGGCCAATGCTATCAAAGCCAAAGTCCTGCTCTACTCCGAATATGGCCAGCCTGACAAGGTCGTCAGGTGCGTTTCTCACGAAATACCTTCTGACCCTAAGGGTAAGCAAGTGTTGCTCCAGTCAATTGCTTTCCCGATCAATCCCTCCGATATCAACCAGGTCCAGGGGGTTTATCCGTCGAGACCAGAACTGAAACCAGACTTTGGCCAATCTGAGCCTGTGGCTGTCGGAGGAAATGAGGGGCTGTTCAAAGTCTTGGCTGTAGGAGATCAGGTCTCGTCGCTGAAAGCGGGAGACTGGTGCATTCCAAGCAATGTGAACTTTGGAACGTGGAGGTCACATGCTCTGACGGAGGAATCACTTCTGATGAAGATGGAGAAGACAATCTCAGCTACACAGGCTGCTACCATTGCCGTTAATCCATCCAGTGCTTACCAGATGCTCACCTTGTTTGAGGAGCTCAAGCCTGGTGATTGGTTCATTCAGAACGGTGGAAACTCCCAGGTTGGCCGGTCGGCCATCCAGATTGGAAAGAAGCTCGGTCTGAACTCCATCTCGATCGTCAGAAACAGAGACAACTTGAAGGAGCTCGTGGACGAGCTGACTGCGCTAGGGGCTACCAAAGTCATCACCGAGGAGGAAAATGCTTCCAGGGAATTTGGCAAGACAATTGCCGGATGGACCAAAGACAGACCAATCAAGCTGGCCCTGAACTGCGTCGGAGGAGACAACTGCTCCAACATGGTGAGAAAGCTCGGTAACGACGGAACCCTCGTCACATACGGAGGTATGTCCATGAAGCCTGTGGCCGTTCCTACCCAACTCTTCATTTTCAAGAACATCACTGCAAAAGGCTTCTGGGTGACTGCCAACATCAAGCGCATTCCTGGCTCCAGAGAGCAGACCATCAAGGTTGTGCAAAAGATGATGGAGGACGGGGACTTGGTCGACGTTCAAATGCACGAGAACCCGGTCTCGGCAGACGCGTCGGAGCAGGAGCTGTATCAGGTGTTCCAGAACGCACTGGCCAAGTCCAAGGAGCAAAAGCAGCTTGTTGTCTTCTCCTAAACGCATCTGTCCGTGTCTGATTACATAAGCCATTTTGGGTAGCCCTATGTTTTCTGGAATTTTTTTTTTATATTTACAAGCATATTATTGGTATAATTCAGACCGGCATGTCTCTTGCTAAGCAGGCTTTAAACGCATACCGTGGCTCGTTAAGGGCGACCGCTATTGCATTCAATAGTGACATCCCTACTCTCCAGGCTGCACGCGCTCAGATCAAGTCTAAGATGGTTCTTGATGTGGACCCCGAGATGCCAGACAAGAGTATCGAGGACAGAATCAAGCACTTGAACGAAGTGTCGATGTTTCTGCGTCGCAATATTGTTCAGGGAAAGAAGGAGGAAGAAGCTGACGACAAGTATTTCCTGAATATACACGAAGACACCGAGCTAGGCGATAATGACGACATCAAGAAAAACAAGGGCAAGAGAAATACGTTTGCCGGCCAGATGACAGGCGGAGGCTGCTGCGGGGGTGGAGAAGTGAAGATGAACGAAAGACGGGGTTGAAGACGGCGAGATTAATGTAAATAGTACTAGACGGATTAGGAAATATATTGCGACTCACAACGATAAGGTTGGCAGCTCGTTGTAAATGGCCTCGCCACATTGGCACGTTATCTGACCGGCGCGCAAGTTCCTGAACCTGGTGGAATTGATTACTTTGTACGGTAGAAAATTAGCAAAAGCCTCTGATACGGGCTGTGCCACAAGGGCAAATTTACCTCTGTGGCTAAAGTGGAACAATAAAAATTTTCAGGATTACTAAGAAAGATAGGCGGAAACTAGTTTGTATTCGCTGCGATATTTAAGATAACACATCGTTTACACGCTCTTTTGCCAGAAATGTCTTCGATATTATTGCTCATTCATCCTACGGTGGTGACCGAGCCCGAGAGGGTCGAGCAGACTAAGCAACAACTCATAAGATCAAATCCCGAGGCTGACCTAGTCCAGCACGTTATTGACCGTGTTGCGCTGGGCCAACAGTCTCTAGATGCCAATAGCTACAAGACAATCCACTACCTGGCACCAGAGGAAGCCAAAAGGAACAAATTCACGCCAAGCTTAATTGCTCATCTGTACGACGCACTCATACCTGGAGGACAGTTCACAGGTCTTATCCCTGACGACTCGGCATTGGAGGCCATCATGGCAGGCTTCAGCATTAGTGACGATGAACAGAGCTGGCTCAAGCCGCAATCGACAAAACCCGTGCCCGTTGCCGTGCCTCTCAAAACGAGAAAGCAAAACAAGTCGCCTACGAGAAAATTACCGCTTTTCAAGAAACTCGCATCGCCGCCTATTCTGACGGATTCGTCGGAGCAAGACGAGGACGAGAGCGATAGTCTGGAGCAGAGTAAGTTGAAGGAGACCAAGTTGGTGTTTTTCGAGGACTCTGGCTCAGAAGACGAGCTAGGCGACTCGTACATCGACGAGAACGAGCTGCTCAAGACTGCAGATCTCAATCTGACCGAGAATCTCGTAACACCCGTCCAGTGCACGACCACAGGCAAGAAAAGGCGGAAAGCGTGCAAGGACTGTACATGTGGACTGAAGGAAAAGGAAGAGCGGGAGGAAATGAGGCAACGCTCTGTCCAGGACAGCATTTTGGGCCAGATGGCTCGTTCGGCCACCGACGAGGCTATCCAGATCGAACAGAGAATCAAGGCCAAGAGAGAAGAGGCCAGACGCAAGCTGGGCGAAAAGATCAAGTTCTCGGAGACGGACATGACGGAGGTCGACTTCACGATCGAGGGAAAGACGGGCGGATGCAACTCGTGCGCTCTGGGTGATGCGTTCAGATGCGACGGTTGTCCGTTTTTGGGGCTTCCGGCTTTCAAGCCTGGCCAAGTGATTACGCTTGATTCGTTTGGCGAGGACATTTAATTATTTATTACGACACAGATACTAGGTGTATGAAAAAAATGGTATTCAGGAATTAAGTCTCATGGTGTCCAGTAAATTGACAATGTCTGTGTAGTTTAGCTTCTTGGCGTCGCGAATTTCTGGTGACGGTCTTCTGTCCGTGTTTTCGTTGTCTAGTTTCGGCACAGGCCACTTATGCTTATAGCACAACTGGCCGAGCTTGTGGAAGTTCATGATGCTTCTACTAGGTGCTGACTCCTTTTGATTCTGCAGAAGCTTTGTGTAGAAGAACTCTGCCGCTTGCGGCTCGTCTATCTTGTCCAGATTGCGCACGAGGCTGTAGAGCACTTTTGCACTCAGAGGGACGATGTTTCCAAGTTTGTTGGCAAGTTCCACCGCCTTGGAGATATCAACAGCGGCCAGTCGCGAGAGCACCGAGTTGATGGCAGCTGAATGCAGTTTGGTGGCCGAGGAAAATCCTCCTCGCTCGTAAAACGCTTCCAGGAACCGCGCAGCAAAAATAGGACGATGCTGGATTCTGACAAGATATGACAGAAAAATGTCCAACACAACAGTACTGGATGGCGGAGTGTGCTGGATGAACTCAAGATAGTGGGCAAAAAGCACCTTGGTCTGCAGCTTGGTTGGTTGCGTTGAGTAAAGAAGTGACCGGTAGACAACGGCTAGAAAGTCCGGTGGCGGCGCCCGACCACGGGAGACCAGTTCTTCGCGTATCTTGGGCTTCAAAAGAAGCTCTGGTTTTTTGAAGTTCTGGTTGCACTTATTTTCGTAAATCATGCTGAGCAACCCGACCTGCTGCAATATATCGTACATGCCGGGGTACATTGTCGTCAAATAGCCCACGATCACCTGCGGAGAGGCAGAAAAGGTCGAGCTGAGACATTTGAGGAAGGCCAGGTTGATGTCGTTGATGCGTTGCGGCGGCAGCCGGCCCGTGGTGGCCTCGAAGTAGCGGTTCATGATCTTGAGTCCTTTCTCGAGGTCCCGTTCGACCAGAAAATAATGACGTAGAATCAAGTCGATCGACGTATCCACTGTCGACTCGTTCAGAACCGGATGACGGCCGTGCCGTAACATCAGGTCGTTCCATAGTCGGTAATAGTTAGCCCATCGCGGACTGTCTGGTGTGAGGGTTGATTTGTACAGTTGTAGAAAGCGTAGAGAATCGAGGGTGTAAACCTTTTCGTTGAGCCGTTTGATGGTCACAACGCGCATATCGTCAGCATATTGGTCCACAAACGGATTGCAGGTGTATGGCTGTGTTTTGAGCAGGAACGCTGCGCGGTCAAGCATGGTTCCTGAAAATAAACGCATTAAAAGACCCTTGATCTTGGAGTTGGGCGAGAACCGATGGCCAGACATCACCAGACGTTCGAAAAATTCTCGATAGGCATGCGGGGGCAGAAACGTAACTACTCGGTCGACTGTTGTGGCGCCAATGGTTTCGTGGGGATGCTCTTTGAAGCACCCGACAAGCGTATCGGACGACACCCCCTGGTCCAACGCCCGGTTGATCTTGAAGTCAAGAAGAAGGTTGGTTGTCGGCACAGATCCGGCGCCAAATATAGAGGCGTCGCGAAAATAATGGACTCGTCGCAAACCAGCCAGGACCCGCTGGTGGTGTATGGCCGACATGGTGAAAATAACATGAAAAAAAAAGGCCGATCGACTTGGGCGACGGAACCTGGCAAGCAAAAAAGCGACGCGCCGATTAGCGTCGATCCCGACTCGGATTCCTGCTGGATTCTACGTCCCCGGAAACCGAAGACAAAATTCTGCAGCCAATCATGTCGGGGTATTTGTTAATGGCACACCTTTGGGGCATTTTCGCGGCCAACAAGCTTACGTCAGCGACCCCATTAGAGCGAACACTGTGGGTATAAAAAAGAAAGTAGCTAATAAAAACAAAAGTAACTGGGATAAGACGGAATTTGTCTTGTTCATACACCTTGCAAGTTTTCGTTATCAAACATGCTTAGATTCGTTGCCAGAAACGGTCTTCGTTCCCGCGTGCGGTCGGTTATGCCGGCCAGAACGTTGGCTACTGGCTTTGACAGCTTTCTGCAGACCAACAACGCAAACTACATCGACGAGATGTACGAGGCATGGAGCAAAGATCCAAAGAGCGTTCATGTCTCTTGGGATGCTTATTTCCGCAACATGAACGGCAACAAGCCTGCTTCGTCGGCTTTTGTTGCCCCACCTACGCTGATTCCACAGCCTGAAGGAGGCATTCCTAACTTGGTGCCCTCTGGGTCTGGCAATCTGGGCGAGGGGATCTTGGTTCACCTGAAGGCACAGTTGCTCGTGAGAGCTTATCAGGTGCGCGGACATCAGAGAGCCCACATTGATCCTCTGGGGATCTCATTTGGTGACGACAAGAACACCTCCTCTCCTAGAGAACTCACGTTAGAGTACTACGGGTTCACCGAGGCAGACCTGGATAAGGACATCACATTGGGCCCTGGTATCTTGCCATATTTCATCAAGGACGGTGTGACGTCCATGAAGCTCAGAGACGTCATCAAGACGTGCGAGAAGATCTATTGCTCGTCGTACGGTGTCGAATACGTCCACATTCCATCGAAGCAAAAGTGCGACTGGCTGCGTGAGAGAATCGAGATTCCAACTCCGTTCAAGTACACTCCCGACCAGAAGAGACAGATCCTCGACAGATTGATGTGGTCGTGTGAGTTCGAGAACTTCCTGTCCACGAAGTTCCCTAACGACAAAAGATTCGGTCTGGAAGGAGCAGAGTCGGTTGTTCCAGGTCTCAAAGCCCTGATCGACACTGCCGTCGACCTGGGTGTGGAGGACGTCGTGATCGGTATGCCTCACAGAGGTAGATTGAACATGTTGGCCAACGTTGTGCGTAAGCCTGCTGAAGCAATTTTCTCAGAGTTCACCGGCTCGAAAGAGTTTGACGAAGGCTCGGGTGACGTGAAGTACCATTTGGGTATGAACTACGTCAGACCAACCACATCTGGTAAGACTGTGAACTTGTCCATCGTTGCTAATCCGTCGCACTTGGAGGCAGAGGACCCTGTTGTTTTGGGAAGAACAAGAGCCATCCAACACTACAAGAATGATGTCGGTGAGTTCAAGAAGGCTTTGGCTGTTTTGTTGCACGGTGATGCTGCATTTGCAGGACAAGGTGTTGTCTACGAGACGATGGGCTTCACTGCTCTTCCTGCCTACGCCACCGGAGGTACCATCCACGTCATCGTGAATAACCAGATTGGTTTCACGACCGACCCTAGATTTGCTAGATCTACCCCATACCCATCTGATATTGCCAAGGCTATCAACGCTCCTATCTTCCACGTGAATGCAGACGACGTTGAGTCTGTTGTGTATGTGTTTAACCTTGCTGCCGAGTGGAGAGCAGCATTCAACTCGGACGTTATTCTTGACGTTGTTGGCTACAGAAAACATGGACACAATGAGACAGACCAGCCGTCGTTTACGCAACCATTGATGTACGAGAGAATTTCCCACAAGAAGCAAGTTCTGGACATGTACATCGACAAGCTTTTGAAGGAGGGAACCTTTACTGAGGAAGACATTAATGAGCATAAGCAATGGGTCTGGAACACTCTGGAGGAGTCCTTCGGAAAGTCCAAGGACTACAAGCCTGACTCGAGAGAGTGGCTGACTACCCCATGGGAAGGATTCAAGTCTCCTAAAGAGCTGGCCACTGAAGTGCTGCCACATCTTCCTACTGCAATTCCAGAGGACAAAGTGAAACACATTGGAAAGGTCATTTCCACTGTGCCAGACAAGTTCAACGTGCATAGAAATCTCAAGAGAATTCTGGGCAACAGACTGAAGTCCATCGAGAGTGGTCAGGGTATCGACTGGTCCACGGGTGAGGCTCTAGCTTACGGGTCCCTTGCTATGGAGGGCTACCATGTTCGTGTGTCGGGACAGGATGTTGAAAGAGGTACATTCTCTCAAAGACACGCTGTTTTGCACGATCAAAAGAGTGAGGACACGTACATTCCACTGAAGCACTTGGATGAGAACCAAGGAGACTTCGTGATCAGCAACTCGTCTCTTTCCGAGTACGGTGTGATGGGATTCGAATACGGTTACTCTTTGACCTCTCCAGACGCTTTGGTTGTCTGGGAGGCCCAGTTCGGTGACTTTGCCAACACGGCTCAGGTCATTGTGGATCAGTTCATTGCCGCTGGTGAGTCCAAGTGGAAACAGAGATCCGGACTTGTTCTGTCGCTGCCTCACGGTTACGACGGACAGGGTCCAGAGCACTCGTCCGGAAGACTCGAGAGATATTTGCAGCTCTGTAACGAGGATCCACGGTACTTCCCTACTCCAGAGAAGCTCGAGAGACAGCACCAGGACTGCAACATGCAGGTTGCATACCCATCGACCCCAGCCTCGTTGTTCCATATTATTAGAAGACAGATGCACCGTCAATTCAGAAAGCCTCTAATAATGTTCTTCTCCAAGAGCTTGTTGAGACACCCATTGGCCAGATCTAGCATTGAAGAGTTCACCGGTGACTCGCACTTCCAGTGGATCATCGAGGACGTCGAGCTTGGCAAGAGCATCAACGAGAAGGCCGGAATCAAGAGAGTCGTGTTGTGCTCTGGTCAAGTGTACACTGCTTTGCATAAGAGAAGACAGACCTTGGGCGATAAGGAGACCGCTTTCCTCAAGATCGAGCAGCTGCACCCATTCCCATTCGCGCAACTGAGAGACGCGCTGAAGTCGTATCCAGCACTTGAGGACCTCGTGTGGTGTCAGGAGGAGCCTTTCAACATGGGAGCCTACTCCTACGTGACTCCTCGGATCGAGACCGTCTTGAAAGAGGCTGGTCTGGATCAGCTGGGACTCAGATACGCTGGTAGAGACCCATCTGCCTCCATTGCTGCGGGATCCAAGGCCATGCACAATGCCGAGGAGGAGGCCTTTCTTGACCAGGTGTTTAACAACTAAGTAAAAGTATTCTTAAATTACCGTCGATTTCTATTATTACAACACAACCAATAGCACCAGAATAATCACAAGCACCGCCACCAGCACTGCGATGCAGCAATTGCCTCCCCGTTCGTTAGTTTCCAAGAACCTGTTAATTCGCTTGATTCCGTGATTGACCATCTTGAAGTTGAGTCTGTCCATGTCCTGTTCCACGTCGTCCAGCAACTCCTGGTGGTGGTCCAGTTCGTTCCCGATTGTGAGGGCCTGTTGATGCAAATTCTGGATGGACTTGGTGAGGTCGTTCGATATGATGTCGTCCTGTTCTCGCAGGAGCTGCTGGGTGTACTGTTGGTCCACAGATGGTGGGTCTTCAAACGGGTTGTCCGAGTAATGGCCGGGCAAATTGATTTGTTTGACCACGTCGCCAAACTGTCTTTTGAGGTCCTGGAGCTTAGAGTTGCGCGACTCCAGTTCCGCCTCGTCGATGTTGGCAAACGAGTCGTTGCCGTTGCCTGTGCGAGCTCTGTTTTTCGACTGCTGGATCACCTCCAGTGCATTTGTGAGGTCGCCTATTATGTCTATAAGCTCTGTCTTGATGTTGTTGGCGTCTAGCGAGTTGGGAGATGTAGCTTTTAGACGATCCAGTTGGGCGAGTCCGTCGTTGTAGACGTCGTAAAAAGGATCCATGATAATAAATAAATAATAATTAGGCAAATTTCTAAAATTATTTATCATTGATTTGGCCTCACGATGGACTCGCGCAAGTACCAGTTGGCGGGCGAGAAAGAGGCTGGTTTGTGTGCTGTTCTGCGGCTGAGCGACCAACAGGCCGATTCGTTGGCCAATGGCCCTGACGGCGTCAAGGTGGTGGTGGAAAACGGCCAGATCATCGGAATCAAGGCGGGGGCCCGGCTGCTCGAGGTCTCAAGCCTGCCCGAGTACGCCACAGAGGTATACGGGGCGCGGTCGGCAGGCTCGGCGGTGCATGTGGGACGGATCCGGAAAAGAATGGTGGTCCGAAATTGGCGAGCAGACACAGTGAAAAGCAGCGAGCTGCGTCAAGGGTCCAGAGCGAGAAAACCACGCCCCTCGGTTGTAGAGGACATCCAGCGGTTCCAGCAAACATACAGAGAGTACTACCGACTTTACAGGGAGGTGGAGCAGGAGATGAACACAGAAAAGCTGGAGAAGGTGGCTGTTCTCAACAACGAGCTGCTGAGCATTAAACAGCGTTTGAGCAGAGTGTAGGAGTTCCTGAATCGATTATTTCAGCTATTTACTGTCTAAAGCAGCTTCTTCTCGACGAATTGGTCGTAGAGAGCCTTGCCCAGTCTTCCTGGAGAAGGAACAACAACAGCCTCGGCAGCCGTGAGAGCCTCGATCTTGGACTTGGCGGTACCCTTGCCGCCCGAGATCAGAGCACCGGCGTGGCCCATTCTTCTTCCAGGAGGAGCGGTGACACCGGCAATGAAAGACACAACAGGCTTAGGAACGTCTCTAGTCAGGTTGTACTTCTTGAGGTACTCGGCAGCCTCCTCTTCGGCCTCACCACCGATCTCGCCAATCAGAATGATACCCTCGGTCTCCGGGTCGTTGACAAACAGGGTGAGAGCGTCGATGAAGTTGGTTCCCGGACATGGGTCACCTCCCATTCCGATGACCAGAGACTGGCCAAGACCGACCTTGGTGGTCTGGTTGACGGCCTCGTAGGTCAGAGTACCGGACCGGGAGACAATGCCGATCTTGCCCTTCTTGTGGATGTTTTGGGGCATGATACCGATCTTGCACTGCTCTGGAGCAATGATGCCCGGACAGTTTGGTCCCACCAATCTGGTCTTGGACTGGGTTCTGAGCAACTGGGACACCCTCAGCATGTCAGCCTGGGGAATTCCCTCGGTAATGGCGACCACCAGCGGGATCTCAGCGGCAACAGCTTCCTCAATGGCACTGGCTGCGATAGGAGGAGGAACGAAGATTCCCGTGGCCGTGGCGCCGGTCTCCTTCATGGCATCAGCAACATTGGCAAAGACAGGCTTGCCCAGATGGGTCTGGCCAGCTTTCTTTGGATTGGTACCACCGACAATCTGGGTACCGTACGCCAAGGCTTGCTCAGCGTGGAAAGTGGCCTGTCTACCAGTGAAACCTTGGTAGATCACCTTGGTGTCCTTGTTGATCTTGAGGTTCTTGATGGTGTCCGAGTAGCTTCTAGCTGCTCTAGAGGTGGAGAAGGCTCTTCTTAACATTTTTGGTGGAAGAAATAAACAGCAGGTGGTTTTTGATGGAAAGCAGATTCCCTTGCGAGCACCGCCAGCCCGACCGGGTGAAAGCGCGGCGAGGTGTGAGGCGGACACCAGCCGAAATTTATAGATTGGGAAATTTTCAATTACGCTACTCTAGTAGTTAAACAGCGTGGTGTAGCTGAGCGTGCGGCCGCCGAAGATGTCCCAGTACTTCTCGCCGATCCACATCTCCTCGACAATCTTGAGCCGCGCAAACACAGACGCTCCCTTCCAGACCAGCATCGAGGGGTCCAGATTCTCGTCGCTGGCAATGATCTCGATCGAGGTCACACCCCCGGACGCAACTGCATTGTTGATGTCTTGGACGTGCTGCTCGCTCAATTCTTTTTCTTTGTCCTTCCATTGTTGCGTCTGCTTTGTGATCTCGGCCAGCTTGTTGGACGCCAGCAGCGGCGCCCGGTTCAAATGTAGACGGTCCACCAGGATCGTGTCCAGACCCTCGATCTTGGACCCGCCCCCGACGATCAGGATGTTCTGGTACAGACTCTCCAGACGCTGCTGCTCGCTGTGCGCCGCATACGTGATCGACTCGATGATCGCCTTATCGAGCGGCGTCATGTTTACCCGGAAATCATTTGTCTGTGACAGTTTTTCCTCCGTTTTACCGTCGGCTATCTCCGTTTCCTCGCTGGCGTTGCTGACCAGCTGATCCATCAGTCCTTTGGTGTCCATCTCGGATATGAGTTTCCGCTCTGACTCGTTTTTCTGCGCCGTGCTTTTCGCCAATTGCGAGCCCACAAGCCCGGGCCTCAGCTGCTTGTTGGGTGACCACTTGCCCAGAATCGTGCTCTCGTCACGCGCGTCTCCGGCCTCCAGGAACAGCTCAGGGTAGAACAGTCCCATGGGCGTGACCATCACGTCGTCGAACGCCTTGAATTCGTACTTCTCGCTCAGTTTTCCCGGCTGACGGTTAACAAACTTGAATATCTGCACAGCCACGTTTGCATCGTTGAACGTGACGATGTTCTCCTTCAGCTGGTTCGCCAGCGTCCAGTCGCGCAGGTCGTTCAGGTTGATGTCTTTGTACGGGAACTGCTGGCCCATCAAACTCTTGATCAACGCGCGAGTGATGTCGTTGGACCCGTACGACAGCTCCACCACCGAGTCTGGGAAAATGTACCCTTCCTCGATGCAGCACACTTTCGTGGACGTGGCGCCGATGTCCACCACGCACGCCGAGCTCACCCCAGACCCGAACGTGGCGGCCAGACCCTCTTGGAAAACGGCTACCTGGCCGAACCCGAGGTTGAACAGATATCCAACCATCTTCTCGCAGTATTTTTTGTCGTACAGGTTGGGGATGACCAGCACGCAGTTGTACGTGTTGAGCGCACGCTTGCTGAATATGTTGAACCGCTTGAGTGCGTCAGTCAGGATCAGCTTGACGTCTCCCAGCAGGTCTTGTTCCGACTTATACGCCGGATCTGTGTCGTTGAGTCGGCCGTTGAGGAAAGGACTTCTGACCTGCCAGTTCTCGAGATCCTTAATTTTGAGCACATCGGCGCCCGTCACGTAGTTCTCGCGCACTTTCTCGAAGTAGTCCAGCTTGTGCACGTCGTCCAGCTCCGGAATGGTTTCTGGCTGCGCCCGTTTGTTGTAGTTGTAGCACTGCTCGTTGGAGTTGGGCAGAATACGTCTCTTGTAGAACTTCATCCGCTCTTTGAAATTCGACGTCACGGTGCGCTTTGCGGCCGCAAACTGGTCGTCCTCCACGACCGTGTCGCCGTTCTCGTCCGTGTGCCGGAGAGGGTCGACACTCGTCTTGGGAGCAGGTCGTCTGTGGGCCACCATGTTGGGGATCACCAGCGGATCGACATCGCTCGAAAGCCCTATCCGGATATTGGCAGAGCCCGGGTGCAGAACGACAATCTTGGAGCCCATCTTGCCGTTGTCCTCCTCGTCGTCGTCGTCGTCGTCGTTGTCGTCGAAGTCAAACCCGTGAGTGCTGACCTTGTTGAGCATGTTCTGCGACTCTTGCTTCTTCTCCAACTCGGCCTGCTTTTTGGCCAGCCGCGCCTCGAGCAATCTCTGCCGCATCTCGCGAATCATCATGATCTGGTCGTCTTTCTTAAGATAGTCAGTATAGTAGTTCTTCTGGTTAATTGCCTGGATGGCCGGGATGGAGCTGAACTTGAGCCCATTCTCCTGGTCCACCCGCTTGATGCCCAACTCGTCCAGCCGGTTCTGCAATTTCTCCATCGCCCTCAGCCGACCCTCTCGTCTTTTCTGAAGAACGTGTGCTGGCACCTTGGAAGATCCCCCGTTGACGGTGGTTCCTGAGGCCGGGTCCGGCGTAGCTCGCTTAGACGGCGTCTCCGACACAGGCGTGGGCGTCGAGTCTGGGTCTACTTGTTCAAGCGGTCTTTTCTCCATGACAAGAAAGTTTTAATTTATTGCACAAAAATGCGAAAAACAATATTTCTATATACACCCTTCGCCGTCCTTAATTATTGCCATCACCAACTTTTCGATGCTCTGCCATCGTTTTCCCAGGGACCACGTGAGACACAGGATCAGAAACGCAAACGACGTCACCATAAACATGGAAAACAGTACAGTGTAGAGATAAAACACAGCCAGGGTCAGCACGATGCTCACGTTGCTGCCCAGCTTGGGGAATTCGGTCATGATGATCTGGCCGAACTTCATCAGCAACGAGGTCTGGCCCGGCGCGCGCTCGGCTCCCTGTACAAACTCGATGTAGTCAAACGTGTCCTGGACAATGTCAATGGAGAAAGACGACGCACTCAGTAGATTCTTGACGATCCGGATGAAAATTATGGGAAACAACGTGATTGTGACCGAGTCCACAATCTTCATCCACAGAGGCCGGTCGTCAAACCGCCGCGGAGACCCGTTGTTGGAGCGTCGCTCGTGCTCCAGGATGATCTCGCGCGCCAGCTGGATGTTTCGGGGACGCACGCGGATCCCGGCGCGGGTGCCGTGACCGTTGCGTAGCAATTCGTTGGCCAAGTCCACCATTTCCTGTATATCCACTTGCGGGATCTGCTCGTCGCCTGTCTCGCCAGCGTCGTCCGTGTTTTCTTCGGGGTCTGTGTAGTCGACAGGCAGTTCTTCGAAACTACTTCGCAGCCTTCTAGAACTGCGAAGAAGAGGCATAATAAAACAAGATAAAGAAAATCGCGTTACCCGGAAATTTAGGTGTGGAGAAGAAATTGTCCCCCCTCCATCTTTGTTTGCAATGAGTCTCGGAGGTCCTGTTCCTGTCTGGAAGAAATACACCACTGGGTCTAAGGGTATCTGGGAAGTGATCCGGTCCTTACTGGTCCTGGTGCCAAACAGGTCTTCTGGAAACCCTTACGTGCCTTACTACCGTGTTCCTTCCCCCTCTTCTACCAAGCAGACATACAAAGATCCGCGGACTATCCCGGCTTCAGACATTGTGCGCAACGACTACTTTGTCAGAGACAAACGCAGGGCGTATCCACGGCAGTCGGTGTTTACACAGGCAAAGATTGGAGCGCTTTTGCAAATCGGCAACGCAACGCGGAGCAGGTTGCCAAAGGGCGAGGAAGGCGAGAAACAGTTGGCCCTTGTTTCCAGCGGCCAGGTAGACCTGCCACAGGTGCTGAAGACGGCGGACCCTGCCATTCTGCACGGCGAACTGCTGGGGCCGCAGGGACAGCCTATAGTTGCTCCCACGCTGAACAAGAAGCTAAAGATGGAGATCCTGGAGGAGCCCGAGCACGGCATGTACACGGACGACTACCCGGTGCGGATGTTCCGACTCTGATGCGACCATGTGCTGTGTTTTGTTATTTATTGACGGTCTTATCTTATCACCGGGTGTTGTTCCGGTGATTTTTTTGGGAAATCGTTGCAGTATAAGAAGGGTGTTTTTGGCTTGTGCATTATGGACGAAAAAAGGTACATTTCCTACAACAACGTGCACCAGCTGTGTCAGAAGGCTTCAGAGACCATCCTGCCACTGGATGTCGATATGATGATCGCAATCGGTGGTGGAGGGTTTATCCCGGCGCGGATCCTGCGAACTTTCTTGAAACGGATGAACCAGCCCAACGTTCGCATTTTCGCGATCATTCTCTCGCTGTATGAGGACCTGACAACCGTCTCGACGGAAGAAGAGTGTGTGGGGTCGGAGGTCAAACGGATCCAGTGGATTAACTACGAGGAAAGTGGAATCGACCTTTGTAACAAGACTATCTTGGTCGTGGACGAAGTCGACGATACCAGAACCACGTTGCATTATGCCTTGCAAGAGCTACAGCGCGACGCGGACGAACAGGCGCGCCAAAAGGGCCTGGACAGTCCGAATACGCGGTTCTGCGTCTTTGTGTTGCACAACAAGAACAAGCGCAAGAAAGCGCAGCTTCCCGCCTGGCTGGCGCAGTCCGACTACATTGTGGGGGCGCAGTTCCCGGACTGCTGGATCGCGTATCCGTGGGAGAGCACCGACATTGTGCATCACCAGCGGATGGCCGAAAAACAGGGCTACAATATCTAGTTGCACATTATTTATTCAGAGTTTGTGGAACCGCCAGTCGAAGATGCAGCGCAAGGTGGCTTTGGCCGGCACGCGTGCATGCCAGAGCTCCTCCTCGTTCTTGCCGGCGGTGTACTGTTTTCTCGCAATGAGCCAGCCTCTCATGATGACTAGCATGACTCCGGCCGCAAAATAGCACAGCCCAACAAATATGGCGGCGTTTTGGTACTGCTCAGGGCCACGGGGGCCGTCTTTCTTGAGCGCGATTCCCAGAATCGGACTCAAGAAACCAAAGACGCCTGTGGCCACCCATGCGAGAGACATGGCGATTCCCAGTTTGCGAAGACCAATGATGTGGGCAGCCATGGACGGCTGGGTGATCCAGATGGTTCCCATGAGCGAGCCCTCGAACAGCGCAAACACCAGGGCGGTGGGGAAGTTGCGGCACGGGATCCACATGGCGAAGGCAAACAGGGCCACCAGCCAGCTGGCCACGATGGTCATGTTGACGGGGCCCCAGAAGTCGCACAGCTGGCCCATGGCGGGTCTTCCGTAGATGATGCCGACCGAGGTCATGGTGGCCACGATGGAGGCCTTGTTGGCGTCGTAGCCGAGCGACCGGGTGAAGTCGGCCAGGTTGTACATGAGGGTGACATAGCCGAACAGAGTGAACATGATCCAGGAAAAAAGACACCAGATTCCAAAGTTGGACCAGACAACTTTGTCGTAGACGCGGTAGATGGGCTTGATGTGTTTGTTGCGCGACTGGATCAGACACACGGCGATAATATTAAGAAAGGCGCAAATGATGGCCTGTGTGCGCATGGACCACTTGTAGCCGTGGTTGGTGAGCAGGCGCTCCATGCCGATATTGTAGAGTATTCCGCCGAGCCCAGAGCCGGCCGCAGAGAAGCCCAGGGCCAGGTTGCGCTTGCCCCCTTTTCCGCTGGAGAACCACTGCGGGATGACGACGATGCTGGGGATGGCGATCAGGGCCAGCGCGATGCCCTGCCACACGCCCTGGGTGAGCACGAGCTGCCAGAATTTTGTGGCGAAGGACGCCAGCAGCATGGAGACGAGCTGGAAAATAATGCCGAGCGAGATGGTGGGCTTAAGACCGAGCTTTCCCACGAGGTAGTTGATTAGAGGGCCGAACGTCAGGCCGGCGCCAAAGGTGAGGCCCCCCACGACGCCGTACTCGTACTTGGACGTGCCGGGGAACAGGTTGCTGTTGAGATACTCCTGGTAGTAGAGCGAGTAGGCGGAATTAGCACCCCAGGTGTTGAACGCGAATAGCATGCAGCCGACCACGGACGTGAGGCCGCGGCCGCTGAAGCGGTTGGGGATCTCGTCGTGGGCCGGGGCGGGCGCAGTCTCGGGCAGCTCGAGCGGGTTTTGCAGCGCGACCTTGTCGTCGGAGGCAGGCTCGTTGGAAGCAGACATGAGTGAAAAATATAATATTTCTCGGTGTTTTCACAATAGCCGAGCGGAAATATCCTATTCTGAGTTTTACCCAACCTGAAATTTATCATTGCTATGTCTTTCGACAACAACCTCGAGGGATACAACATCGTGAAGCAGTTCTGGCAGACGTACTGGAACCCGAGCATCGGCAACTTCTCGACGCGCGTGCCGTGCAAGGAGTCCAGAGACGGCCGGTTCTCGTGCTGGACCATGGGCGTCGTTCTGCACGCCGTGGCCGAGTGCTGTGCCGTGTACAAGGACATGACGCTGCCCATCGTGGCGCCCACGGTGTCTGCGCTCACGTGCTACCGCAACCCCAAGTACGGGGCGTACTCTGTGATGTACCACCGCGCGCAGAACTCGGGCGACGACGACATCAACTACGACGACTGCGCACACCTGCTGCGCGGCATGATTGCTCTGTACGAGGCCACCGGCAGCCAGGAGTACCTGGACCTGTCCAAGGAGCTGATGCGGTTCCTGATGACGGGCGTGGTGGAGCACCACAAGTTCCACGTGCCGGGGCTCAAGTGGCACATCAGCCGCAAGTACATGGCCACCATCTCCAACTGCGTGGCGGCCACGGGCGCAATGAAGATGATCAAGTACTCGAGTGCGCAGGAGCAGAAGCAGCTGTACGAGTTCGCCAAGCTGTGCATCAACTTCATCGAGCAGCTGATGTGGGACAAGTCGGACAACGTGGTGATGGACGGCGTGGCGTACGACTCGGACGTGATCGACAAGACGAAGTGGTCGTACAACACGGGAAACACGCTGTCGGCGCTGTGCATGCTGTACCAGTACGACAAGGACCCGCAGTGGGCGGAGAAGGCCAAGAAGCTGGCGGAGGCCGCGACCGACCGCGGCCGCACGCTGTTCGACCGGGACTACGACGACTGGAACAAGCGGTTCTGGCACGGGCCCTCGTACTTCATCCAGCTGCTGGTGGAGGGGCTGGTGGACTACCTGGTGACGTTTGGCCGCGACGCGCCGGAGAGCACGCGGCGGTGCTGCGAAAACGAGATCCTGCGCCACGTGTCCTACTTCCGGAAATACATGTTCGACCCGAGCGACGGGCTGTACTTCTGCTCCTTCGACATCTACCGGCTGGACGACAACACGTACAACCGGTACCGGAGCGAGTTCGGCGGCCACAAGGCGTTCCAGCCGTGCGAGGACGACCGCGTGCAGACCGGCGGCGACACCGCCAAGCGGCCCGTGTGCAAGAGCCTGATGGCGTCGGCCGCGGCCGCGCGCATCTTCTTCCAGGCCGCGCGCATCTTCCCGAAAATGGACCCTGTTGCTGTTTAGTTGGTATATACGAATAAATCACGTTTGGAGCCTCCTCCAAGTGCGGGCTGCTACGCGAGCGCCAGCCCGAGCGCCTTGCGCTTGACCAGGTCTTTCCACCGCAGCGGGCCCTGGCCCAGGTCCTTGTCCTTCCACACGGCCACCACCACGTCGCGCGCGCGCGCCACGTTGCAGAACCGGTACGCCGTGTCCAGCCCGCGCAGGTACGCCAGCACAAAGTGCCGCTCCTCGTCCCACTCGGCCGCCACCACCCCCAGCACAAACACCGGCCACAGCAGCGCCATCTGTGGCGCAGGAAGAGTCGCCGCCAGCCGCACCATCTGCCGCGCCGTGTGGCGCACCCCCGCGTGGCGCTCCTGGTACGTCCGCGTCGCGCGCCCCGCGCCGTAGTACACCTGCTCCTGGTCGATCCGCGCAAACAGGTACACAAGCGTCGCCAGCCGCATGATCTCGGCCACCGTGGCCACGTGACTGCTCCAGTCCTCGCGCGCGCGCTGGCGCAGCTGCTCCAGCTCCTGCTGGATCATGTCGCGCTGCGGGATGATCAGGTCCTCCAGCTCAAACCGCTTCCGCGCCGTCTCCAGCCCGGCGTCCTCGTAGCAGTTGCCCAGCGTCGAGATCCGGTGCACCAGACTCAGCAGGTACGGGCTGCACCCGGCCACCACGTCGATGTGCGTGTCTGTGTTGTTTGTCAGCAGCTCCAGCAGCGGCGACCCGTACAGCGCGCCCTCGCTGTGCAGACCCTCATCCGGCCACACCGTCTGGCCAAGAACCTCGTAGGCCACGAAAACACGGGCCACCGTCGACTCGACCGCGGTCACGTGACCCGCGGCACGGGTCTCCAGGTAGTGTTTGAGCGTGCGGTGGTACGCGAGCCAGGCGGTGGGGTGGCGCTCGGCCGCGATGTCCCTCAAGTACATCACCAGTGTCGTAGCCAGAATGCTGTCGCGCGCGTCCTGCTGCGCCATGTTGTGCGGCAGCTCGTCCAGCGTGCTGTCGACGTACCGGGCAGCCACGTCGTGGTAATCGCTGCCGCCCAGCAGCGCCAGGTACGCCGCGCTGGCTGCCACCATGGCGTAGCCCACGGCTGGCGTCTGCACTGCCAGTGGCATGACGTTGGAGCTGATTGGGTTTTGCACCAGCTGTTTATTTTGCGGCTCGCGAAAACACACCGCTAGCGGACATATCTGTCGTTCGAAGTACGACAGCAGCGCGCTTTCCTGGTCTGTGAGCGTGCACAGAAGCTTGTACTCGGCCACCTCGGGCGGTGAATTTGCATAAGGGCCCGAGATGACGCCGAATTGCGGCGGAGTGGCACACAGTTTCTGGTGCTCCGCGGCGGTTGCAACCAGTTGCTGCAATTTTTGTTTGAGCTGGTGTGCCGCCGCAGGCTCGTTTTCAAAGGCGTGTGCGTGCTGGAACGGCCCGAAGTCGGCGTAGGTGACATTCACGAACAAAATCTCGCCGCTCGGGGACGCAAAAGTACAGTTTCTCGCGGCCAGCTGGGTCAGAGTGAGGGCGACATTGTCCGGGTCGGAGCTTCGCTGGCGGCGGATGCGTTTGTACTCGTTGGAGCGGCCAAAGGTGATTCCGCGCTCGAGCAGCTCCTCCTCCCATTTCAGAAGGAGCCCGTATTTGCACTGGAGTTGTAAGCGGCCACAATTGCGACAGCTGGGTCGCTGTTCGTCGCACTTGACCTTGCGGGCTCGGCACGTAAGACAGCCGTTGCGGCTCCGCTTTTCGTTCCTCTTTCTGCCGGGCATGAAGAGCCTTGCGAACGATCGTGTCTGAAAATTTGAGAGTGATAAATCAGGAAATTTGGTAGTTTTCCGCGAGACACCAGATCTAAAACGGTGTGCGGCTCGAGCTCAGCCCAGGGAAACTTTCCGCGAGCAGGCGGCGGGCGTGCTGGTGCACGGGTGTGTTCTGAGCCTACCGGAGTTTTGCCCTTTCTGGCCGGTTCCCCGTGCATGAAAAAAGTCGGGGTACAGGACTTTTTTTTGTTCATGTTCCCAAAAGACCCTCTTCTTCCGACAGAACCCCGACGTCGAGTGAAAACAGGCTGTCTGACGTGCCGTCGAAAGCACAAGAAGTGCGACGAGGCCAAGCCGGTGTGCAGCTTCTGTGCGCGGCGTCGTCTGGAGTGCGTGTGGCCGTCCAGGGGAGACACGTTCCATCTTATGGTTCCTGGCAGCGAGAGACCCACCAAGGTGGTGTCGCACGATCTTCAGACGATCGGGCAAAAGCCGGCCGCGAAGCCGGCCGCCAGCAGCAGCTTCTGCGACCTCAAGCTGCTGCTGAACGACGTCAAGGCCGCGCCGCTGCCCATCACGCCGTCGTCGGACGAGAGCGTTCGCGACCGTGCGTGGGGGGTCGACCGCCAGGACGAGAGCACGAACGTGAGTCCGGACTACGCCAATCTGCGTGAGACGTTGCGCGACTACATGTTTCTCAACGCCATGACCACGAGCCCGTCCACGCCGGCGAACCTGTCGGGCGACCTCTTCGACAACGACCTGTCGCTGGACGACCAGCTGCTCAACCTGACCAAAGGCATCACTGGTCTGCACGACGGCGCGGAGTTCGGCCACGCCTCGGACGACTCGCACGACATCCTGTCGCCGGAGGAAAATCTGCTGCTGCTCACACGCTACGTGAACGACATCGGGCCGTGGCTGGACATGTTCGACCACAAAAGCTGCTTCACCGCGCTGCTGTCCAAGACGGCCAAAGACGACCCGTTGATGTGTGCGATTCTCACCATTTCGAGCCGGCAGCGCGACAAACAGCAGCACGACAGACCTGTGTCCGAAACAACGTACCGGCTGTACGAACGGGCGCTCACGTATCTGATCCCCAAGGTGAAAAAAGTGCCCGACACAAACGTGATGGCGTCGTGCGTTATTCTGTGCTGCTTCGAGATGATGTCTGCAGACCCGTCAGAGACGTGGACCAAGCATCTCAAGGGCTGTGCTGCGCTGTTCAGAGTGGCCGAGCTGAACGGGTTTTCGGGCGGGCTGCGCCAGGCGGTGTTCTGGTGCTTCATTCGGATGGACGTGATGCACGCAATCTCGCACAAGACCGCGACGCTGATCCCGTGCGAGAGCTGGCTGCCACGCGACTGCGCCGTGTCGCGGGCCCGCGACCTTTTTCTGGACCCGGCGCTCGACCTGAACGAGTCGCGCGACATGTACGCCAACTACGTGGTGTTCCTGCTTGCGCGGGTGTGCCGGCTCGTGTACTCGGCCGAGCTCCCGCAGGACTGCTTCGAAACAGAGTGGATCGAGCTGTTCACGGAGCTGGACCGCTGGTGGAAAGCCCGGCCCGTGGAGATGCAGCCCGTGGTGTCCATATTCAAGGACGGCAGTCCGTTTCCGAGCATTCTGTTCTGCGTGGCGCCGGCCATAAGCGGGACGCAGATGTTCCACACCGCCATGATCCTGCTCATGAAGTACAAGACCCGCGTCGTGCGGCCGCTTCCAGACCTGCAGGTCGATCCTGTCATGCGCAAGAGCCTGATCTGGCACGCCAAGTGCGTGGTGGGCATCAGTCTGTCCAACTCGAACCACGGGTGTCTCAACAACGCGTTGCAACCGCTGTGGGTGGCAGGCAAGCTCATGAGCAGCAAGGAGGAGCAGCAGATCATCGTCCAGCTGCTGCACGACATCGAAAACGCCACCGGCTGGTCCACCAGCTGGCGCATCCGCGATCTCCAGGACCACTGGAGTTACTGACTGGAAACACTATTTTGTCATTAATAATTAAATATATTATTTAATTATGTATTTATATCTGAATTATTTTTATTTAATTATGTATTTTTATCTTTAAATTATTTTATTTAATTATTCTTACCTTGTGCTATTACTAAAAGCCACTTAAATATTCAGGTCCTGGAAATAGCACAGTTTCTCTGCACTCGACGAACGGTAGTACTGCTCCACCTTTTGCACCACCCTGTCAACCGTGTACCCAAAGTGCCGGTACGCAACGTCCCCAGGAAGCGACTTGCCGAACGTGTGCATGCTGTAGCCGGCCGTGGCGTACCGCTCCCAGCCGTTGACGGCGTAGCTCTCCACCACAACGCATGGAACTTTGCCCCGTAGCAGGATGCTCTGCTTGTACTCGGCGCTCTGCCGCTCGAACAGCTGTGTGCACGGGAAACTGACAACCCTGGTCCTGATACCGTGCTCGGCCAGCTTGTCAGCCGCCTGCAAAGCCAGGTTCAGGTCCGACCCCGTCGAAATCAGCTGCAGCTCAGGCACCGGCTCGTGTCGAACCACGTACGCGCCTCGTGCCACCTGGTCGCGGTCCGTGCCCCGCAGCTGCGGAAGGGCCTGCCGCGACAGCGAGATGATGCTGGGGCCCCGGCAAAACTCCACCGCGGCCTGCCACGCACCGGCCGTCTCCTCGCTGTCCGCCGGCCGCAGAAACAGCGTGTTGGGCAGCGCCCGGAAAAAAGCAGGCAGTGCAATCGGCTGGTGTGTAGGTCCGTCCTCGCCTGTTCCGATGGAGTCGTGTGTAGCCACGTGGATCGACGGCAGCTCCTGCAACGCACCCATGCGCACGGCGGGCCCTGCGTACAAGTAGAACATCAGGAACGTCGAGGTGACCGGGATAAACGTGCCCCTGTTGTACGCGGCGAGACCGTTGGCTATCGCGGCCATGGCGTGTTCGCGGATGCCGTAGTGGATGTATCTGCCGGCGTGGTTGCCGCTCAGGCCGCACTGCGTCTGCAGCGCCGGGCTCTGGAAGTCCACGGCCCCAGGCCACGAGACGTGCACCGACGGGGTCAGGTCTGCCGCGCCGGCCACAAATGTGTCGATGGCCTTTGCGAGCGGGGAAAACACCAGGCCGCTGGATTTCCGCGTGGGCGTGGGCTCCGCGGGGAACTGCGCCGGGATGAGCTTCTTCCAGTCGGCGGGCAGCCTGCCGGCCACTCGCCGCGCAAACTCGGCGCCCAGCTCCGGATACTTGCTGGAGTAGTCTGCAACCAGCTGGTTCCATTTCTCCTCCATCTGCTGGCCCCTGGCCACGCGTTCGCGGAAGAACTCGTACACGCGGTCCGGCACGCAAAAGTGCTTGTCAGGGTCCATGCCGAGTTTGGTCTTGAGCTGTCTCACGTTGTCGCGGCCGAGGGCAGCGCCGTGAGTCGACGATTGGCCCTGGTTGGTGGCCCCGTAGCCGATGATCGTGTGGACGTTAATCAGGACAGGCCGGCCGCGAACGTCCCTGGCGGCCTCGATGGCGCGGACAATCCCGTCCACGTCGTCCGAGCCGTTTTCAACCTCCAGAACGGACCAGTTGCACGCGCGGAATTTTGCAACCACGTCCTCGGTGTTGGCCACGTCCGCGCTGCCGTCAAAGGTCACCTCGTTGTTGTCGTACAACACAATCAGGTTGTCCAGAGCCAGATGCCCGGCAAGCGAGATGGCCTCCAAAGCCACGCCCTCCTGCAAACACGCGTCGCCCACCACGCAGAAGGTGGTGTTGTCGACCAGGTCGAAGCCGGGCCGGTTGTACAGAGAAGCCAGGTTTTTTGCCGCAATAGCAAAGCCCACGGCATTGGCAACGCCCTGGCCCAGCGGGCCCGTCGTGATGTCGATGCCCGGGTGCTCGATCTCGGGGTGGCCCGGACAGAACGAGTCTGTGCGGTCGGAGTGGTAGCTTTGCAGCTGCTGCATGGTCATGTGCTTGTAGCCGGTCAGATGCAGAAACACGTACTGGAACAGACACGTGTGGCCGTTGGACAGCACAAACCGGTCCCTATTGAAGAAGTCCGGGTTCAGCGGCGAGTAGTTCATGGCGTACTTCCACAGAGCCACGCCCATGGCTGCCATTCCCATGGCTCCGCCGGGATGGCCGCCGCCGTGGTTCTGCACAAGGTCTGCAATCAGACAGCGGAAGGTGCTGAGCACCAGCTGGTGTGTGTCGGAGTTCTCGATAGTCATGCTGGAGTTGGGGAGAAGAAGGGTGGTATTTATTTCGGAGTCCTGGTGCGGTCGAAATTACCGGATCGGGCAGTCTACGCGGGGACAGCAAATGCGCCAATTTTTTTCTTGTATGGCTATCTACGCACTGGCTTCCACCAGCCGCACCTCCGCTTTCTCCTCGGACTTGTGTGTCGCGAGCACGTACTCGTGTTCCAGACCGTCGTCCCAGAACAGACGCACCTTCTCGCCCACAAACAGCAGGTCGATCTTCTCCAGCGTGAGGTTTCTGGTCTCGGGGTAGAAAAAATAAATCACGGGAACAAAGCAGAAATTGAACACACAGAAGTAGATGTACGTGCGGTAGCCGATGTTGGCGACACTTGACGGGGTGATCTCGACCACCAGGAACGTGAAGATCCAGTTGCTGGCGGACCCCAGCGCGGCCGCACGGGTGCGGATCGCCAGCGGCGCGTACTCGGCCGGCAGCAGCCACGGAATGGCCAGAAGCCCCACTGCGAAAAAAAAGTTGAAGAGAAACAGCATCACGGTGGCAACCACGCCGGACGCCGCGTTGCCGTTGGAAACCGTGCCCGCCAGCACGGCCATGCACGAGCCCTGGCCCAGCACGGCGAAAAGCATCAGCTTCCTGCGGCCCACCCTGTCAAGCAGCCAGATGGGGATCAGCGACGAGAAAAAGTACGCAATGCCGTTGAAGCCAGACATCAGCAGCGCGAGGTTGTGGCTCATGCCCACCGACTCCTCGAAGATGCTTGTGGCGTAGTAGGTGATGAGGTTGATGCCCGAGAGCTGCTGCATGAACTGCGAGAACATGCCCAGCGCCGCGCGGCGGAAGAACCGCTGCGGCCCGCTCGTGAACACGGCCGCAAACCCGCCGTGCGCAGACTCCCGCTCCTGCTGCAGCGCCTCGTTGATCAGTGCGATCTCCACCGCCACGTCGTCGGCCGGCGTCGTGAGCTCGATCACGTGACGCGCCGCCGCGTGGCGGCCGTGTGCAATGAGCCACCGCGGCGACTCTGGAAGCACGAGCACGCCCGCGAGCGTGAAGAGCGCAAAGACGATCTGCAGAGAGATCGGGAACCGGAACTGCGCCTCGCTGTCGACGTGGCTCATGCCGTAGTCCACCCAGTACGACGTCATGACGCCGAAGATGTTGATGGCCAGCTCGATCGACAGCTCCCGGCCACGGTTGTGCGCCTTGCATATCTCCGAGTGCCACACGGGGATCGTGGCGGTGTTCATGCCGTTGCCCAGCCCAGCCACTATCCGTCCCACGATCAGCTGCGCCACGCCGTACGCCGATGTCTGGATGGCTGCGCCCACACACACGGTGGCGCACCCGATCGCGATGCTCCATCTTCTGCCCAGCCGCTCGCCGAACGCAAAGCTGAACAGCGCCCCGAAAAAACACCCGATCTCGTAGATGGCCACCACAGTGCCCTGCAGCGACGAGCTGCCGTGGCCGGTGGCCGTCGTGTCGATGGACGGGAACTGCTGTGTGAAGGCCTTTCCCGTGAGCAGTCCCGACATGACGCCCTGGTCAAACCCAAACAGCAGGAATCCCGCCCCGGAGACGATCGTCACTGCCCATTGCAGCTGGTTTCCCTTGAGTCCCATGTACATGTTGCCCGTCACCGGCGTTTGCGTCTCCATATATACTGCCCGTCTGGAGAGCTGTCGGACAAATTGCGGGGTGCATGCGTCAGCTCCTGTGCGGTTTCCAATCTGGAAAAAATTGCCGCCCCGATACCCGCGCTCAGGTGTACAGCGGGTTATAAATACAGCACCAGCGGGCCTGCTGGGCCCATGACATACAAGTCGTACAATCCGCTAGCCACCATCACCGACCCGGCCCCGGCGTCGCCGTCCTCCGTCCGGGCCGGCATGGACCTCAACAACAGAACGTACTTTGTCACCGGGGGCGCCCGCGGCCTGGGACTGTGTCTGATCACGGCCATTCTGGAGGCCGGCGGCAGTGCCATCGCGTTCGACCTGCTTCCAGAGCCGCAGAGCCCCGAGTGGGCCGCCGCACAGGCGCAGGCAAAGGAAAACGGCGCCACGCTTGCGTTCCACACGCTCGACGTTACCAGCGAGCAGTCAGTCGAGCTTCTGCTGCCGCGTCTGGCACAGGAGGCGGCCGACGCCGGCAGACCGGTGCACGGCCTGGTCAATTGCGCGGGGATCAACCAAAAGCTGCCTGCGATCGAGTACCCCGTGGCTCTGTACCGCAAGATCGTCGACATTAATTTCCTGGGCTCTTTCATCATGGCCAAGCACACAGCCCGCGTGCTGGTGGCCCAGCGCACCGCCGGCTCCATCGTGCTGATCGGCTCGATGTCGGGGATCATCGCCAACCGCGGCCTGGCCAACACCGCATACAATACTTCCAAGGCGGCCGTGCTGCAGCTGGCACGGTCGCTGTGTCAGGAATGGGGCCAGTACGGCATCCGCGTCAACACGATCTCGCCGGGGTACATCATCACGGCCATGACGCAGGAGCTGCTGGACGTCGAGCCAGAGCTGTACGAAACGTGGATGCGTGGAGCCATGCTAAACAGACTGGCCTCGCCCGACGACTTCAAAACGGCAGCCGTGTTCCTGCTCGGCGACGGGTCCCGGTTCATGACCGGCTCCGACCTCCGGATCGACGGCGGCCACTGCGCAGGAGCGTAGCTGTGTATAGTGTACTTCAAGGCTGTGCTGTGCATGATTCATATGTGACTAATTTATTTTTATTTTTCTCATGTCTTGGCAAAACCTCCAGGTCCATCTCCAGCTGACCTTCTGGTCGATACTGGGCTTCATGGCCCGCGAGGGCCTTACCAAACTCACGTTCTACTCGAACTCGTACATCAACCCAAACTACAAGCTCGCTGGCTCGTGCATCTGGTCGAATTTCGCCGCTTGTTTGTTTATCTCGCTAATCAATAATTACGAACACGCATGGCACACGCTTCTACCCGACACCAAAACGCAGACCAAAAAATCGCTGGTGCTGTACACCGCGCTGACGACGGGCTTTGTGGGCAGTTTTTCGAGTTTTTCGGCGCTGGTGATGGAGATCCTCGCCAAGACTCTGGATATTCTCAACGTGCACAACGGCCTGCCCAACCATGGCTACGGAGTCATGGAGTTTTTCTCCGTCATCTTCACCCAGATGGGCGTCTCGATGCTGGGCTACCATCTGGGCACCGACTTGGCCTCTTTTCTGACGCGGTACGGCGACCGCTGGGGCATGGACCGCAGAAAATTCACTGCGCCCGTGCGCCAGTTCGAGCGGCTCACCATGGTGCTAGGTGTTCTTGTGTGGATCGCCAATCTTGTGCTGTGCTGCACGCTGAAGAACCACCAGTTCTGGAAGAAGTCGTGGTCGTTTGGCGTCGTGTTTGCGCCGTTCGGGTGTTTTGGTCGCTACCATCTCGCCAAACTAAACGCCCGCTCGTGGTTTCCAATAGGAACGTTTATTACCAATGTCACTGCGTCCGTGCTACTCGCCATTATATACCTGCTTGTCCATGGACAAACCAGTTCCGGTGCGCCGCTGGTCACCAGCCAGTTGCAACTCGATGTGTTGGTCGCTCTGGGAACAGGCTTCTGTGGAGTTTACAGCACGCTGAGCACGTTTGTCAACGAGATTGTGGCACAGAAACACGAGGTCCGCCGGGCCATCTACTACACGGCCAGTGTCGTGGTTTCTTTTCTCGCGATGCTGCTGATTCTGGGCTGCTACAGCTGGACCAAGGGCACGTCTGCTAATTAGAGCTTATGTTCTCTCAAAAAGGACTCCACCAGCATCACAGTTTTCATGGCCATTCCGTGAGAATTCTGGTATCCCGCGCCGGCCGCGCCGTAGTTGTGGACAACCTTGCCGACGCCCGGGATCAGCTCCTTCTCGATCCGGGGCCCGCCGCGCCGTGCTGGTCTCAGACCGCACTGGACTCTCACGATGTCCAGCTCGCCCTGCGCAAAAAGCTCGGGACAATATTTCCGCGCACGGTCGATCGTTCTCTCCTGGAGCCCCTCGTCCACGTCTGGCGTCCAGTCGTTCTCGCGGAAACACCCGCCAATGATGGTCCCGCCCTCCTTCCGGGGGAAAATATACAGCAGCTCGTCTTTGGCCGCGCCTGGAAGGTTGCCAACAGAGATCATGTACGGACAACTATTGCGCGAGTGGATCACCTGTCCTTTTATCGGATAAACGTTCTCGTCCATGACCCCGCCAAGCTTGCTCGACAGCAGGCCAGAACAGTTCACTGTAACGTGCACTTTTCCGCCTGTGAAATATTTCGCTGCGTCCTTAATATGGTGTAGATGCGCTCTGTGTATCTTGACGCCTCTCTCCAAAAGTTTCTGTAGCAGATAATTCAAATAGACCGAGACCGTGATGGCCACAGTGGTGTACTCGTAGCCGAAGGTGACGCCGTCCGGAAGCTCGTTCTGGGACATGACCCGGAAATCTTGAACAAAGTCTCTGTACCATGGCAACTGTCTTTTATTAAACACGCGTTCTGTGCGTTTGACCACACATGCCCCAGGACTGCTCTCTGACAGATCCATGAACCTGAAGTAGCCGATTTTGTCCCACTCCTTCATTTCATGGTCGCCTTCTTTGGCGAAACTCGACCAGTTGGCCCCGGCAAAAGGACTGGTGTATTCGACGTCGAGGTCGCCCGGCAAATGGCGAGCCACGATCTCGACCTGGTGGCCTCTTTGCACCAGTTCCAATGCTGAGGTCAATCCGACCACTCCAGCCCTGATTGTTAGTTCTCCACACGCCGCACTTACCCGATAACTATGATCTTGGCCATGTTGATAGTTGGTTTTTTTTTATTTTCGCAAAATCTCTTATCTATACGTGATAATTTGAGCCACCGCTGTTTGACCACAGTAACCGAGTGGCCGCAATGTCCAGAAAAAATTACCGTGCAGGAACTCGCGGACGGTCTGTGCTATTTCTCGTGCTGATGTGCGATCCGACCGAGCTCAGCCGAGCCGCGCTTCTTATCTGAGATCGGTAAATCTGCCACCTTCCTGTTTAGGAACATGGCTTGTCCGTCTTTTAGCCATGATTCTAGCAGCCCTTCTTTTCAGCGTCCAAGCCCTGAGCATCCACGTTGACCTCGGCCAGCTGCCCATAGCAGGGCACGTAGAGACGGCCAGAATATACGAAGACACAAAGATCAAGTTTCTCGAGAACTACTACAAGATTGACCATGGAAATGCTCTTGTTTTTGGCTCCGACGTCCGGCTTCCTCACGACTTGGAGTACCTTTCGTCGCAAAAAATCAACTACAAGAACCCAGACGACCTATCAGACCTGTATCCTGGCAAGTCCGACAGATACAACGGCATATCCCAGGCGGGATATCTTACCTATGGACATCTTCCGATGGAAACACACTGTTTCGACCCGGAAAAATTAGACGAGCTTGAGCTCGACATCGTCGTCTTGGGAGCACCCTTTGACACGGGGATCTCCTATAAACCAGGCTCCCGTTTTGGCCCAGACGCCATCCGACAGGGAACCCGCAAATTTGCTCCCGGCTATTCTCCGTACCAGGAAGGACTGAATATATGGAACAACTGGGCCAAAATCGTCGACTGCGGAAACGTCCCGATGACCCCGCTCGATAACAGAATCGCTCTCGACCAACTGTACCGGTCAGAACGCGCGATTCTGAACCATTCGACCACGAAACAAAACCCTGGAAAATATCCTAGATTTCTCACACTTGGAGGCGACCACACCATCAGCTACTCGGGTATTCGTGCTGCTTTCGAGAAATTCGGCAAGGTGAGTGTTCTCCACTTTGACGCCCATTTGGACACCGTCAACCCCTACTTCATGAACCCCAACGTCACCGAATACGCGGCTCTCAACCATGGCACCTATTTGTACTGGGCGCACAGAAAAGGCTGGACTGGCGACAACAACATTCACGCTGGTCTTAGGGGCTGGTACGAGGACAGAGGCGATCCAGGTCGAGACTGTTCCGAGTCGAAGTTTGCCAAGATTATGGCCAGAGACGTGGACAAAATAGGCGTCCAGGGCATCGTTGAGAAGATCAAGCTACATCTGGGCGATTCGCCCGTGTATATAAGTTTCGACATCGATGTTCTGGACCCGCCCTCGGCTCCTGGAACAGGATCGCTGGAGCCCGGTGGATGGTCGTCTAGAGAGCTACTTGAAATTATCGACGGTCTGGCCGGATTGTTTGTGGTTGGAGCAGATGTCACGGAGGTCTCGCCCTGGGGCGACAGCACCAACGACGTGACTTCCCTCATGGCAGGAGAGGTTGCCCGGTCGATCTTGGGATTGATGGTTGTTAAACCGACCGTTGACAAGGACTTGCCCCCGGCGGAGCAGAAATAGTTTTCAAATAAAAAAATGCCTATTTTGCGCAGCTCTCAAAGTCAACAAGTCGAACAAGTGGACCAAAAATAGGAGGACACAGTGTAGCGGCGTAGTATTCCAGGCAAAAGGCTGCAA
This sequence comes from Ogataea siamensis, assembly GCA_030574315.1. Lineage (NCBI taxonomy): Eukaryota > Fungi > Ascomycota > Pichiomycetes > Pichiales > Pichiaceae > Ogataea > Ogataea siamensis. The sequence goes on from JAJMET010000013.1 coordinate 131,886, forward strand.
CGACATCCGAAGGCACGACATGCTCGTATCGAGCCCGTCGAGCTTTGCAGCATTATGCGCTTCCCGTGCGTGCACAGGACACAGTCGCTACTGCTGCAAGTAGCACTGTCAATGCTCGTCACATGGTTTGCTGATACACGACGCAGACATTAAATTCGGCAATACGAGGACAAACAAGTCTGTGGTCGCCTTGCAAATTTGCTAGCAACCATTGTGTGCTGCGAAGCAGATTATGTAACGTGACAAAAAAAGAGCCGGACCAGTTTCGCTACATATGTGCAATGTACGCCTTGAATGCACGCACGTCCACGCTCGGCCAAGCTCCTCTGTTAAAACAGATGCGTGAGTGCTGTTGGTCGCATCTGCAGGGAAATCTAGACCATGTGATAAAAGCAGAAGCCGCGCTCTAGCGCAGTTGCTGTAGTGCGACCTACGAGAATGCGGCACTCTTCGCTGACCTGGCGAGCTGCACTTGCTGCACCTCCGATGAGGATGTTGACTACTGGAAAATAAAATATCACGTTTCTTCGCAAGGCTGTAATCGTCCGCGCGTGACGGACCGCGAGCCGAGACACAAGTGATATATCTCGCTACATACTGGTACGCCCATTAGAAATATTTTATTCGTGTCTGGATGGCATGTTTGTGGACGTGCCGCCACTCTGGCAATGGAGCGCGCTCCCTGTGCATCTCAGCAGGGCGCCCAAACAAACAGCCTCTCAGGTAGCTATGTGGCAGTCGCTCATCTGGTCCTCTGGTTTCCGTTCCGTCTGTCCCTATTATCTCTGTCTCGCCCGTTCCTCTGCTGTTTCTTCTGCACAGGACGTGATCTGTTTTGGCCTCTGTTCTGCTCCTTGAACCTGTCGATGATGTCGTTGCTCATGCGCACGTACTTGATTTGGCTGCCGCGCACGTACACCTCGGGCACCTTCTCGAAGTGCTGGCCGTGTAGGTCCACCGTGACGGCATCGTTCAGCGTTAGGTTCATCCACGAGTCGCAGTTCTCCAGCAAACCGTTCACGGTCTCTCCCGACTTCAACTCCACCAAGATGGGCTGCGTTTTCACCGATGTGAGCAGGTATAATGGCAGCATGTTGTCGAAAATAATATCTTTTTTTTATTTTATTTCGACTTGGGCCAGAGTCGTTCGCCAACGGATTCTTCCCCATATTTTTTTTCGTAAATTCGCTTTACCCTCAATTCTCAATGGCACCGTTAGACTCGTCTGCTAGCAAGTGCTACCGGATGGAGCTGCCCAACCCCGAGGACGAGGACCCGCTGAACAGGCTGGACGTTCGCTCTGGCGCGTCCACGGACATTTATTTGTCCAGAATCCTTGTCTACAGCGGGTCTGTGCTGCCCCTAACCTTGAAGGCAGGTTTCACTCTTGAGGACGTCGAGACGGAATTTCGCGATGCAGTGGCACACGGCCACAACCGATTCACAGACTACAACGCATACCTGTCGCCCGAGGTGTTTTCGCTCAACCTGTTGACCCGCAAATGGATGCAATTGCAAACAGACAAGTCCGACCGACCCCAGGCCAGAATGTACCACTCGATGATTGTGCACGATAATTATATATACATCTCGGGCGGCGTGCGTTTTGGCCGCGACAACAAGCTACGCGTGCTGAACGACGTGTGGCGGTTTGATCGATTCGACAAGACATGGAGCTGTCTTCTTCCCGACGGTAATGACTTCTTTTTCGCCCGCTTCGACCACATGTCCATGTTTCTGCACGAGCTCCATGTTGTGGGCCACCCTAGCCACCACGGGATACTGTTTTTCGGAGGCGTGTCTGCCCAAAACAAGGAGATGTACGTGTCGCACATGTACGACCTGGTTTCGGAGCAATGGTATCCTAATCTGGTCTTCCGCGTGCACTCGCAACTGGGCGCCGACGGGGTCCACTACTCGCCTCTAGACGGGCCGGAGGTGGAGATTCCCGGCTTGTCTAAGTTCGCCTGGCGGGCTTCTCTCAACTCCGCCATTCCGGCGCAGGTGCTGGACTCCAAGGAGGACGTGCCTCCCATCTACATCTACACCAAGGTTCCCGACCGCTCGCACGAGCCGTTTTTCACGTTTTCGACCGCGGAGGCTGTGGCCGGCACGCTGATGACTTTTTCCAGCAACAGGCCCTCGAAGCTCGTCCCATTCGAGCTCGATTACCCTACACTGGGCTACTTTGGTGAGAACCTCATCGTGACCGGATTCCATCCGGGCGAGTACTCCATCTCGCTGTACATATTTAACCGGATATCGCGCAACTGGACCCGGCTCCAGATCTCGTGCATCCACGCGGCCTGGTCGCACCGGTTTTTCAAGGGATTTGTGTGGAACTCGCACCACAAGGTGGTTTTTCTGGGCAACACAGAAACATCTGCTACGCTGCCCAGCATCCAGTTCTTCTCGCACTTTGTCACCGTGTCGCTGCCGTTCACCAACACGTACGGCATCGAGATGGAAAGGGCCTTCAGCGGGCCGTCTGACGACACGCCCCACCGCGTTGCTTCGTCCACCGCGCTCACGCGCTCGGAAAACACCAGTTTTGCCGCGTACTCGCACTACGTGGCGCCACAGGTCATCACCAATTCGATCCGTTCGGTGTTTCCGCCCTACGCCGTGGCACTGGGCAAAAGCGCGTTCGAAAGATCCACCTCGATCTCCGACTTTGAGTTTATCTGTGCGGATGGAACTTCCATCCCCGTGCCGTTGAACCTCTGCCGCAAGCGCTGGGGCAACCGGTTTGAGAAACTGCTCACGGACGCGTATGCCAGGGCATTTGCTGATCGCCACGCGTTGCCCGAGTTCGGCAAATCAGAGTCTGTCGACAGCTCGTTTCCCGAGTCGGGGAGTATGAGCTCTTTGCGTCAAACCAGAAGCAACGACGCTCGGGCGCCCACGTTCAGACATCCGTTCCAGGACTCGGGCAAGTCGTCGCCGCTATCGGGCACACCGCGGTTCGGGTCGCTTCCTGCTTCCCGCCGCAGCTCTCTGGCGGCCTCCAGAAGAGACTCGGGAGCGTCACGGCGGAACTCTCTGCTCGGCTACGAGAAGTTCTCCATGTCCACGAGAAACACAGGACTGCGGCGCAGCTCCGCGCTCTCGAGCTCGTCGTCGTCGTCCGCGTTGTCCAGTTCTGCCAAAGATATCACCGAACAGGCTGACCCCGTCTCGTCGGCCACACAGCTGATTGTCGACGAACTGCCGCCCCAGCCGCCTATGCCGGACAAACACTTGAACGCCACGGATCAGCCCACCACAATTGAATTTTTCGCACCGTCGTTTGCTCCCAAGGAGCAGCAGTCTAGTCCACACACTCTCTCTTTTTCCAAGCTCGACGACGTCGACCCGCTCTCAACCTCGACGTCCCACGCGCGGTCGCGCGAAGAAAGCATCGACTTCCCCGACAGGGCAGCAGCTGCCATCGACTCGCGGTTCCTGCCGCGGACGCTGTGTCTGCCGTTTTCGCGGCCCACCGTCCGTGCGTTCTCGGAGTATCTCTACACGGGGCAGCTTGGAAGCAACTGGAAGGTGGTCCCCACCTGTGTGGAGCTGTTGATGATTGCAAACCTGTACGAGGTGCCTCTACTGTACGACTTGATCTCGGAGGCACTGTTCGTGGTCATTGCGCGCAAGGAAGCCGAGCTTGTGGAACACGCGAAAAGATGCCACCCGCTGTCGGGCGACGGCACCGGGATCCTTGCGATCGACCAGTTCACCGACCAGCTGGCCGCCCTGGACGACAACATGATGGACGTGCGACTGCTGAAACGCGCGTCCAAGGTCATTGGCCGGTTCTCGCACTCGGGCAGTCTGGAGAGCTCGGAGATCCACTTCCGCGACTCGTTCAACGTCGAGCGCAAGCCGCAGTCCCACGAGATGTCTACGGAGGACAGCCAGGACAGCCACAGCAGCGGCGAATCGGTCAAGGAGACACTGGGAATGCTCGACGAGAAACACTACAAGGACTTCGAGTCATTCCGCGAAAAACAGCCCACCGAGACAAAACAATGGCCCACGCTCAAGAGCCTGATGAACGCAGACACGCCGGCGTGCTCCGACATGATCATCGACATCCTGGTGGAGTCGGGCGCGCTGGCCAGCGACATCAAGTTGATGCTGCGGGCCATCAACACGAGAGAGATGATTGTGCAGCTCAAGGAACACAAACGCGGGTCGCACGACCTCAAGGAGCTGTCGGAGAAGCTGAAGTCCGCGTCGGTGCAGTCGGTGAAGGCGCACGCCGGGTCCACCAGCTCGCTGCCAGAGACGTCGGTGCACAAAACCAAGAGCGAGAGCGAGCTGGCGGCGGCGGGCGGCGCGGGCACGCCGGGCGCAGACCGGCCGCGGATCCCACACGTGCTCACGTTCACAAACCTCGAGCGCTCGTTCACCAACGTGTCCGAGGAGGTCAACTCGCCGCGCAAGAAACGTGGATTCGGACTATTTAAAAAAAATAAATAACCTGTCTGGCGGTGCGAGGTGTGACGTGCACCGTCGGACACAAGTTTGCGACGTGAGGTGATCAGGAAGACATTGACCCATTATTATATATAAAGGCGAAATCGTTTAAGAAATCTGTATGTCGCTAGTATCTTCGTTTAACTTCAGCTCGTTCGTGACTACCAAGACTCAGGACTATGTTGCACTGATCCAATTCTACAAATCGTTCGGGCTGTCTGTCATCAAGACGTTTTCTAAGGACGCCAACACGTCGGGCAGTGAACTCGTTGGTGTGTCGAACGACTCGCGCAAGGAGTGCTGGTTCAGCTGTTTCCCTGCGACGGACCCGGCGGACCACGCGGGCCGCGAGGCGCTCCACGAGGGCGCCATCATCAAGCTGAGACTTGTGAGCCATGACGTGCACAAAAACATCGAGCTTCCGGGCGAGCTGGTTTTTTTCAGCCGCGACCCGGCCAGAGTCAGAGCCGTGTGCGAGGAGAAGGGCTACGCCGTGCTGCCGGGCAAGGGCCGCGTGGAGTTCTTTGTGGAGGACCCAATGGGCAACAAGCTGGGCTTCAGCCAGAGCACTAAGACCGATGACGTCACACAGTTGGTTGAGAGCCATCCCGACACCACGCCGTCTGTGCAGCAGACGCTGGCGTCCAAGAAACGCATCGCCGTGATGACCTCCGGCGGGGACGCGCCCGGCATGTGTGCCGTGGTGCGCGCTGTTGTGCGGGCCGGCATCTACTACGATTGCGAGGTGTACGGGTGTTACGAGGGCTACTCGGGGCTGGTGCAGGGCGGCGACCTGCTGCGCAAGATGGACTGGGAGGACGTGCGCGGGTGGCTCTCGCTGGGAGGCACGCTGATCGGCACGGCGCGGTGCATGGAGTTCAAGGAGCGGTGGGGCCGTCTGAGGGCGGCCAAGAACATGATCGCCCGTGGTATCGACGCGCTGGTGGTGTGCGGTGGCGACGGGTCTCTGACGGGCGCGGACCTGTTCAGAAGCGAGTGGCCGTCGCTGGTGGAGGAGCTGGTGCGCACGCACGAGCTGACGGCGGACCAGGCGGCCAAGTACCGCCATCTGACCATCGTGGGTCTGGTGGGCTCCATCGACAACGACATGGCGTCCACGGACAACACGATCGGGGCGTACTCGTCGCTGGAGCGGATCTGCGAGATGGTGGACTACATCGACTCCACTGCGTCGTCGCACTCGCGGGCGTTTGTGGTGGAGGTGATGGGCAGGCACTGTGGCTGGTTGGGGCTGATGGCTGGGATCTCGTGTGGCGCAGACTACATCTTCATTCCGGAACGGCCTCCCAACGCGGCCAGCTGGCGCGACGAGCTCAAGGCGGTGTGTCTGCGGCACCGCGAGAAGGGCCGGCGCAAGACCACGGTCATTGTGGCGGAGGGCGCGCTGGACAACGAGCTGCAGCCCATCACGTCGCAGCAGGTCAAGGACTGTCTGGTGGAGATCGGCCTGGACACGAGGATCACCACGCTGGGCCACGTCCAGCGCGGGGGGTCTGCGGTGGCGTTCGACCGGCTGCTGGCCACTCTGCAGGCGGTGGACGCGGTGCGCGCGGTGCTGGACAGCACGCCCGACACGCCGTCCCCGATGATTGGCATTGTCGACGGCAAGATCGTGCGGCAGCCGCTGATGGAGGCCGTCAAGCTGACCAAGAGCGTGGCGGCCGCGATCGCGGCCAAGCGGTTCGACGAGGCGATGGGTCTGCGGGACTCCACGTTCAAGGAGAGCTACGCCAACTTCCTGGACATCTCGCGGCACGACGACGGGTCGCAGGTGGTGGACGAGTCGCAGCGGCTCAACATCGCCATCGTGCACGTGGGAGCACCCACGGCGGCGCTGAACCCGGCCACGCGCGCAGCAGCGCTGTACTGTCTGTCCAAGGGCCACACGCCGTACGGAATCCAGAACGGGTGGTCCGGGCTGGTGCGGCACGGGGCCATCAGAAAGCTGGACTGGCTGGACGTGGAGGAGTGGCACAACCTGGGCGGGTCGGAGATCGGCACCAACAGAACGCTGCCGTCCTGCGACATGGGCACGGTTGCCTACTACATGCAGAAATACGAGATCCAGGGTCTGATCATCATCGGCGGCTTCGAGGCGTTCCGGTCGCTGCACGAGCTCAAGCTCGCCAAGACCAGCTACCCGATCTTCAACATGCCGATGGTGTGTCTGCCCGCAACGGTGTCCAACAACGTGCCTGGAACGGAATACTCGCTGGGGTCCGATACGTGCCTCAACACGCTTGTCAAGTACTGCGATGCTGTGAAGCAGAGCGCGTCCGCGTCCAGACGGCGGGTGTTCGTCGTGGAGGTGCAGGGCGGCAACTCGGGCTACGTGGCGTCGTACACGGGGCTGGTCACGGGCGCGCTCGCGGTGTACACGCCGGAGGAGCAGATCAGTCTGCGCACGCTGCAGGAGGACCTCGAGCTGCTGTCGCGCAACTTTGAGAAGGACGAGGGCGACAACCGCTCGGGCAAGATGTTCATCCGCAACGAGAACGCGTCCGAGACCTACACCACAAACCTGATCGCCGAGATCATCAGGGAGAGCGGCAAGGGCAAGTTCGAGAGCCGCACCGCGATTCCGGGTCACGTGCAGCAGGGCAGAGTGCCGTCCGCGATGGACCGGTGTCTGGCGGCGCGGTTTGCCATCAAGGCGTGCCAGTACATCGAGGAGTCGAATTTCGCTGCACAGAGCACAATCGACACGCTGTGGAAGGAGGGCTTCGGGTCGAACCTCACGTTCAAGGGCCACTCAGAGGCCGACCTGCGGTTTGTGTACAAGCACGGCAGGAAACAGCTCATTGTCAACGACAACGCCAAGGTTGTGGGCATCCACGGAACAAACGTGATTTTCGAGGAGGTGGACAAGGTGTGGGACAAGCACACCGACGTGGCGCTCAGAAAGGGCACCGACGTGCACTGGGGCGACATGGTGGAGGTCAACAACATCCTCAGCGGCAGAAGCGTGCTGCGGGCCCAGCGGAGTAGAGTCTGAATATAGTTTTCAATAAATGCACACACCAGCGTCGGTGGTATGAGACGACACTAAAACGCTGCAGCCGTTGGGGGGCAGTGCAAGCATGCGCAGCTGGCAACTGCATTTAGCGAAGTGCGATGGCTGCCTGGTCATTACGGCAGCAGGATGCATTAATGGATCTTGCATCACTTGGACAGAGAAAACGCCCTATTGGTTCGGAGCCTGCTGATCATGGCGTTATTTGTGCGATCGCCATTGTATGCACAGTACCAATAAAGACTGGATAATTTTTATATCGGCAAATTAGGTTGAAAAAGAAACGAAAAAATAGACCAAGTCTAAAAAAAGTCAAAATTGCAACAAGATACTTTGTCAATACATTGGAATCCGCCTGTGTTCTGGATGTGCAAGTTGTACAGGTAGTAAAAATCCTGTTAATTTTGCATTTTGCTGCCTCTACTTCTTTGAACTCGCCCCCGCCAGAATGTCTCAGAACTCGCACGGGCACCCTCCAATACTGCCGCCCTTTCTGGGTCAGCCGAGCAAGAACCCGTCCCCCGCGCAGCAGCAGGAGCCCAGTCCGCCCCCGAAGGTGTCTGCGTTTGTCCAGAAGCTGTACTCCATGCTCAGCGACCCCCACCTCTCCCACCTGATCTGGTGGAGCCGTACGCACCAGAACGATTATACCACGTTTGCCTTACTGCCGGGGGCAGACTTTGCCGACGCGCTCACAGGGTACTTCAAGCACGGCAACGTGGCGTCTTTTGTCAGACAGCTGCACATGTACGGCTTCCACAAAGTGTGCGACAACAACCCGCCCCCCACTCCACCTTCCAGACCAAACGAAACTGTGTCGGAGGAGGAGCTGAAAAATATGCAAGTGTGGGAGTTTCGACACTCCACCGGCAGGTTCCGCAAGGGCGACGAAGGGTCGCTCTGCTACATCAAACGACGGTCCTCGGGGGCCAGCAAGGCCGTGTCGCAGCACGCCACGGAGTACATTCCCGCCCAGTACTACCCGCCCCAGCAGCCCGCGTACGACCAGTTCTACCAGCCCGTGGAGTACCACCCCACCGTGTACGTTCCTTACCACGATGTGCAAATGCCACAGCACCAGCAAGTGCCGTTTGAGTACAACAATCACATACTGCTGCCTTCCATGCCGGACGTGGAACAAAAGTCGCGAAACGCGACGCTTAATACACACATCAGCGACAACACTGAGGTTTCTTTCCAGTCGTCCTCCAGAAACAGATACCCTTCTGTGTTCCTGGACCCTTTAGCCCCAGCGCCGCACTCTGCGCCGTTACCCCCACAAAACCCTGTACCACTACAATATTACCCCCACGCCGACCAGCAATACCCTCCCCCCTTGTCTGCGCCGCCGCCGCCAGTGCCCGCCCAGAGACGTGCCGGCTCGTACCCCAAGATGTCTGTGCCCCTTGTGCAGCACGAGATGCGTCTGCCCCGGTCCATCCCCAACGAGTACTTCCCCCAGACCCAGCTGCCGCAGTCGCCCGTTCCGCAGTCGCCGGCTCTGCCTCCCCATCGGTTCACCTCCCCCGTCCCGAAACACCCGCCCTCGCAACCCATCACTCCACGCAGGAACACGCCTCCTCCCCCACACCAACGCATAATGCAGATGAGGCCCTCCGTTTACGAGGTCCAGCACAATGTCAACTCTGTCTCATCCATCTCCACCGGCGGCTCCAACTCCATCTTCAGCCGCAGCTCGGTCGCATCCTCCATCACGGGGGCTCCAGCCTCGGCAGCCCCGCTAACCACCGTTCCCAACCCCAGCACGTCCTCTGGAGCTCGAAACTCCTCCATCTCCGACCTTCTCAACACTGAGTCCCATTCGCATCTACAATCCATTGAACCTTCCTCCCAAAAAGACGTCAAGCGCTCTTTCGATTCCGGCACTTATGAATCCGAGCCCGAGGACGATCCCGGGACAAAAAAGAAACTGAAACTCAGCTCGCTTGTTGAGGATTAATCTTCTCACTTCTTCCCGATGTATTAGATTACCACTATTTTTTATTTTATATATATATTATGCGACAAAAATTCACTAATGCTAGAACGGTCTTTTGGTCGTTTTCTTGTTGATCTTGCCCGCCTTCTTGCGTCGCACCACCTCGTCGTCGTCCGAGTCCGAGTCTGGTGCCTGGGTGTACTGTGTTTTTTTCTGCTCTTTTTTGGGCTTGTCCACCTTAGCACGCGCTTTCTCGCGGTTGGCGTTTCGCAGCTTATTCTGAAGTGCCTGCAGAGAGCGCGACTGTGTCCTCTGTGGGTGCTTGGCCTTGGAAACTGTCTTTCCAGACGTGAAGTCCCCGATTTTAGCCGTATCTGCGGAGAGATCTAGTCCTGCTCCTGGCTTGATCACAGGCAGGTCCTCGAACGTACTCGATTTCGACACACTGCTGTTTTCCGCACCAATCCAGCCTGATATTCGCAGATTGGCCTGACTCAGCTTCTGCTGGATTTGCGTCTGGAGAAGATTTGACATGGGACTAAAAAAAAAAATAAGGAAAAATAAGGAAAAATAACTTAGATAAAGAGATAATAAAATCCCGCTTTTCGCGGCAAAATGGATCCCTTGCGTCTTTCACAGATAGACGAGGTGTCGCTGTCGTCGCTATCTTCCCACTCAGTGGACTCCGACCCTCTATCGCCCACTCGCCGCATCCAGTCATACCATCCACCCGATTTTCCCAAGACAAGACAAAACTCCAATGCGTCTTTGCCTGTGCCCACTGCCGTAGACAGTCCCAGACTGTCAGAGCCCCACGCAAACCACCCGTCTGTGTTCCGTCGACGGGCGTCGACGCTGACGTCGTGGCTCAAACGCACGACATCCGAAGAGGGGTCGATGGAGCCCACAAGCAGACGACTCACAAGACAGTTCACACAACAAACCGCGCCAGGAACGTCGCCGTTCTACGTGGACGGCCTGATTCCAAGTTCTGCTGATGACGCAAACGAAGAGGCCATCTCGGCCGTGCTCAACAGCGACTCCGACACAGAGAGCGACCAGGACGACCTTAGCCAGACGCAATCGCTAAGCAAACAGCCCTCCATCACCAAGCTAAACAGCATCAAACGCCAGGTGACCAACGAGGTGAAGGACAGGCTCAACAAGATTGGGTTTTTCGACCCCAAGTTCGACAAGATCAAAACGGTTCTCCACTTCATCAAGGGCTACGTGCTCATCACCGGCGTGATCATGGCCATCTACAGTTTATACTGGGGAGCAATGTACCACCGCAACTCCAGACTGCGCAACTTCCTGTTCTGGGTCGTGGTGGACGAGGACGACCTTGTTTCGCAGTACGTGCTCAAAGCCACGCAGCTGATGCCTCTGATCGGAACGTGGGTTCCCAAGCCCTACCAGACGATTTCCAACGACACTGCCCAGCTGCACGAGATCCTGGCCCGCAAGGTGTACCGACAGGAGATCTGGGGAGCGCTGCTGGTGCGGCCGCAGGCGGGCTCCCAATACCTCGACGCTCTCGAGTCAGGCTCGGGCTTCAACACGTCCGATGTGGCGGAATTCATCTACGAGACGGGCCGCGATTACGTGGCCGAGTCGTCCTACTTTGCGCGCGGGGTCTCGCAGCTCCAGACCATCTTCACCAAACTACAGCCCAACATGACTGCCCAGCTGCTGGACCGGCTGTCGGATTCGCAGAAACTGGACCGGCTGCCCCAGCTGCTGACGCCCATCATCTTCAAAACCACCGATCTGACCGACGCAGGCCTGCTGGACCCGATCGTGGCGGGTCCGCAGCAGTTCGGACTGGTCTATCTGCATCTGCTGTCGCTGCTGCAATTTGCATTTTTCCAGCCCTATCACACGAAGATCGCGTCTCAGCTGAAAGACAGCTCGTTTGTGGCGTACCGGCTGATCTCGTCGCAGATCACGTATCTGGTGCTGGGTCTCGGGTACACTCTGGTGCAGGTGTTCTTCCAAATCAACATCTTCTCTGCATACCCGCACAAGGTGGGGTTTCTGATATTCTGGCTTGTGTCGTACCTCGTTCTCTCGTCGCTAGGCGGGGTCAACGAAAACATCAGCATCTTCCTGCAGGCGGCCAAGCCGAACCTGATACCGATGTGGATGTTTTTCTGGATGGTGTCCAACATCGCCCCCACGTACTACCCGCTCAACCTCAGTCCCAAGTTTTATCATTATGGATACATGATGCCTATAAAAAACGGCTACGACCTGTACAAGACGCTGCTTTTCAACACGTACAAGCCTGCTAACATGCCACGCAACATCTGTGTCCTAATCGGCTGGGTCGTGGCCACCAACTGCCTGCTGCCGTTCACCATGAGGTTCTACACCAAGGTCAAGGCCCAGGAGAGCAGGAAGAAGCTGCGGCTGCTCAAGAAGCTCAAACGGCTCCGCAAGAAACGACTGCACGCCCCGGCCACAAAGGAGGACGACTCTAGCCAATGACCTGCTGTATCCGGTCCAGAAGCCCCGTCTTGTCCACGTTCAGCCGCTCGTCCCAGATCAGCTCCACCAGCCGCGAGCTCAGCCGCTCCAGCTGCTCCACCGACAGCCCCTCCGACTTGTCCACCAACAGAGTTTGTAGTCTAGTCAATTTCTCCTCCGAATACACCAGCTCCTGTCTTTCTGGCTCTGCGTACTCTTCGTCCGACGACTCTGGCTGCGGCTCGTCCCGCTGCTCCTCCTCCACTTCTTTCTGCAGCTCCTCCTTGGCCGGCTGCTGGGCTGGCTCCACCGGCTCCACCGCGACCGTTTCTGCGCCGTGCGCCTGCCCCGACTCGCCGTTCATCAACTGCGCCTGCTGCGTCGACCCGGCCGTCTCGGCTGCCACGCCGTTCGACTGTGTCTGCTGCTCCTTCTCCTTCATCTTGCGCACATACTCTGCCTCTCGGCGCTTTTCCCGCTGTCTCGCGGCCCTCCACTCGGCAGCGAGCTGCGGAAACGCCGCCTCCATCTCCTCGATGCCGACCTGCGCGTTGGCGTACATCTCGTTGGCCTTCAGGATGCGGTCGCGCTCGCCCGTGGTCTTGGCGTCCTTCAGGATCATCTCGATGTCGCTGAGGAACTGCCGCGGCTCGGAGTAGTAGCCGTTCCACAGCCGCTCCTCGATCACGTCCAGATCGATATTATAATACAAGTTGCCTGTGGCCACCTCCAAGATGCGGTCTCCCTGGCGTTGGTACGGCGCGTCCGGGTCCGGGTCCGGCTCGAAAAGATGCACCAGGAACGAGTCCTCCACCACGGGCTTTTTGAACCGCTTGTACCGCGCCTTGAACAGGTCCATCAGCCCAGAGAGCTTGACCTTGAGCGTGTTCTTCAGTCGCATGTCGCTCTTGGCCAGCTCGGCGTCCCTGCGCGCGTCGTTCTCCGGCTCGGCGTGCTCCTGCACCACCTCCACCTTGGGCAGGTCCTTGAGTCTGCGTTTTGGCCGCATGCTCACCTCGTTGTAGTCCACGGGGCTCATCCGGAAACACGTCCACACGCTCTGGAAAAACACCTGCCGCTGCTCACGGCTCGGCTTGTCCAGAATCATCACGTCTGACCGATCGAACCCAAACACGGCGTCCAGCTCGTCGTAGTAATTATCGTCCACCAGCCGCGTCTCCTCCACCATGCCAAAAATGAGCACCCGGTCGTTTGGCCCCAGTGTGCGCACAAGCCCGCTGATGGTCGACCGCAGCGACGGCGTGATGTCGTCCAGAAAGCCCAGGATGTACGGCACGTACAGCACGCTGGGCTTGTGCCGTTTCAGCTCCTGGAACAGCTGGATCACCAGGTTCTCCGGCGAAATCGACGAGTCCGAGTGCAGTTTGGCAAAGTCCAACGTCTGGACGTTGAACCCTTCGAAGCTGTGAAGAACAGCGTTGCACACGTACTCCTGGCCGTCGCCCCTGCTGCCGGCCAGCAAAAGCCGCGGCTTGAACACGCGCAGCCGGTTGAGCCTGGACAGCAGCTGCTGGTGGCGGAACCCGCCGTCCGGCTGGAACGTGGTCAGGTCAACGTACTGGCTCTCCTCCAGGAGCGACAGCGGCTTGTCTGCGGGGATGACCTTGCGGGCGCGGGCCAGAACGCCGTCCAGCTGACGCTGCAACAGCGGCGCCACGGTCTCGGGCAGCGGGCTCGAGCTGAGCGACGTGGCCCGTGCGCTGGACGGCACGATTTTCTCCAGCGTGCGGGTGAAGTCGCTGGCGATCACACGCACCTTGTTGATGTTGATTCTCAGCTTGTCGTTGCTCTTGTAGATCTGCGGATACGCGCGCTGGATCGCGTTCAGAGCGCTCTCTGTGCACAGGGCCTTGAGGTCTGCTCCGCCGTAGCCCTTGGTCAGCCGGGCCAGCTCCTTGACGAAGCCCGGGTCCAGCTGGTGGTCCCACTTGCGCATGTGGATCCTGAGGATCTGCTCGCGGGCAGCCACGTCCGGCAGCGGGAAGTAGAACTCCCTGTCGAAACGGCCCGGCCGGCGCAGGGCCGGGTCGATCGAGTCGGGCCGGTTGGTGGCCCCGATCACAATCACCTGCCCGCGGTTGTCCATGCCGTCCATCAGGGCCAGCAGCGTCGAGACGATCGACGCGTGGATCTGCTCCTGTTTGGACGACCGCACCGGCGCCAGCCCGTCGATCTCGTCAAAGAAAATGATCGACGGCTGCTGCTGCTTGGCCTCGTCGAACAGCAGCCGCAGGTGGCGCTCGGCCTCCCCCACCCACTTCGACAAACAGTCCGCGCCCTTGCGCATGAAGAACGTCACCTTGCGCTGCTGCGACGAGCACGACGCCGCCAACGCCCGCGCCATCAGCGTCTTTCCCGTGCCCGGCGGCCCGTGGAAAAGCACTCCGCGCGGCGGCGTGATATGGAACTTGGAGTATATCTCTGGATACAGCAGCGGCAACGTGATCATCTCCTTGAGCTGGTCGATGTAGCTGTCCAGCCCGCCAATCACAGAGAAGTCGATGTTGGTGTCGATTCCCAGCGGGTCTGTGTCGGCAAGCGTGTTTTTCTTCTTGCCCGGCACCGTGGAGTCCACCGTCACGATGCTGAGCTTGCTGGGGTCTGTGGGCTTGAACAGCTCGTTGTCGTCGTCCGAGTCGCTGCTCTCGACGTTTCCGATCGCCGTCAGCGTGTCGGGCACGCCGCCGTTCTGGAACAGCGCGTGCACGTCGCCGCCGCCAAACGGGCCCACTGTGGGGAACAGCCGTCTGAGCTGCGTGCTGGCGGCCACCGCGCCGCCTGTGCCGCCAAACCGCCCGCCCGCACGGCCCCGCCGCGGACTGTCCAACACGTCCAGCCGTTCCGGCTCTGCCTGCAGCATCGGCGGCGGCAGCTGGTAATTGACGTTCTTGCGCTCGCGCAGGTTGCGCTGCACCGGCGAGTTCAGCGGCGAGTCGTCCTGCAGCGCCTTCAGCTCGTCTGCCAGCGTCAGCGACTCCTCTTCCTCGCTCTCGTCGTCCAGCTCCTCCACCTCCTCTTTTCTCGGGCGCCCGCGGCCGCGGCGCTTCAGCCGCCCCCCGCGACGTCTCCGTTCCTGCTGCGCGTCGTACTCCTCGTCCTCGTCCACGTCCTCGTCGTCCTTCACGATAAAGCCAGGCTGTCTGCGTCTGCGCGGCCTGAGCGAGTCGTCCGAGCTGAACGACGCTTCGTCGTCGAAATCGTCCTCGTCGCTCGCCACGGCCTGGTCCTCGTCGAAGTCGTCGTCGTCCGCCGCGCGCGACCGGGTGCGCCGCCGCTTGCGCCCAGACAGCTGCTCTGCCGCGTCCTGCTCGCCCCCTTCGCCAATCTCGTCGTCAAGCGCCGCCAGAAGCGCGTCCTCGTTGTAATTCACCGCCCGCCGGCCCCTGGTGCGATGCGGCCGCACCACGTCCGAGTCGGAGTCCTCGTCCGCCGGCACAGACCGCTTTCGCCGCGACCCAACCTCGTTGGAATCCGAGGGCGAGTCGTCGACTGCGGCGTTTTGCGCGTCTGAGTCGTCGCTCAAAAACCCGGTGTTCCGTCTTGTGCGCGTCATGCTCAGATCAAGTGGATCGACTGTCAATGTCTGCCAATGGCCTGGCTTTTTCCAACGTTCCAACGGAGTTATTTGTTTAGAGCAAAATCACACGAAAAATTAACCAGCTATACACTGACATTGCAAATTACGGGTCACTTATACATCCCGGGCCTGGCTCTAGAAACCAAACTCCCGCGCCAGCTCCAGCTCCTCCAGCGAGGGGGCAGCCTCCTCGTGTCGGGCCGGGCCGTTCTGGCCGATCGGCGTGTACAGCTCCTCGTCCGACACAAACAGCTCGTCCTGGACCTGGGTCGTCGCTTTCGACGCGGGCTCAGCATGCTGAGCGTGCTCCTCTGCCCCAGCGCGCTCCCCGCCCGGCTCGGACACGTCGCCCGCCATCAGCGCGCGCTTGTAGTTTCTCACCGGCGTGCTGCCCATGGCGCGGCTCAGCACGGGGATGAAGTCTCTAAACTTGTACTGCGGGTAGATCTCGTGGCCCCACACCTGGTAGACGTGTAGCAGGCGCGTGAGGTTGTCGTAGTGGTGCGACCTGGTGTACCCGTCGCGTCTTGTGTCGGCAGCGCGTTTGTGGTGGAACCTGAACTTCTTGAGCGACCGATGCAGCGCAGGCAGCCCGCGCGGGCCCAGCAGCAGCTCGTCCGTCAGCTTGTGGACCGTGCGGCGTTTTTTCGGCACTTCTGGCTCGTCAGGCGTCTGTAGGCCCAGCAGGTCTTCGTTCGACAGCGACATACGCGACAAAAAAAATAAATGAAATAAATACAACAAAAAACGTATATTACAATACACAGCGTCTGTAGCGTCCGGGTGGCACGTGCGCGTGCTACTTGTCCAGGGCCAGCTGCTGCAGCTTGGACTGGACATCTTTGCTTTTCGTCAGCAGAAACCGCTGCTTGCTCGGGAGATTGAGCTGTTCTGTGACGGGGGACACGTTGAGATGGTCCGAGGGTGACTGATAGGTCTTGGCGAGCGTGGTGCGGTCGTTGAGCTCGAACTGGTGCGACGAGTGGTCGGCGACGGCTGCCGTTTGCGGCGTCGCAGCGGAGAACGTCCGGTTGGGATTTGGGGTAGACATAAACAAAAAAAACACGGGGGAAATAATTTTGCGAAAAAAGTGTCTATCATGAATCTCAAAGTGCTGAGTGTTTTGGCATTGGCGGCCGCGGCCAATGCCGGCGTGCAAATCGGAGTCACCCACCGCGTGCCTGCGGACGAGTGCACACAGAAAACGAGTCCCGGCGACGTGGTGAAGATGCACTACACCGGCAAGCTGGCCGACACCCAGGAGGTGTTTGACTCGTCCGTTACGCGGGGTCAGCCACTGCAGTTCACTCTGGGTGTGGGCCAGGTCATCAAGGGATGGGACCAGGGCCTGCTGGATATGTGTGTGGGCGAGAAACGGCGACTCACAATTCCGCCCGAGCTGGCCTACGGCAAGAGAGGTGCCGGAGGCGTAATTCCGCCGGACGCCACGCTGGTGTTTGACACCGAGCTGGTGGAGATTAGCTCGTCGCACGACGAGCTATGATGTTCCTGCTTGGCGCGGGTTCGACTTTAAGTACCGATGTAATGGATCCACGCGCGCCCGCTTGGACAGCCCCACGCGATACCGCGGCTGCGGTGGGAGGGCGATGGGCTTGGCCAGGTGGGGCAGTGTTTTTTTCAGGGACGGTGTAGCGGGGGTCGTTTGTGTGGATTGTGGCACAGACGGCGTAATGGGCGAGGGCGTACGTTCTGGCTTGTTTGCGGCCTCAGACGAAGACTGGGAATGGACCGTGATGTGCGACGGCTCTGCCGAGCCACGGCTGGACGTCTGGCTGGCGCCCGGCTGGCTTCTTCTCAAAGCCTCCGGCCCCAGGTTGTCCTGGCTGAGCTCCTGGTCGCTGTCGGTGGAGTTGGTGACCTCAAGCTCGTCGTCGGGCCCAGGTGCGTCAGAACTGACCAGCGAGATGGTCTCTGTGCGGTGACGAAGACGCTTGCGGGGACGGGCGCTGGCCGCAAGTGCCAGCAGGCCAGATTCATGGGGGATCTCCATGACGCGTGGAATCGACGCGACGAACAAGAATAAGAAAAACAAAGAATTTTTCCCTGTGGCAGGGCCAATAATTAATCCGTTTACGGAAACTACAAGTGAGATATCCTTCCAAGCATAAATAAATTAATACAAAAGGACTATTAGAAGTAAAACAGTCCAGTTCCACCTGGCACGGGATTATATAGTGATTCTAGCAAATGGAAGCGCAGATTGTATCGATAGTTAAAACCTTCGTGCTTAGAAGAGAGCAAGAGCAGCAGCAAGACCGGCACCGAGAGCAACGGAACCGTAGGTGTTGACAGCAGCACCGGCAGTGGAGACGGAAGAGGTCTCGGAAGAGTTGTTAGCAGCTTGAACGGAAGCGACAGCAGCGAGAGCGACAATAACCTTGGAGAATTGCATTTTATCTAATTAATGTGATGAGAATATCAGAGTGGGAACTGGCTTAATTTATATCTCGCCACCTACCGCACAGGATCACCCAGGAAAAATTTTCATACACGATACCGAATCCAAGGTCCTTCCGTTTGCGGAAATTACATGAAGCAGAAATTTCTGGAACACAATGGCCCGACACGGTTTGCTATTGTCTTGCTTAAGACACCACGCTTGCTGCTATTATTGTGGATCCTGCGATAACAACCGCACAGTCGTGTCAAGAGGTTGCTCATTTCAGTTTCGTACGTAGTGTTCCGATGCTAAAAATAGCCAAGCCCCTAAGGGAGCCTTTTTCACTTCCCTTTTCGGATTAAATGAGTGTTTGCAGAAACATCCCACTTCCTAATTCGGATTTAAACCCAGATTCTAGATCCACACCAGGCCCTGTGCCTCCTTTCGCACCGCGTCCAGGCACACTTTCCTCTGCAGATCGCGGGGGCGCGTCTGCCTCCTGAAGATCATTTCATCACTAACAATCCCTTCGCCACACGTTTACATGGGCTCTCCGACCTACCCGACGCACGCAATCGCGCATCCAGGGCTGTTGCACTCTTTAGCCCGCCACGGGGCCAGACCCTGTTTTTTCCCTCCGACAACGCCCAACTTACTCCGGCCCACGTGACCCGCCACCGCTCCCAGCACCAGTTTTCGCTCTTTGGCATCTGTAAGCGCTGACGTAAGCGCTGACGTCAGTCTCTTCTCGCCCGCGCCCTCAAATTTTATCGCGTATTTAGTCATCTCCCACCATGTCGGAGGCCATCGCTAAACACGCCCATCTGGCGTCCACTGTGCTCAAGACCCTCTCTGACGAGCAGCGGTCGCTCGCGCTGTATAAGATCAAAGAGGGCCTCGAGGCGGCCAAGGATGAGATATTACAGGCGAACAAGAGGGACATGGAGCTTGCAGAGCAGAACAAGCTGTCGTCGTCGCTGGTCAAGCGTCTGGACCTTTCCAAGAACGGCAAATACGACTCCATGTGCGAGGGCGTCTTGGATGTGTCGAATCTTGAGGATCCGCTCAACAGGGTGACTCTGGCCACAGAACTGGACGACGGACTGACTTTGACCCGGTTGACTTGTCCGGTTGGCGTGCTGCTCATCATCTTCGAGAGTCGGCCGGAAGTGATCGCCAACATCACGGCGCTGGCCATCAAATCGGGCAACGCTGCGATTTTGAAGGGCGGAAAAGAATCGTTGCACACGTTCCAGGCCATGGCCAAAGTGATCAACGAGATTCTGGAAAAAGAGACTGCTGTTCCGAAAAACGCCATTCAGCTGATCAGCACGCGCGAGGAGGTGGGCGATCTGTTGAAGCAGGACAAGTACATCGACTTGGTGATTCCTCGCGGCTCGAACGAGCTGGTCAGAAATATCAAGGAAAACACAAAGATCCCCGTGCTGGGCCACGCGGATGGGATCTGCTCCATCTTCGTCGACAAGGAGGCCGACCTCGCGAAGGCAGCCAAGATTGTGGTGGACGCCAAAACAAACTACCCGGCGGGCTGTAACGCGGTGGAAACCGTGCTTTTGCACGCGGACCTGGTGCGCGACGGCAGCCACGAGAAGGTGCTGCGGGCGTTGTGGGATGCGGGAGTGACGTGCCACTTGGCGGCCGAATTGTTCGAGGGCCAGCCCAACAGCGTCGAGGCCACGGAAGAGGACTTCAGCAGGGAGTTTCTGTCGCTGGACGTGGCTGTGAAGAGCGTCGACAGCGTGGAGCAGGCGATTCTGCACATCAACTCGCACTCGTCCAAGCACACGGACTGCATCGTCACGGAGAACAAGAGCACTGCAGAGACCTTTCTGACGGGTATCGACTCGGCAGGCGTGTACTGGAACTGCTCCACGCGGTTTGCAGACGGGTTCCGGTACGGCTTCGGCACAGAGGTGGGCATTTCCACCAACAAGATCCACGCCCGCGGGCCGGTGGGGCTCGAGGGCCTTGTTTGCTACTACTACCAGCTGCGTGGCAGCGGGCAGGTGGCCAGCGACTACAAGGGTGCGGGCGGCGCGCGTGTGTTCAAGCACAAGCGTCTGGATATATAGGTGTATATACGGACTCTCCGCGATCGACGGGTCGATCGACCCGTCGACCGTCCTGCGCGGAAGGCAATCAAAATTGTATCCTGTCACCAACAAAGGAGGGTTTTTTATCATGGAAGGAGACTACGACGTTATTGTTCTGGGAACGGGCCTGACTGAGTGCATTCTGTCTGGCCTGCTGTCGATTGACGGCAAGAAGGTGTTGCATATCGACAAGCAGGACTATTACGGCGGCGAGAGTGCGTCGTTGAACCTCACGCAGCTGTACTCCAAGTTCAAGCCCAGCAAGCCGTACGGCGACCAGTTTGGCAAGGACCGCGACTGGTGTGTGGATCTGATTCCCAAGTTCTTGATGTCGAACGGCGAGCTGACCAATATTCTGGTCCATACCGACGTCACCAGATACATGGAGTTCAAGCAGATTTCGGGCTCGTACGTGTACAGGGGCGGCCGGATTGCCAAAGTCCCGTCGAACCAGACAGAGGCGATCTCGTCGCCATTGATGGGTTTTTTCGAGAAGAGAAGAATGAAGAACTTTTTGGAGTTCATCATCAAGTACAAGGAGGACGAGGTGTCGACGCATGGCGGTGTTGATCTGGACAAGACCACCATGGACGAGGTGTACAACAAGTACGGGCTCGAGCGGGGCACCAAGGACTTCATTGGCCACGCCATGGCGCTGTGGCCGAACGACGAGTACCTGAGCCAGCCGGCCAGAGAAACGTACGACCGCATTGTCTTGTACCTGGGCTCAGTGGCCCGGTACGGCAAGTCGCCGTACATCTATCCGCTGTACGGGCTGGGCGAGCTTCCGCAGGGATTTGCACGGCTGTCGGCCATCTACGGCGGCACGTTCATGCTGGACACGCCGATCGACGAGATTCTGTACGAGGACGGCAAGTTTGCGGGCGTCAAGACCAAAGAGGGCGTCGCCAAGGCTCCGGTGGTGATTGCCGACCCTACGTACTTCCCTGAGAAGGTCAAGAGCACCGGGCAGAAGGTGATCCGCGCCATGTGCATTTTGGACCACCCCATTCCCAACACCTCGGACGCCGACTCCGCCCAGATCATCATCCCGCAGAACCAGGTGGGCAGGAAGAACGACATCTACATTGCCACCATCTCGTCCGCCCACAACATCTGTGCCAAGGGCTACTATCTGGCCATCATCTCCACCATCATCGAGACCGACAAGCCGCATCTCGAGCTCGAGCCGGCATTCAAGGTCATCGGCGCCACCAAGGACGTGCTCATGGGGATCGCAGAGCTATACGAACCCCTGCATGATGGGTCCGAGGACCACATCTACATCTCCCGGTCCTACGACCCGTCCTCCCACTTCGAGTCCACCACCGACGACGTCAAGGACATATACAAGCGCGTCACGGGCCACGACCTCGTTCTGAAAAAACGCGCCACGGTGGAGGAAGAGGCCGAGCTCGCCGGACTGAGCTAGCTCCAGACACAAATTAAATAATATATTTTATTTTTTCTTATCATGTCGCTGTACTCCTTCTCCACCCCCACTTTACAGAAACTGCGCAAGTTCCGTATTTCCAGCGCACGCAGTGCCACGTTGCAGGCTCAGGTGTACATGATAGACCCCAAGTCGTACGAGGTGGTGTACGAGGAGCCAGATTTCGGAACAATCGACTCGATCGACTCGCTGGTAGACCAATTGCCCGACAACTCCCCCAGGTTCGTGGTCCTCAGCTACTCCAAGACCATGGACGACGGCCGTCTCACCAACCCGCTCGTCCTCGTTTACCACCGGCCACTCACGGCCAAGCAGGAGGCCAAGATGCTATACGCGGGGTGTTTGGAGCAGTTCAAGAGCGAGGTCAGCGCCAATAGGTTCGTGGAAGTGGCAGACGAGGACGACTGGGACGAGCTCAGACGCGAGGTGGAGTGAGCCCACTGGAGCGCGGTCAGGGGCTGTGGGTAGAATGGGCGAGGGCTGCGTGCCCTGCATGTATGTCACGTGCGCGAGGTAGATTTAATTTTTCAGCTCAAAAAATTTTTACTCTAACTATTCTATCACCATGGGTCGTATGCACAGCAAAGTGGGTAGTCTTGCGCCCAATACAACGCCTTTGATTAGGGCTGCAGCGGTGTGAGCTGCGCAGCACCAATCCTATGCCATGTATTGGCTAAGTATCGTTACTAACCGTCTCAGGGAAAGGGAATTTCTTCCTCCGCACTTCCATACTCGAGAAACGTTCCATCTTGGTTCAAGCTCTCCTCTGACGAGGTTGTTGAGCAGATCATCAAGTACGCCAGAAAGGGTCTGACTCCTTCTCAAATTGGTGTCATTTTGAGAGACGCTCACGGAGTCAACCAGGCCAAGGTCATCACTGGTAACAAGATCTTGAGAATCCTCAAGTCCAACGGTCTTGCTCCAGAGATCCCAGAGGACCTGTACTTCCTGATTAAGAAGGCCGTTTCCGTCAGAAAGCACCTGGAGAGAAACAGAAAGGACAAGGACTCCAAGTTCAGATTGATTTTGATCGAATCCAGAATTCACAGATTGGCCAGATACTACAGAACTGTTGCTGTCTTGCCTCCTACCTGGAAGTACGAGTCTGCTACTGCTTCTGCTTTGGTCAACTGAGCAGGTGCGATATTTAGTAATAAAGATAAGTCACTTAGATGAATGCGTAGTTTATTCCTGCGGGTGTATGACGTTGAAGTCCTCGTTTTTCCAAGCGAACGCCAGCGTGAGCCCGTCCTCGAGACGCATGCTGTCCACGCTGCTGATCTGGGCGCTGTCTGTCGCGTCGATCGAGCCCAGATGCAGGTCCGTCCAGACGACTTTCTCGCGGCCTGCGTCTGCTGTGCGTGGCTCTGTTTCGTCCTGGTCGCTGTCCACCTCGAACGACGGCACCGGCACGTCCACGTCGTCCTGCTGGTCCTGCTGGTCCAGCCTGACCGGCTCGTTATCCAGCAACAGTCCTCCTGCACTGTTGATCATTTCGGCCAGTTTCTGCTTCACCTCGTCCAGCCCGGCGTCGTCCGGCACCGTCACAAACACTGTTTGCGCTTGTCGCTTGGCCTTGACGGTAATCATTAATTTTATTGCGCAGTGTTTCTCTGCCTTGCCTTTTTCGTATTTTATCTTTTTTTTTAATTTCTCTTGTTTTACTGTCATCTCTCATGAGTTCGACCTCGGATTCGCCTGCCGCCACGTCTTCGGCCGCCAACGTGGCCGGGGACTTTATCGGGAGCAAGCCCTCCACCGTGCTCTTCTTCATCGCACTCTGCGTGGGCGTCATCATCGCTGTTCTATTTATTTTCTTCACCTTCCGATACCTGGTGCGGTCTCGCTACGGGCTGTACAGCCCGGCCCCGCAGTTTGCACGCAACCCGTTCTACATGGGCCCGACCGGCCGCGCGTCCATGAACGGGCTCCAGCCCTACTTTGAGCACGATATCGCGCTCAACCTCGCGGGCCACCGCCATCTGCACGGATACCGTCCCCGTCGGCGAGAAGGCTACTCCAGGAAGCGCAAGCTGACGCAGGACGAGGTGGACGACCTGTTCCCGCTCAAGACATACGCCAAGTGGCTGAACGGCGGAAAAGAAGACGTCATCAACCGAAACGAGGGCGTGCTGGTGTACGAAGAGGAGGCCGGCCAAAATACCGCATCGTCGCACGATAACGACCCCGCGTCGCCGCCCGCAGAGGTCGATCTGGCCGACCAGGCAAAGGTCGAGGACGTCGAGACCAGCGAGACCGTGCCCGCCACCGCTTCGTCGTCCGACCCGGCCAACGACCTGCACTTCACCTCCGGAGTGTGCGCCATCTGTCTCGACAACTTGCTCGACGACGACGAGGTGCGTGGCCTGATCTGCGGTCACGTGTTCCACGCCGACTGCGTCGACCCCTGGCTGGTCAACCGGCGCGGCTGCTGTCCGATGTGCAAGCGCGACTTCTACATGCGCGACCACGGCAGTCGCCAGAACAACGAGCCGCAGGGCGAGCGCACTCTCGACAGCATCTTCAACGACGCCGACTCGGTCAGCGACCTTTTCTTCCCGCGCTCCACCAAGTTCAAGGCGCAGACGCTGCTTGCGTCGCTGCTGCTGGTCCGGTCCGGCGAGTACTCGAACCCCGCGCAGGCGGCCAACGGCTCGGCCGCCGCCACCGCGCCGCCAACGGGCCCTGTGGAGGAGTCCACCCCGATGCAGAACCGCGACTTCGACCGTCCGCCCATGCCCGAGCTGCGGTCGCTGCAGTCGTCCATCATGGAGATCGTCTCGGACCGGCCGTTCCACCCGGACGACCTGCGCGACATCGACACGCTCGCCTTCCACACCGTCAACGACAAGTTCTCCTGGCTGTCCACCCTCTTCTGGCGCATCATGGGCATCCACAAGGAGGACCTCTACTACCACTACGTGCTGGTGTTCTACGAGCGCAACCGCAGCCAGCGGCTCGCCGCCCGGCGCACGTCCCCAGAACACATGGTGTGACTACGTTCGTCTATTCATTTCTTCCATTATCTAATTAACAATCGATCACTCGTCCACCGACAACTTGCCTGCCGCGGCCGCCAGCTCCTCGTCGTCGTCCTCCACCTGCAGGACGTTGAACGACGACTGTTTCGGCCCGTCTATCTTGGTCTTCTGCTTGGTTTCTGGCTCCTTCGGCTTCTTCTCCTTGCTCAAGGCAGACCCACGCAGGTTCTCCCAGTCGATGTTGGCTTCTGGCTTCTTTGGCTTGCTACGAAGACCGCTCTCGCTCTTCTTCCGCATACCCTCGGCAACGGTCTCTCTGGCAGCGCCCCAGTCTGGCTCTGGTGCACGCTCTCTTCTCACCGGACGCTCCACAGCACGTTCCACACGCACCGGCTCGCCGCTTCTGATGGCCCCCCAGTCTGGCTCCGGACCACGCGCCCGTGGCTCTCTGCGAGGTGCCAGCCGCTCGCGACGGGGCTCCGGAACAGCCGCGCCTTCTCTCACCGCGCCCCAGTCTGGCTCCGGTGCACGTTCTCTTCTAGGCATGCGTTCTCTTCTTCCCTCCGGCACCAACGACGTGTTTCTGGCCGCTCCCCAGTCTGGCTCTGGCGCACGCTCGCGCATTCTGTCGCCGCGGAAATCTCCACGCTGCTCGTTGCGCGGACCGTCCCGCATCGAGCTCCAGTCAATGTCTGCGCGAGGCTGGCCCCGGCCGCCCCGGCCTCCAAACGGCTCTTTGGTAGGCGCTGCCACGTTCACGTATGCAACACGGCCGCCCAAGTTCTGTCCCGATAGTTTTAACGCGTCCTCTAACGTCTTTCTGTTTTTAAATGAAATAAACGCAAATCCTCTCAACGCACCGCTGTGCTGGTCCTTTGGAGCGTAGAAGTCCACGATCTCGTCAAACGGGTCCTCGATCTGTAGATTGTCTGCGAAAAATGCCTGAATGTCCTCGTCCAGCGCGTCCCGTGGCAGGTTACTCACCCTCGCCGTGTATGGAGCGTGGTCTGGAATAGGATACTCTGCTCTTTCATAGTCTCTGTCGCCTGCACCGCTTCTGCTGCCGGAAACTTTTCCGCCCACAGGAACCTCCAGCGTGTTCATGTCGAACTCCTCGTCTGCCCACGAGCCGCCGAAGCTCTCGTCCGCCAGGAACGAGCCCAGGTCCATCTTAACTTTGTTTTTAGGAGGCATGATATACTGTTTGTTTTCTGAATAGTATTAGCACGGTTTAAAAAATTTTCATGAAAAATTCCTGTCCTCGTCTATCGCCGCGTCGATCTGTTTTTAAAGCTCCCATATATAGCAATCCACCGTGCCCGCGATAATGGATAATCACACGTTTCTGGGCCTTCTGCTTGTTGCGGCCACTTTCTTATGGATTGCATCGGGCGTGCGCGTCCACGTCAAACGAATTGGTCTTTCTCCGGCCCCTTTCACGCTGTTCTTCCCCATAGCAATATACGGGCTCGACGTGCGCTTTGGCCGTCTTCGTCTCGAGCTCGGACACGTTGCACTGGCGTGTGCTCTCTCGCGGCCGTTCCTCACCGTTTCACTAGGCGCTCTGGCTGTCAGCAAGCCCAGTAGCCCCAACAAGAGCGGCTCCTCGAAATACACCTCTGCGGCCCTGTTTTCTTGGCTCAAGATCGCGCTCGATCTGCTCGTCTGGTGGATCCCTGAAACCCAGATCACCGTCGATAGTCTGTGTGTGAACCAGTTCAGCGCCTCCTCGGTCTGTGTGCGGTTTTCCAAGCACCACGCATACAAACTAGACCTCGTGGCCTCGAAAGTCTGTCTTGCCAGCTCCAAGGTCTCCGCTAGCGTCCCGCGTGTCGCATTTAATGGCATTCTGGTCATCAGAAACGGCCAGCTGCGGCCAAACGGGAACCTTGTGGCGGAAAACGGCACCATCACACTGGCAAAGACAGTCCCTAGCATCCGTTTTTCTGTGCTCAAAATGCTGGTGAGCCCGAACTCGCTCGCTGCCACCGTTGGCGACGTAACCGCTGCAGAGCTGCTACAGCTCGGCGAAGTCAAATACGACCTCAACTTCACAGATCGCGTCTCCAAAATACAGCTGTCCTCGCTTGAGACAGAAATATCGCTGGCCCTCGTGTATGAATTGCTCTCTATTTTTGTGACGCCCTCACCGTCTACCTCGCCGGCCAGCAACGCCAAACCGTCCTTCGAAATTAGCCTGGCAAATTGCGCTCTGGTTCTGTGCCTGGCAGACGGCTTCAAAATACGGCTGCACAGCCAGGATCTTGTTTTTTCTGCAACCGATGCTACCGTTGCAAGTATCCAACTACAAATCGTGCACCATGGGCGATGGACACGGCTGTTGAGCGTGCAGCGGGCGGAGGTTGGTTTCGGCAGCCCGATAGACGCGCGCGTGGACTTTGTCAAGCTGTCGCTGCCGCATGGCTTCTTGGTCTACAGATTATTTGACAGTATTTCCAACACGGTCAAAAGTCTCAAGCAGCATCTGCACGAGCTCAAGACTGGCGACTTGGAGCTTGTCATCACGCCGCGTGCAAAGCCGCCAGTCAAGGTTCCGGCCATCCGTGTCCAGTCGCGGCTGATTAGTGTGTGTTTCGAAAACGACCCGTTTGAGTCGGAGCTGTCGATGATATACCAGCTAGGAAAGGTGGAGCAGCGCTCGCGGCTGCAGAAATGGAGTTTGCTGCAAGATGCGTCTTTTCTGGATGTTCTGAACGAAAACATAGCCGTCTCGTGGATAAACCTGGTGAGAGAGTATCGGCTGAAGCTGGCACGCACCGTGGACAAAAACAGCGAATTCCTCGAAGGACTGGCCCCCCACATGGCTTCTGCCACGCCGCCAATTTTGTCGCTGTACCTCGAGAACACAGAGCTCAACGTGGCGGAGTCCAGGCTGGACGAGACGTTGCCCGAGTACATCGAGCGCGTCGGCAAGGGCATGCCGCAAGACACCGAGTACACTACACTGATTCCGACGTACGTGGACCTTGCGGTGGGCCAGGTCCGCGCGCATCTTCTGGACCTGCCGCTACCTCTGGCGCACGTCCCGTGGGGCAGTGCGGGTGGTGCGGCGCTGAAGGTGTGCGGCAACGTCGTGCTTCTGGAACAGCTGGGCGGCGATTGGCGGTGGTGCGAAGTGGACGTCAACAGGGGCAAAAAAATCAAGGTTCCACGATCGATGTCGTCGATGAAAACACTCACCGAGCTGCAGGCCACGGTTTTGACGGACCGGCCAATGCTTCTTACGTGGGGGGCCGGTGTACAGCCGATTTTGCGGCAGGTGTCCTTGTGCATGGACAGCTTCAGCAAGCCCAAAGTGGACCCGAGCCCCAAGCTGGGCATCTGGGACAAGATGCGCTTTATACTGCACGGCTATGTGGACCTTGTCTGGGCGTCGGACGCAGACCTGCAGATAAATATCAAGGGCTCAATGGACCCCTACGAAATACTGGGGCCTGCTACCGGCTTCTCGTTTATCTTCCGCAAAAACGTCCGGCTCGAGCTCAACGACCCCAGAAACGGCCCCGCCGACTTTGTTGTTGTGCGCGCGAACGAAACGTATTTTGGCATCCCCGACCATCTCGAAACCCCGCTGCCCTGTTGGGTCTCTGAAAAAGCTGTGTTTTTGGCCCGCTCGCAAAAAAATCCTCTTTCTGCGTCTTTGTTTGGCTTTTATTTGAATGATCACTTTTTCAGCCCCCAACGCCCCAATCCCACTTTCAAGCAAGCCATCCGTCTGGGAGGCGAAATAGAGTTCAAGCTGTCGTTTAGCTTTGAGTGCAAGGACGGCAGCAAAGACGGTAAACCCCACTACCTGGTCAGCATGGTGCATCCTCCCTGTCCTGAAGACCACGACTCCTACGCTGGCTTCCGCACTAATATTATACACATGGGCATCCACCTCGCCACACGTTCCACCTCGAATTCGCTCTACGTCACGCCGATCTCGCTTTCGTATTTCATGGACTGGTTCAAGCTGTTTGGAAATGGGATCTCTCTGCCCATCAGAAACGGTCCCCTTTTTGGCAACAAGCCGGAGTCGGTCAAGCTCGGGTCCCATCTGGCTTCCTTCTCCTACAATTTCTCAATCCATCCGCTGTATATATTCCACGGCTACCGTCTGGACCTGGACGACATCGACAACAAGTGTACACTGGGCTTCAAGGGCAAGATGGAGGAGATCGACCTGCAATTGCACCAGACCAAACGCGCGATGGTGATGAAAAACGAGACACTGGATAGACAGGTACAGCTGATGCAGATGAGCTTCGACACGGGCAAGGTGCAGTTCCGCAACGTGGACGTGCGGGTGGTGGTGGCCGAGACCGTCGAGTCGCAACAGGACGACTTTTCCCCCTCGGACAAGTCGTGGTTCGATCGCCAAGACTTTGAGGAAGAGGACATGGAGCCGCTTGGCGCTGTGTGCGCAAAATACCTGCCGCTGTTTCACTGCGAGGAAGTCGTCTACGAAATGGACCAAAAGTCCAGCAGTTTCCGCAACGTTGTGGACGCCAAGCAGCCACTGATGAGATGGAACACCGAGGTGCGCAACAAGGTGTTCCAGTATTTGCAGCGACTGGAGTTCCGGCAGTCGTACTCCTATTACAGAAGCTACGGGTCGTACCGGACGGCCAAGGACTCGTGTTCGAAAGAAAAAGCTACAGGCGACTCTCACGACAACGTGAGCTTCACGAGCCGCAATCTGCGCATCGAGAATTTTGAAGAAGATCTGAGGTCTTTTAGCCGGTCTGCAAGGTCGCTTGTTGCGTGCGATGACTTCCAGATAAGGATCCATCGCCCGCAGATCCAGCTT
The DNA here is from genome assembly GCA_030574315.1 of Ogataea siamensis. Classification (NCBI taxonomy): domain Eukaryota; kingdom Fungi; phylum Ascomycota; class Pichiomycetes; order Pichiales; family Pichiaceae; genus Ogataea; species Ogataea siamensis. The sequence goes on from JAJMET010000013.1 coordinate 161,155, forward strand.
ATCGAGAAGCAGGATTCAGACTTCTACGTTCTCCTGACCACTCCTCAAATCGTCATCAACGTGGTGAGTATCAACGATAAAACTACCATGAACGACGTTAGTTCAAAGCCCCTAGAAACGCGGTTTGGGTCTGTCTTGAACGACACCGACATCTTTTTGCTGGACCGGTCGGTTTCGGTGGAAAATGCAATACCGTATGGCACCGACTCCAAGTGGCCCGTGTTCTTGCCAGAGCCCCCAAGCAGATACAAAATTCTGTCAAGAACGTCCATGATGGTGCGTTTCGACAAAGTGAGCAGTCTTGTGGGTGAAGACATGAGAAACACGCTAATGTTCAATATGGTGCGCCTGGAGACGAGACTGGACTCCGAGCAGGCCCGTGCGCTTTACTCGCTTGTGTCCAAGTTGCTTCTCTATTCGGAGCCGCGTTCCAAAGAGCTCAATAATGCAGTCCAAGAGATGGTGTTGGTCACAGACTTCGGTGACCTGGATGGAGCGTTCAGAAGGATCGAGGATATCACTCGCAAACTGGCATATCTTAACAATCCGTCAACGCTCCGGAGCAAGCTGTTGGTTGAGCTTTATACGCGGATGCGGGTGCTCATCAAGGGCGGCGGGTTCCAAGATGACGAGCTTGAGTGGATCCTGCAGGTCGGATCGATCAAGATGGATATGATAGATCGAGGACAGCCGTTCCTGAGACTGGAGATAGCAGACGGAATGTTCAACAGGGTCGAGCTGGCCGATGGATCTACCAAAAACCAGGTATCGGTTGGAACGCTACAGGCGAAGAACATGGACAAGGCCATTTTCCCTCAGCTACTTTCTGGAATCAAATCGACGGATATGTTTGATATTTCGTGGACTATGGAGGACCCAGTCGGCGGGATACGCGTAGTGAAAACGGTGGAAATTCGGTGTTCCCCCATCAAGTTCGGACTCGAAGAGACTGTGGGACACCGGGTGGTCGAATACTTGATTGGCGATCAAGCAGAACAGGAAGAGAGCCAGGAGACGCAAGTTTCCACAGACAGGGACATTAGCTCGTCGTCCGAACTCATGATAAGCCGTGCTGGACGATATTATTGGTTCCAGTCGATAGACATGGAGTCCATAGTGTTGATAATTTCGTTGCGAGGAAAAGGGTTTAAAAAAGTGCTCAACGTGACGGATTTCGAGCTGCTGTTGCCCCCACTCAATATTGCCAATAAGCTGTGGGGCATTGACGATCTCCTGGGCCATCTGAAGAAGTACATTCTGCAAACATTGATGGTACATTTTGGTAAGATTTTGCGGCACAAAATGAGCAAGAACCAGCAGGCTAGCTGAAGTGGACCTGGACGTGTCTTTTCTTCTGGTCAGGCTCGCTCGGCGTGGTGGGGGTTCCCTTTCTTTTGCGCTCTTTCTTCACGGAGGAGTCGAGATTGTCGATGGCAAGCTTGCTGGAGTCGAAACCAGGCACGCCGTTGATAGAACTTTTCTCGAAAGAAAACAGCGACGTCAGCTGTTCCAGCGGATACTGCTTGAGCTCCACGTTGCCCAAGTCAGGGTTGTTGGGCCGAAACACAATGGGTGAAAGGGTTCTTTCTGTCGGAATGGCATGTTTGCCTGGAATATCGGCGACGTGGTTCTTGTAGGACTTGCGCAACTTGACACCTTTGGAGCCATCAGGGTTAACGCGCGCGAGAGATTGTGAGACCGGGTGAAGACCGTACAGACGGATGATGTCCTGGTCGAAGGAGGGCCGCACCGGCTCGTACTTGGCGTCCTGGTCGATGAAATAATGCATGACGACGATCGACGGGACGAAAAATGTTCTGATAGTTTGCCAGCGGGTGGGGGTTGCGGCCGCGGCCGCGGCCACGTGACCGGGTCTAGGGCTAGAAAATTTTTCAAGTTGAAAATAAATTATTCTTTACGATAATCTTTTCATCAACCATGGCTGCATCGCTCCCACACCCAAAGATCGTCAAGAAGCACACCAAGAAGTTCAAGAGACACCACTCCGACAGATACCACAGAGTGGCCGAGAACTGGAGAAAACAGAAGGGTATTGACTCTTGTGTCAGAAGAAGATTCAGAGGTACCATCCGTGAGCCAAAGATCGGATATGGATCCAACAAGAAGACCAGACACATGATGCCTTCCGGCCACAAGGCTTTCTTGGTGAAGAACCTGAAGGATTTGGACTGTTTGATCATGCACACCAAGACCTACGCTGCTGAAATTGCTCACAACGTCTCTGCTAAGAACAGAGTCGAGATCTTGGCCCGTGCCAAGGCTTTGGGCGTGAAGGTGACCAACCCTAAGGGCCGTTTGAGTCTTGAGGCATAAACAGGTAGATGTTGTTTAATACATGAGAAAAACGAGACCGTAGGCGTTGTTATACGTTCTGGATAGGCACATACTTACAGAAAATGTCTATTAATGTTCAACAGTTGTAGTGTAGACTTGCTGCTGCGTCTTAGCGCGGTCAGCCCGGCTTGTGTGTTTTTGCATTTAATGAGCCTCCTTGTGCTCAGAAAATATATTTTATTTATTATTTTCCCATGTCGAGACGGGGGCCGCACAATTCGGCCAGCACGGCCAATTACCAGGCCAGCAGCGACCTAGTCGATCTGGTTGATCTGGACAGTCTAGACGACCCTTTCAGTGACCCCACGCCTGTGCCAGCGGCCACTTCTGCCGCTGGGTTCGCCAGCGTGGCGAGCGACTACGACGACGTTGGTGGGACATTGCGTGACAATCCGTTTGATTCGGACGTCCTGAGCGACTACGAGAGCGACGTATATCGACCGCAGGAGTCCAGTGGGCTCAGGAGCGTCGTCAACCAGATAAAAACAAAAATGGGCCGCACCACGTATGACAACGTGGATGATCCCCACGAGCCGTCGCGTAGCGGGCCCACGCCAGAGTCCGCGGCCGACGTGTCCAACATGTTTGATATCCGCAGGTATTTCTGGAAACACAACAATGACGACGACACCAGTCCGCGGACCATCTACATCAACGATCCCCAGACAAACGCGAGATTTGGATATTATGATAATCACATCAGTACGACGAAATACAATTTCGTCACGTTTGTGCCCAAGTTCCTGTTTGAGCAGTTCTCCAAGTACGCTAACCTGTTTTTCCTCTTCACGTCTGTGATCCAACAGGTGCCGTCCGTGTCTCCTACCAACCGCTACACCACCATTGGAACACTGATGGTTGTGCTACTTGTTTCTGCCATCAAGGAAATAACAGAGGACATCAAGAGGAACTCGTCGGACAATGAGCTCAACAGGTCGAAGATCGAGGTCCTCGACATCAAGACTGGCCAGTACGTAACCAAGAAGTGGATCAACGTCAGGGTGGGCGATATTGTCAAGGTGAAGAGTGAGGAACCGTTTCCTGCCGACCTGATTCTGCTCAGCTCCTCCGAGCCAGAAGGCCTGTGCTATATTGAGACTGCCAATCTGGACGGCGAAACCAACCTCAAGATCAAACAGTCGCGAGAAGAAACTGCCGTGTTGATGTCTCCGCAGGACCTGGTGAGATGTCAGGGCAAAATCCTGAGCGAGCGGCCCAACAGCAGTCTTTATACGTACGAGGGTACGTTGTTTCTGAACGGGCGCGAGATTCCACTGAGTCCCGACCAGCTGTTGCTCCGCGGTGCTAGCCTGAGAAATACCGTGTGGATCCAGGGAATAGTGGTTTTCACCGGACACGAGACGAAGCTGATGCGCAATGCCACGGCTGCTCCTATCAAAAAGACAGATGTCGAGCGGATTATCAATCTGCAGGTGGTTGCGCTGTTTGGCATTCTGCTGGCGTTGGCGGTCGTTTCGTCGCTCGGAGACATTTTGAACATTGCATTTATGAAGAACCATCTGGGGTATCTGTATCTGGAAGGGACCAACAAGGTGAAGCTGTTTTTTGCCGACATCTTGACCTACTGGGTCTTGTTCTCCAATCTGGTGCCGATCTCCCTGTTTGTGACCGTGGAGATCATCAAGTACTATCAGGCGTATCTGATAGCGTCGGATCTCGACATGTACTACGAGCCGACCGACACGCCAACAGTGGTGCGCACATCGTCTCTGGTTGAGGAGCTGGGCCAAATCGAGTACATCTTCAGCGACAAGACGGGGACGCTGACTCGCAACATTATGGAGTTCAAGACGTGCTCCATAGGCGGTAGATGCTACATAGCGGAGATCCCGGAGGACGGACAGGCCACTGTGCAAGACGGGATCGAGGTTGGCTACCACACGTTCGACCAGTTGCAGATCGACCGCAAAGAGCATCGAAACAAGAAAGTGATTGACGAGTTTCTGACTCTCCTTGCCGCCTGTCACACCGTCATCCCGGAGATCAAAGCGGACACGATCAAATACCAGGCTGCTTCTCCTGACGAAGGCGCGTTGGTCGAAGGCGCGGCGATGTTGGGATACAAGTTCAGTGTCCGTAAGCCGTCAAGCATCAGCATGGAGGTCGACGGAAACGAGCTGACGTACGAGCTGCTAAATATATGCGAGTTCAACTCGTCTAGAAAAAGAATGAGTGCAATTTTCAGGTGTCCAGACGGGAAGATCAGACTGTATGTGAAGGGAGCCGACACGGTCATTCTTGCTCGTCTGTCGGACGACAACGAGTTTGTCGATGCCACCACCAAGCATCTGGAAGAGTTCGCTGTGGAAGGGCTGCGTACACTTTGTGTTGCTACGCGGGTCATTCCCGAAGACGAGTACCAGGAGTGGAGTCAGATTTACAACAAGGCGTCAACAAGCCTGGAGAACCGCTCAGAGAAGCTGGACAGTGCGGCAGACCTGATTGAGAAGGAGCTGTACCTGCTAGGAGCTACGGCTATTGAGGACAAGCTGCAGGATGGCGTTCCCGAAACCATCCAGGTTCTCCAGGAGGCTGGTATTAAGGTCTGGGTTCTCACGGGCGACAGACAGGAAACGGCGATCAACATCGGGATGAGTTGCAAGCTTCTCAGTGAAGACATGAATCTGCTGATTGTGAACGAGGAGTCCAAAACAGAAACCAAAGAAAACCTGCTGGACAAAGTCGAGATCCTGAGAAGCAACCAGCTTTCACAGGACGACATCAACTCGCTGGCACTGGTCATCGACGGAAAATCGCTGGGATTTGCGTTGGAGGCCGACCTGGAGGACCTGCTGCTGGAAATCGCGGTTCTATGCAAAGCTGTGATCTGCTGTCGTGTGTCGCCGCTGCAAAAAGCGCTAGTTGTGCGTCTCGTGAAGCGGAAGAAGAAGTCTTTGCTGCTTGCGGTCGGAGACGGTGCCAACGACGTGAGTATGATCCAGGCCGCCCATGTGGGTGTCGGAATTAGTGGTATGGAGGGAATGCAGGCTGCCCGAAGCGCTGATTTTGCAATTGGACAGTTCAAGTACCTCAAGAAGCTGCTATTGGTGCACGGCTCGTGGTCCTACCAGCGTCTGTCGCTGGCCATTCTCTACTCGTTCTACAAAAATATTGTTTTCTACATGACCCAGTTTTGGTACGTGTTCAGCAATGGGTTCAGCGGACAGTCTATGGTCGAATCGTGGACGCTGACGCTGTACAACGTGATATTTCTGGTGCTTCCCCCGTTGGTGATCGGAATTTTCGACCAGTACATCACGGCCAACATGCTCAACCAGTATCCTCAACTGTACAAAATAGGACAGGCCGGTCACTTCTTCAATGTTGAGATATTCTGGTCGTGGGCCGTCAATGGATTCTACCACAGCGCCATTATCTACATTTCTCTGATCAACATATTCAAGTACGGCAACCAGTTGAGCGACGGGACGACCATGGACCACTGGGGCTTTGGCATTGCGATATACACCACCTGTTTAGTGACAGCTCTCGGAAAAGCGGCTCTGATATCGTCGCAATGGACCAAGTTCACGCTGGTGGCCATTCCTGGGTCATTGGCGCTTTTGTTTGTGGTCTTGCCCGTTTACGCTACCATAGCTCCCCATGTGGGTGTTTCCAAAGAGTACTGGGGCATTGTTCCAAAGGTGTTTGGGTCTCTTGTCTATTGGATGACTATAGTCATTGTTCCGGTCCTCTGTCTTCTGAGAGACTTGCTCTGGAAGTATTACAAGCGCACCTGGAATCCTGAATTCTACCACAAGGTACAGAAAATCCAGAAGTATCAGATCCAGGACCATAAGCCTAGGTTCTCCTCGTTCCAGAAGACCATTCGCAAAGTCAGACAGGTGCACCGTATGCGCAAACAGCGGGGCTTTGCCTTTTCTCAAGACGAGGGTCAGGAAAATATCATCAGAAAATACGACACTACGAAAAGAAGAGGCACATATGGAGAACTTGATTAGACGGTAACGTTGGATTTTCTGCGCAGCTCTTGTGCTTCTTTGAGCTGTGCCGTTTGGCTCGTTCGTGCAAGTACCCTGTCCAACGACTTTATTGCCGACATCAGCGCTGGTGTGTCGAGCGGAGCTGGTCCGGCGCTATGCGCCAGTTGGAGTGTTCCGTCTGTGAAGACGTATCCGTGTTGTTCCAAGAGCTCCACGACATCGTCGCCAGGGTCGATCGTTTTGATCGTTGCGAGATCGATGTTCGTATAGGGCTCAAAGCTCATGTGCAGAATACGCATACGCATTCTTCGCTGCAGGTCCGTGAAAACCTGCGGAACCAGCTCGGCCACTTCTTTTTCTAAAACGTTCACCATTTGAAGAAACGTCGATGGCTGGCATGTTTGGTAGCTTTGGATCAGTTGGCAGCACACAGGACTGACAAAGCCCCCGTACTTCAACAAGTTGGCGTCTTTCCTCATGTCCACCAGCACGAGGTTGATGGCATGAATGTTTACCACGCTTTCGATTGTTGGCTGCGACTTACAAACGGGCAGTTTGAACAGAATCTGGAAATGTTTGTGTGCTTGCATATACTGGCCCGCGTTCATGAGAGATCTGGCAAGAATAAAGAACGACTCGAAAACGTCGTCCTTGGTGAGACGATAGGGATCTATGTGGTCGTGGCGAGCAAACAAGGGCGTGACTTGGGCGATCTCCTGGAAATTGCCGCACACATATAGCTGGTGCAGTGTCAGATAATGTAGATAATAAAATGTTGTATTCAGCGAAGACGTTTCGCTCATGCGTCTAATCAGAGCCAGCAAAAGCGCACCAGATTTTTGCGACATTGTTGAGTAGCTTTCGACCAAAGTATAGAAAGCGGAAAGAATCGACTGATTTGCAAAAACAAGCTGCAAATCGGCCTCCTGCAGCAATTTTGCTAGTCCTGCCTCAAATTCGGTAGTCTCCTGTTCTTTTAACTCGCGCGAGACTCCTTTCTGTAGCATGGTGGACGTTAAGGCCATGTTTTGCAATATCGATTTTGTAGTTCTGATTCGCTCCAGAACTATTGCAGCGTCATTCTCAACGACAAATTCCTCTGCCAGGCCTAAAATGCGTCTCCAGAGCTCGTCTATGTTGACGGCCGGATCTTCGTCGAGCGGAAGCGAGTCCAGATCCCCACAATTGTACATAATAATTGTAGACAAATTATTTTTTTTTATTCTACAATGCTCCTCTTGGACGGTGCTTTGGGCACTGAACTTGAAAAACGTGGCGTCAACGTCTCGGGTGGCCTGTGGTCGGGACGTGCTGTCTTGGACGCTGCCCAAGTTGTCAGGGCTGTTCACAGTGATTATATGAAGAGCGGGTCGGATATTGTCACCACAGCAACATATCAGCTATGTGATCAGAATTTGCAGCAACACGGGCTAGACCCTACAGCTGTCTACTCGCAAGCTGTAGATCTGTGTTCTCAGGCAAGGAATGGCTACGAAAATGGGAAACGTGTGCAAATAGCAGGCTCCATTGGCCCATATGGGGCTTATCTTGCGAACGGCTCTGAGTACACAGGAAATTACGGAAACATCACACGCGAACAGTTACATGAATTTCATTCCGGACGGTTGGAGTTTCTGGTGCGCTCGCCAATTGTGGACTTATTGGCGTTCGAAACAATCCCGTCATTCCAGGAGATAGAAGTGTTGGTTGAGCTGGCGAAAAGAGGGGGAAAACCGTGGTTTTTGAGTCTAAGTGTCAGCAATTGTGGTCTTGCTGACGGAACACGGCTTGCACAAATTGTCAGCTTTATCGACGACCATTACGACTCAAACCTGATAGCAGTGGGAGTTAACTGCTGTGCGGTCAGCGTGGCACTGCCAGTGGTGGCAGAGCTTGATCGCCAGTTCTCGGACAGTAAACATCTGCAGAACGTGCAGATCGTGGTGTATCCCAATTCCGGTGAAGCATATGACGGAATCGCCAAGAAATGGGTTGGCGAGCCGGGCCATTTCATCGAGGCCATCCAACAGTGTCTGCAGTACAAAAGAGTGGGGATTGTAGGTGGATGCTGTCGCACGGGCCCGCAGGATATCAGAGATTTAAGGAATTTACTGGACGGGACGTGTTAAGCCGTCTGATTTTTTTCTGCTACCACTTTTAAAAAATCGATTTTTTTTAATTTCAGATATTTTAGTTTATATGTAGACTACAGCTCGTCCTTCAATCCGCTGGCCTGCGGCTCCTGGTCAGGGTAAATGCTGCAATCGAAGTCCCAGTTGAGCATCTTGGCCGCTTCACACGCGGACTTGGTCCAGGAAGAGCCGTAAATGATAGGAGATCTCTTCACAAAGAGGCTAGCAGCAGCAGCAAAGACAGCAAGGAAAACAACAATTGCAACGTATCTTCTCTTTTTCAGCACAGCAGAGTAGATCACCTCGAAGGACTGGCCCAGAGTGAGGATCCCGAAGTAGAGAGCAGGCAGATAGTGGTGGAGGAACAGCTGTCTATCCATCAAGAACGAAGGATAGTAGTGGATAAACCAGCCCAGAAGGAACTGCAGGGTATTGACAGAGTAGTTGAAAACAACAGGATTCTCGGTTATCGGGTATCCCAGTTGCCATCTGAGAATGTTGTACACGACGAAGATTCCGAACGGAACGAACAAGAACGACGAGAGCCACCAGACAACAGGATTACCCAGTAAATACACCTGTCTGTCCCCCTGCTTCCAGTACGAGATACCGCGCTGCAGAAGCGGCCAGGACTCGGGTCTGGACTCAAATGCGTGGGCGGCCTTCAGCCCTCTGTTGATTTTCCACATCCTGCTGTGCAGTTCAGCAACCTTCTGCAGGAACGAAAGCTCTTTGTAGGAGACTTTCTTTGCGGTCTGTGGGTCCAGGAAACGGTTCTCGTTCTGCTCAATGTACCAGTACGAGAGAGGCTTGATTCCTTGACCGGCACAAGTGACCTCCTGCTGATCGAATCCCCATTTCGGCAGTTTGGTCTCGTGAGAGAACAAGTAGCATCCGGTCATTGCGTGTCTCAGTCTGAAAATGGTATCTATGGCCTTGACCGACTCCTGTGCTTCGCCAGGAACCGAGCGGTCCTTGACGATTTCGACAACAAAGTCGTCGTTAGGGTCTCCCTCGAAGCCTTCGTAGCCGTAGCACGAAGCTTCGTTCTGCCAATCCACCTCCGACACGGAAGGACGGATATCGTGGGAGTGCAGTCTTCTGTGGGTCAGCGTATGGTGGAGTCTGATTTTAGTTCCGTCCGTCAATGGCTCAAATGCGGTTGGTTCCTCTGTAGCATTATACAGCTCCACAAGCCATTTGTTGTTGTCGTCCAAGTGCGGATAGAGCGTGATTTGCTGTTGGCCGGAGCCGCCCTCGTAAAGATGGTTATGCGAGTGCAAGTAGCCACCGTTGGTGTTGACATGTCTCAAGGTGACGATGGATCCAATACCCACGTCGGCCAGGGTTGTCTTTGGGACGGTCGTGTCTTTGAATGAGGTTCTGAACGCAGAAGAGAGGAAAGCAGCACCGTCGCCCTCGTAAGGCAGCAGAGACAGGTGGATAGCAAACGATGCCAGATAGATGACGGTGGGAATTCCCAGGAGCAGCAACAACTTGGTCAGAGTCTGAGAAGCAATATCTTTAGCCGAATATCTGAGGTCTCCAACCGTGAACCAGAACTTGATGGCGCAGCAGGCACCGACCCACGCAACAGTAAAGAATCCCACCCATTTGGAGGAGGAGGCCAATCCCAGACTGACGCCGGTCAGAACCAAAGACTTCCACCAGTTGAGTGTGAACGGGGTTTCAATATTGAGTCTGGAGCCTGCATAGGCAGCTGCCGCGATGAAGAACAGCAGAGGAGAGTCAAGCAGCACAAATCTGGAGATGGTGGCGTTGGCGCTCTCTAGCACCAGCAGCGAGGAAGTCAAAAAGGCCACAAGGGGTTTGCATCCGGTGGTTCTGAGGGTCAGGTACATGAGCACAACGGTGCCAACACTGAGGAAACCACTTAGCTGTCTCATCAACACGTATGGAACATCGTCAGGGAACTTGTCGCCAATTTTGGCGAACTCGAACTTGCCATTAAATCCCCCAATGGCACCCACTGCCGCAAATAACAGCTTGGCCAGAGGAGGATGGACGTCCATGAAAAAGTTGCCCAGAATGTATTTTCTGGCGAATCCACCGAAATGCACCTCATCGAACACCACCGAGTCGGGGAAATTCAACGTGCGCAGGCGAATCACAGCACTGAACAAGGCCAACAGCACAACCAGGCCAGTCTCCTTACCCGAGGAAACTCGACGATGAGCCAACGTCTGAGGCTCCAGGGTCGTCAGCACGTATCTACGGGAAGGTCCCGTCTCCGTGAGCAATTCTGTTGTGGAATCCGCTGTGGATGGAGCCAACTTGACGGGTTTTTTTGCCATGATATAAACAAGACACGAAAAAATTAGAGCGAGCGAACTAAATATAGGGAAATTGGTAAATTATTTTTTTTTTTGACACGGGACAAGCTTTTATTACAAACTGAGCTAAATATGCGATGTAGCGGCCTCAGGTTCTTCTTCTCTTACCAACCCCCTTCAAAACGTCCACCTTCTTACCTCTTTTCCTGCCACGGCCCTTCTTGACCTTGTTGAAAGGCACAAACCCGATTTTCTTCTCGTCCGGACGTGCCCCTTCTGGAAGCAGATATGTAGGCACCCTCTTCAAGTGCGCGTCCGCACGCACACTGGCCAGATCCTTGTCGTGACGCAATGTGGCCAGGTCCTGCGGGTTCTCTTCAAAGTGTCGTTTAAGCTTCTCGGACGCCATCAATTCCTGTTTGATCTCTCTGAGTCTTGCGTCTCGCACTGCTGCGCGGGTCACCGACCGGAACGAGTCTTCCATTCTGTACCGAAAGGCCTCCACCTGTTTCATGTTGAACTGGTACGGTTTCAGCTCAAAGCCCAACTTGCTCTGCGACCGCTCGATTCTGGCCAGAACCTTCTCGTCTTTCTTAGCACTGGCTAGGCTCGATGCCTTGTGTTTGCCCCATTCCTTGGCGGCCACCACAAAAGAAAGAGCCATCCCGCTCTTCCCTCCTCTGGCAGTCCGGCCCACACGATGCACATAGGTCTTGGAAGAGGTAGGAAGATCAAAGTTCAGCACACAGGCGACATTCTTGAAATCCACACCACGGGAAACTCCAAAGTCATTGGATTGGCCCTCCTGATTGGACTCATCGGTGGCAATTAGCAAATTGTACACGTTCTTGTTGAACTCCTCAACGATGTGAAGTCGGGAGTTCACAGGAAGCTCAGAATTCAGCAAACACGACTTGATGCCGAAATTCTGCAGGAAAAGTTTCAGCTTGTATCCGCGGTCCAACTCGTTCACGAAAAGAAGTATTTTTCCCTTGATCAGACTCAATTTCAATATAACATAGACCAGCAGGAACTTGTCCAGCTCATTCGTTTTAATGTAGTATTGCACCAGCTTCTTTTTGTCGCTGTCTGCATCCTCCAGCTTCAAAATAGCAGGCTTGTTGCAAAATTTCTCCTTCAGATCTGTCACCTCTTCGTTGAGAGTGGCACTCATCAGGAAGGTCTGAGTGTTAGCCTTCACGCTCAAAAATTCCTTGAGCTTCTCTAAATCGTCTTTGTATCCATAACTGACCATCAGATCGACCTCGTCGATCACCAAAAATCGCAGACCGGCAAATTCCACGCTCTTATTTTTCTCCAGGACGGATATTAACCTGGCGGGCGTGCTCACATAAATTTCGCGGCCCTCGTTGATCAGTTGAGATTGTACTTGGTCACTCACATTTTCATTCAGGTTAAGCACACGAGCAGACCGTCCGCAAAACACTGTCAATTGGCCCAAAAATTCGGCTACCTGCTTGCTCAGCTCCTTGGTAGGGACCAGCACTAAGGCTTGCAATCCATCGGAGCCACTCCCAGATGCCAGAATGGACTGAACAATCGGGATACAGTATGCTGCGGTTTTTCCCGAACCAGTGGAGGCTCTGGCAATGATATCTTTGCGCTCTTCAAGGGACAGCTTGATAGTCTGCGTCTGGATCAGCGTGGGATGTTCAAACCCAAGCTTGTTGATGGCTTGAATTAGACGCGCGTCTAAATCAAAAGACTCGAAAGTAACGCCTTCATCAACGTAGTCTTGCGACACAGAGACAGACATTGAGGGATCAATTACTTAGAAAATATTTCACAAAAAAAAAATATTTTTTTACAAAAATTTATTGATTACTTAATCTTTGGCAGAATCTTCCTTTAGTGTGACAATTCTGTTGAATATCAGCTTGTCCGTGGTGGAGTCTTTGTCAAGACAGAAGTATCCAACTCTTAGAGCCTGGAATCTAACGGTTTCCTTGCCCGGCTCTTCCTTGATGCTAAATTGAGAATTGGTGAATGGCATATTCAGTGGAGATGTGGCCTCGATTTCGTGGAAGCTTGGCTCGATAATGGCCTCCTTCAAAATCTCCTCGGAGTTTGGATTAATGTCAGCTAAATAGCCATCAGGATGAGCAGAAGGATTTTCGGAGTTGAATAATCTGTTGTGGATTCTGACCTCGTCTATTCTCACCGGCGACTTGTGTTTCTTGGACTCTGGGATCCAGTGGATGTAGGTCTTAGGCTTCTTGTGCTGAGCCGGATCGTTCAAATATTCGGCATGAATCAGAGTTGGAGCGCCATTGTCGTCTCTTTCCACGCTTTTGACCCGGATATTGAATGGAACTTTCATCAGACCCACAGGCTGGTCCGGAGCCAGCCTGAAATAATCTTTGGTGATGGTGTCTCTGTAGTCCGACTTGTCGATGTAGACGGTCTTTGTGAATGGGACTTTTCTAGTTCCAAACTCTGGAGACCCAGGCTTATATGGAATCTCCACGAGCTCTTCGTAATCGTCATCCAGGTTGTCAATGACCACCTTCAATGGATGCTCGATCATCATTAATCTTGGTGTCGTGTAGTCCAGGTAGGCTCTCACTGCACTATCAAATCTGGTAGTTTGAATATTGGTCGTGGCAGTGGTCACACCCAGAGTGTTAATGAAACTCAAAATTGCGCCCGGAGGAACACCTCTTCTTCTCAGCGATTCCAACGTGTACAACCTTGGATCATCCCAGCCACGAACATATCCATCATTCACCAGCTTGGCAATTTTTCTTTTGGACATTATGGTTCCGGTCAAATTGAGGCGACCGTACTCTCTCTGTGCCGGTCTGTAAACGTGAAGCACATCACAAAGCCACTCATAACTCTCTCTGCTGAGATAAAACTCGGTGGTACACAAGGAATGACTGATGTTTTCGAAAGAATCAACCAGACAGTGAGTGAAGTCGTAAGTTGGATAGATCTTCCACTTATCCCCGGTTCTCTCGTGTCTGGCATTGAGCACTCTGTAGGCAATCAAATCCCACATTTGAGGAGATGGCGAGTATATATCTTGCTTCATTCTCAAGATTGCTTTTCCTGGCTCGTAGAAGCCGTCTCTCATCTTCCTGAATTCAGCAAGCGACTCTTCAATAGGACGCTCTCTCCAAGGCGAAGGGAATCTCTCGCCACCAGGGGTCCCGTCTGGTCTCACGCCTCGCTGTGCTTTAATTTCTTCTGGTGTAGAGTGGTCCACGTAGGCGTATCCAGACTTGATAAGCTTTTCGGCCAGTTCATAAAGCTGATCGAAATAGTCGGAAGAGTAAGTAATTTTCCATGGTTTGTAACCTAGCCACTTCACACAGCGTAGAATCGAATCAAAATAGACTTGTTCCTCGGCTTCCGGGTTCGTGTCATCGTAACGCAGATAACAAACACCATCATGATATTTGGCATATCCAAAGTTGACCATAATGGCTTTGGAGTGGCCAATGTGTAGGAATCCATTTGGCTCTGGCGGAAATCTCGTGAACACCTTGCCCCCAGTGACCTTCAGGTGTTCCGCCATGAGCTCGGGCCATTTTTGGGGGTTCTCGCCTGGCTTGTGCAAATCTCCTAGAAATCCTTCGGTGAACATATTTCTTTCAGGCTCCTTGTTCTCGGTCTTGGACTTGGCTGGTTCCTTCTTTTTCTTCTCCTTCTTCACCACGTCCCTTTCGTCTTTAGGGCCAAGGTATTCCAAGGCGAGCTTGTCCACTGTTGGTTTGAACAGAGCAGGCGACGCCCACTTCAATTCAGGTAGACTTCGCACACTACCAAGAACATTAGGGACCATTTTGTATCTCTTGTCCAAAAACTCAGTTTTCACGGACTCAATGTACTTTCTGATTGCATCTTCAATATCCTGCTCACTCACCTTGACGCCCACTCCCGAGTTCTCCTCCATCTCTTTCTCCTTGAAGTTGTGTCCAGAAGACTTCACGTATTTGTATGCTTCAGTGACTTGTAAAGTGGAGGCAAGCCGGCCATCAATGATGGCATCCACAATATTTTTCTCATGAGCAAGCTCTTCACCTTTCAGCAATGTAGCCAAATGATGTATGAGGGTACTCTTGGTTTTGTCCCATGAAACATTGTCACCGGAAAGCTGGATCAAGTGCGCCAAAGACGAAGCAACTTTCTGGTTCTTCAATATTTCGCGCGCTTTGGATTCCTGAAAACCGATCTGGGAGAATAACGTAATTAGCTCGTCCGTCATTTCTTAGTCAAAAGACAAGGACGATTTTGAATTATTTTGATTAATTATTGTGAGGCCGGGTAAAGACGGTAATCGTTATGACGAAAAAAATGTTGTAGTAACCTTTCTTTCCTTTAACCTATGTACTGCGCATAAACAAACATATATAGTACAATTCAGTAGCAACGATGAGCAAATGGACAAAGAACATCCACAAATACAGGATTCTTATTAGTACAGTGAAATACACGCCAAAACCAAATGTAAAACTCAACTAAGACAGAACGAGTCTGCATGGTCGCCAAACTGGTCATGCCGGTTGATTTGATGCGAAGAGGACCCGAAGAAACAGTAGTTCTCGATGATCTTATGGTAAAGAGGGTCTGATGAGGCTGTGAGGCTTTTCGGCGTGGAGAACGCGGTGGAAGGCGGATGATTCGACTTCGGTTTTGGAGCAAGCAATGGTGATGGTGACGAAAGAGAGTTGATTGTAGGAATTGAGGAATCAGAATTGATCTTGCGTAATAGGTAATGCTTCGAGTTGCGGGGCTCAAAACTGAACTGGCTATGCGAGTTGAAAGGTGAAGATAATGAATCGTTGAAGTTCAGGTTCGTTTTCAACCTAAACTTTATGTCATCCAAATCGGTATCGAATGACTTGCGTCGTTGGAGATCTCTCCTTGTGTTTTTTTGCAGAGAAACATTATAGTTTCTGTTGTTATTATTGTCCCAATATTCGGCTTCGTTAACTTGGTATTTGATGCAGAACTTCAAATCCATTTGTGACTTGTAGTGACCGAGATTCCGGAGTTTGATTATGAAAGAGAACTTGTCGTACGCCAAGCTGGAATCCAAGTAGCGGAAGATATGGTTGGACGAAATGTAGTTGGCGTTGTCGATCTCAATAAAGCTGTTCCAGTTATCAAACGTGAGTTTAATAAGAATCTTCTTCTCGTACCCCAAATTGCGCACATAAACAAAGCCTATTAGTGAATCTTTAGTGGAGTTGAGCTTGAGACTCTCCAAGATTATTGGCTTATCAGAGTTGAACTTGCTAAAGTTGACAACATTAGGGGTGTACGGAACGTCGTTCCATATGATTTCCCAGTAGTCGCTGAAATAGTCCGCACTATTATCGGAATCCTCCTCATCCGAAAAAGCGAAATCCCATGAGGGATTAAGACAAGGAGAACCCATGGGCGACCCCACTGGAGAAGTTTCCGCAGAGACGGCGGTCGGCTTTTCAAGCTTATCGAAGAACTTGATATCTTCCAGCCTGTTTGCAAATCTCACGGATTTGGCATTAGGCATGGAGCTGGACCTCTTGAGCGAGGGCAACTTCAAAGAAGATTTGACCAGCTCTCCCGACTTCTTTCTCAACAAGCTAGGCTTGAGCTCTGTGATGGTCGATATGGAAGAGCTTGATGCATCTTCATGCTGAAATACAACTGTCTGATTATCGTCATTGTCCAAGTCGTCTTCACGGCCAGCAGGAGACGGCATTATGTCCGTGACAGAACTTGCGCTAGATACTGTCGATAACGGAGTAGATATGGAGAGACTTTCCTCTGGCGAAGACACTATGCTAGAGCTTCTGGAAACATCTGGCGAATGGTGAACTTCTGCAAGCTTGTCATTGAGATACGCGAGGTTATTGGTGGTTAAAGGGGCAGTGTCAAATGATCTAGGGCCCAGATATGGCATCTGAGAAGCGCAAATATGGGCGGGATACAACCTTAACAGATATTATCCTTCTGATGTATGTCAGGGGAAAAGAGGGAGTATTTAAATCAGTGGCGAAGTCCTGCGGAGTACAATTAATATCAGCAAATGTAGCGTTATAAAAGGGTGAGATTTCTTCATTGCATGTCAATCTGCAGGCAAAACAAATTACCTCCTCTTTTGTTTCTTTTAGGCCTTCCAAATCGGGACACCCTATTATATTTTCCCCAACAGACAGCAATGGTGACGAAAAAAATAAGCTGGGGAGGGGACAGCCCACCGCGGACGCTCCAAGAAGGCTCCGTAAACAGGATTTCGATGTGTGTCTTCACAGGAGAGGTTTCGGCGCGGACACAGCGGAAACTGGAAACTCGGAAGTTGTGACACTTCACAGGCGATGCCCGATCTGAGACAAAAAAATTCAAGTTGCTGTGCAGCAAACACGCTCTGAGAAAAGATAATCCAAAGGGACAGGGGCGGTATCGACGAATAAGCTGCGATTCGTAAACAATAAACGATGACACCTGGTCCGGCTGCGACAAAGACACAATAGATATACTGGCCTTGTGCCCCGGTTGTTGGGACAATGTCGGTGCACACTGATTTCACCTGGTGATTTCGTCCCGATAGGAGGGGTGGAAAAGAGGTATTTTCGGTACAAATGTATTGTGACCTGATTGTGGAAGAGCCGGATGGGAAAACCGCCCCACTTGTCCCTCATGGATGATTTCGAACTTTCAAACTCAAACGCAAAATAGGTCCATTGGTGGTTGGGTCACAGGCGTATGCGGCCAGACCGCTGATGACACCACAAGATGACGCATGAGGAGCAAGCTCTCCGTGGGGTAGGCGCTTGGCTCCACACAAAGTGTCTAGACACTCAACAAAAGCTACGTCCCTGCACGCGCTTGCACTGGTTGCCGATGTTGGGACTCCGATCGGAAATTTAGGTCTGGCAGCCGGACACAGCCTCAGATTCGATAGCGGAGATAGCGACGCTAATTTTTTTAGCAGGGTAACTTTTAAGGTTGGATCTGGGCGCCCTGAAATTTTATCGTTTTCACATCCTTGCACCGCTCCCTAAATTGGGTAAAAACCCAGCTAGCCATCCCACTAAAAACTAAGTCCCATTATTGCGTTCCTCATTAGGCATGGCATATTTCCTTACTTGCATTAGCTGGGGCCCAACAGGGCAAACCTGAGCTAGCCACCCAGGCTATAAATATGCCTAGTTGCATCCTTTCTGTTTAGTTCGCTCATTCCTACTAACTACAGTCACTCCTTATGCTGTTCAAAACCACTGCTTTATATTTTTTGCTTGTCTCCGCTATGGGGCTCCCGGTCTTTAACAAGCGCCAGCCGGGAACTTTGGAACAGACCATCACCACCACCGTCGATGGCCGTGCGGTCACCATGCTAGAGAAGGTCTACACCAGCACAGACCAGCCTGCCCAGACCAGCGTGGTGATGACCACTTATGAGAGCTCCTACGAGGTGCCAGTCTCTGCAACCGAGACCAGTGATACCAGTACCGTTACTTCTGATGCTGACTCTGACGACGACTCTGACGACGACTCTGACGACGACTCTGATGGCTCGCCAACCACAGCCGATCTTGTCATGTCCAATAACGTGGAGGCAACCGCTTCCGGCTCCAGCAGCTCGGCCACGAGCACCACGTCTTCGTCTTCAAGTGCGTCCTCTTCAAGCTCTTCGTCTTCGGGCTCGTCTTCAAGCTCGTCTTCAAGCTCGTCTTCGGGCTCCAGTCCGATCAGCGTCGCAAGCCCAACGGTATCCATCTCATCCAGCTCGATAACGCCATCGGTCACATCGATGCCCTCTGCGTCGTTCACTTCCTTCACCCCATATGCCACGGAGACCACTGACGGTACATGCTTTGTCTACTACGAGAACGGTGACGCCAGCGACAGTTTCTCTCCAACTACAACGCAAACTTTGACTGTCACCGTTGCTACCGTGACACTAAGCACGACAGTGTAACGCGAAAAAAAAAAAGTAAATAATAATATAAATAAATATGGTTTCCGAGTTAGAACTCGAGTACGATAAATTCAACGGCTCCGTGGCCGACTTTGCCGACCACATCGCAGACGACACGATGGACTCGATGACATGCGAAACCACCAATGAGACGGAGGCTTCTGCAGAAGACATTTTGGTTGTTCCAAAACAGAGAGACACCAACACTTATCCGCTTAGAATCTCGTCGCACTTCACCGCCAGCAAGAAAGTAGTCACGCCAGAAGAGCAACAGCTCGATGAGATGGCCAAGACCAAGGACGAACTCGCCACCAAAGTTTACAAAATTGGTAAGGAAATCGCGTTCTTGGATACTATCGTGCCGAAAATGGACAGGAGCGTGGAGCTCGACAAATTGCTGTACGCAAAAGGAAAGCTGGAAGACAAGAAAGAGGAACTAAAAAGACAACAGTACACACTGAGTATCCGCATGAACCGACTGGAAAAGAAGGTCTATGGAGCTCAGGGCAGCAAAGCTGACTACTGGGTCAGAGGCGTCAGCAGCTAGGTCTGGCAACCCCCTTGTGTACACTATGTATAATACGAGCATCATACATCATTATCTATCATGGCACTTTCTTCTCTGCGTTTCTCGCGATGATCAGCTCGCCGTCGTCGCTGTAAAGACTCATGTCCACATGCTGTTTCCTGCCGTTTTCGAAAACATGACACCCGTACACCTTGGCGTAAGGCGGAGTGTACAAATGCAAACTGATAGCCACCTTATCTGTTGTATTCGTGATTCTGTGCAGACCAATAGTGTCTTCTATATGTGTTACGTCATCTGTGTGATACCGGCTGATCTTGATCGGGTCCAGCGACTCTCCATCGAAAAGTTCTTCGGTAAGTTCGCCACTCAGAATCTTCATCACGCAATGTGCGCCGGCATGATCATGGATTGCTGACCCGCGGCCAGGGTTCCAGACAAGCAACAGCAGGTTACCGTTTGGCCCGTAATTTTCCACCCCGTTTCTAGTGTAGGCCATGCTATTGTCCTGGAAGGCATATCGGGACCAGTCTTTTCGATTTGACTTGTACAGGCTCATCAGATGCATCAGCATGCGGTGATCTATATCCTGTGTCGTAAGCTCTGCTCCCGTGTCCAGTTGCTGGCTGAACAACTGTCTCAGGCGGCCGAAGTCCATATCGGTGTCAATAGTCATGATAAGAAAAAAAAAAAGCGAAACTCGCTTATTTCCCAAAAAAGAATTGCTGACTCTGAGGATTGAACTCAGGACCTTAAGAACTTCAGTCTTACGCTCTCCCAACTGAGCTAAGTCAGCAATATACCAATTAGGTAGGGAGCAGCATGATATACGGAGATAGACCTGACAGCAGGAAGTGCACTTAGAGACCTCAATGTCTATCTTGCAGACCATTTGAATACTCAATATAGAAACCTGGCCTTTTACAGATGGTCAGTGAATTTTGATCCAGGTAACGGTTATTCTGGTTCGACTCTTGAGATCACCAACGATGGATCTGCACCCTGTGGGATTGGGTGCTTCTTCGTTCAACAGCAGCTGAAAAATCAGATCCTGACTAGAATCCGTTCCTGCCATTACGGTCTTGCGTAAGAGGAAAATATGTATGGCAGCAGCTAGCATTCTCTTCAGGTTGCCTGTTTCTTTTGTTACGCAGAGAACCTATAATGATGGAGATCCCAGTAGGAGGTACTATCTTGTCTCCAGACGACACGTATCTACTAAGCTTGCCAGTTGCTCCTTCGGTGTGTGTCGAAATAAGACTTTGGCTAGATTGTTTCCAAACCAGAAAATGTCTTACTCGATTTACGATATAAATCCCTGCCACGCGAATCTATTTCAAAAGCTCTATTTCTAGTTTTGCAAGAAAAAAAAAATCTTAGATTGTTTATCATTCTGTCTTTTTTCTTCTGGTAAGTACCCTGATGATAATCTTTGTTGCTTGACTCCTGAGAGCACGATTTCTCAAAGACTACAACGGTATCTGAGTACTAACTAATAGATGATGTCATGAAGAGAGTAAAAAACTCTGATCGGTACAGAGAGCCGTTGCCTATAGGGACTACGGTCCTTACTCCCTTGAGCTGGGCTGTTGCAGTTTTCTCGATGGCATGGCAATGTTGGACATACAAGCCCGAGATCGACGACGATTTCCGCGTCTATGGGTCTGATATGCTGTTTTTGTGGAATCATGGTTTTTTTGGGAAAGGTGTCCTTTCTCGAAGCGAGCCAACCTGGATTGAAAGGACGCGGCGCCGCGTTCTTGGCACCGGAAGTTCGCAATCAGACGAGGAGATGGTGCTACAGCGGCGGAAGGCTAGAGCTTTGTTCAAACAAAAGCGGAAGCAGCTCGACGAGCTTGAAAATTTTTTTAGGAGGAAAAATGACAGGGCTGGGTTGGAAGAAGTGGATAAAAAAAGACGGGAGCTCACCGTTGAAAAGCCCCAGTCCACGAGTGTTGTCCGTGCAGAAGACCAGGAGCTCATTGTTGGGGCGGATATTCGTCAGATAGAATATGTGCAATTGATGCCTGAGGAGGTGTTATTTTTGCAACTACTTAATTGTGCTCGAACCAAAACCGACTTTGCATCCCTGTTCCGGTCTCTTGCATCTGAAGAATTTTGCACAAGATTTCTCGTGTATTATCACTACCGCACCTTAGGCTGGGTGGTGAAATCAGGCCTCAAATTCTCATGCGATTTTATTTTGTATGAACGGGGCCCTGTGTTTCAACATTCACAATACGCTGTCAAGATTGCAACGCCGGCGTCGTGGCTGGATACGTGTTCCACGAGTCGGGTGGTGGGATCTGTCAAGAAAAAGCTGGTCTTGGTCTGTGTAAAAGCTCCGCTTAATCTGGAACACCGTATACGCAATCTGGTGGACCAAAAATCAGTCTTCGACCTTCTCTCAGACTTCTCACTAGACGAAGTCACAATCAGGCGCTGGTCGCCTGGGAGAGAAAGAGAATAATTAAATAGTTATCAATTGATTTACTGTTTCCAGTGCTTTTGGACCCACTTGCAATCTCTAACCTCGCCTTTGAAGTCACGCAGATCTTTTTTATCCATTTTCGCAATGCAGAGGTAGTTCTTCTTGTCCAGAACACACTTCTCTTGAGAGTCCGGGAACGGACATGGACAGTCAACCGGGTTTGCCACACATGCAAAAGTCTCAGGGCAGAGATACTGCGAGCAATCAGCGTTCAACTGCTTGCGCTGGTAATCAAACTGTTCGGGGGCCTGGCGCTGTCCAAAGAAGTTTTGGAAGAAGTCACCTTTCACGAGCAGGAAAAAGAGGAAGTACACAAGCATCATGAAGACAAGTCAGATATTTTTATTTTTTTCCCTAGATTTTTCTTCATGGATTCTTTAACGGCACAAGACTACTTGAATAGTCAGCTACAATTGGAAAAAGAGGCTCGCGAGCTAATGCCTTACGATCCAAAAGTATGTACGTATTCCCTCGGACCAATCAGACAACAGGTTTATGCCTGTTTGACCTGTTCACGTCAGAATGGCCATCCTGTTGGGGTATGCTACGCGTGCTCAATCCAGTGCCACACGTCGCATGATCTGGTGGAGCTCTTTGCCAAAAGATCATTTACGTGTGATTGCGGAACCGAAAGGACGAAGAAATATGGCGTTTGTTCCTTGAGGACCAATATCAATCGGAAAACCACGATCAGCAAAGAACATTTGCCAGTCGACATTCCGTCGAGCACTAATGTTTACAACCACAATTTTGGCGGCACATTTTGTGACTGCCATAAAAACTACGATCCGACCGATGATAGCAATATGTTCCAGTGCGCGTTTGGTGACGAATGTGGCGAAGACTGGTTTCATGAGGAATGCATTATGGGGATGAGACCTGGAGACGTGAATCGGCGCAAAAGCAAACGCGACAGCGAAAACAAGCTGCAAACTTTGTCAGAGCCTGGCATGGACGCGCAAGAAGACCAGAAAGATAAAGATCAGCCCGAGATACTGCCATTGTCTGGCTTCCCCGACCTCGAAGAATTTGACACCATTATTTGCTGGAAGTGCGTCCAGAAACACAGAAAGCAGATGGAAATGCTGGCCCAAGAGCTCAAGTGTGAGACAAGGGAGATGGTGCGCAGACGTGGGCCCGGAGACTCCAAGAGGACAAAAACGGAGCCCCCATTTACCATTTTTCTGAAGGACGATTACAAAGAGCAGCTTCAAAAGATAATCACAGCCAACAAATCGGAAACAAAGCCTCTCATACAGCTGCTGAAGGTGCATACCTATCTGTATCTGGAGGATGCGATTTACAAGCCGCCGGAGGACGAGGACGACGACTCATCAATATTCGAGCTCGGTTTGCGCAATCTCAGCAAACTGCCCGTCGAGAGCGCGATTTCAAGCGTGCATGCGTACGAAAAGGTCAAGAACAAGCTGACCGAGTTTCTGCGGCCGTTTGCAGAGCAAAACAAGGTGGTGACGGAGGAAGAGATCCGGTCTTTTTTCAACGGCATGGAGTAAATTGTGGCTGTGCTACGTCACGATTTTTTCTTATCAAATGCAGTCCCTTTTTTTTGCTATACGCAAACATGCTGGGACTCATTGCGGTAGGAATCGTCTTAGTCGATAAAACGACGAAAAAAATTGATGAATCGCGCGCACAGAAACGGAAAAACAGCCTGGTCAGGTACTCCGAGTCTCTGAACCCGTCTCCTCCGGCATATTTGAAGCCTTCGAAGTTTATCGGAAGCAAGGAGTTCGGGTCTATGATCCATTCCAGCGTTCCCCGCAACATCCACTTCATCGAGGTCAATTGCAACAGGTATGTCGAGAGTATCAAGTTCATTACTTTTTCGGGCGATACATACATGTTTGGGTTCTGGAAACCCGTCAAGGATACATACCGAGTGGAGTTGCAAAGAGGCGACAAGATCACCAAGGTGTACGTGAAATTCGGGCAATATCTGAACAAGATCAAATTCGAGACCAAAATGGGCGGCCAGACGAAAGCCATGGGCAAAGGTCTTGGCGGCAGATATGTGGAGGTTCCGATTGACGAGGATCGACAGCTGGCTGCGATCAAAGGCATGTACTGCCAGCATATCAACGGGATCCAGTTTGTGTCGTCCATGTGACGTGGCGGGCTTTACTGGTATGGGGTGGTGCTGCGGCTTGCGCGAATGCGGCCCACGGTGGCTTTTTCTTTAGCAATGTTATCCAGAGACTTAACGTATTTTTCCAGAAATTGATTTTGGCTGGCCACCGCCGCGGTGCGGTTCTTGTAGATTTCGGTCTCGCGGTCGATTTTCACTTGCTGTAGTTTGCGGAATTCCCCTTTACTTTCGACCTGCAGCGCCTCAGTTTTCTTCTTGACCTCCATCAGTCTGGACGACAGCTCTGCGGCTGCCGACGATTTCTGCTGGTACTCCAATCTCAAGCTGTCGTTTTCCGACGAAATGTTCTGATATTGAGTCTCTAAACGGGCCAGATTATCGCGGAGTTCTTTAATGCGGGCGTTCTGAGCATGGAGCTCGTCTTCCGATGCGCCATCTCTCGCCCGTGAATTATACGTGCGGACTCTTTCCTCCAGTGTCTGTTTGGAGCTCTCAAATTTTTTAGCATCTTCTGTGCACTTATCAACCTGCTTGGCAAGGTTCGCAGCCATAGTCTTGGCGGTCTGCAGCTTTTTGAACCGCTCACCAATTTCTACCACATGTGTCTCTAGATCGCTCTGACGCTGCGAGTCGTCTTCGTGGACGTTTGCCAAATGCTCCTGTATTTTCCCGATGTTGTGGCTGAGCTCCTGGTACCGATCGTAGATCAGTCGGCCAAGCCGCAACTGGTACTGTTGGTACGTCAGATCAGATACCGCATGCTCCTCAAGCTTTAGTTTTTTCAGGTCTTCCTGCGGCTTCAGCTGGCTATTGAAAAACTCGTACTGTTCCAGTTGATACGGTGTCTCTAGTTTTGTATCTCGTAGCGCCTGTAAAGCATCTTCGTCGCTGACATTCTTCTGCACAGCACAGTCGAGCCGCGGATACGGCCCTCTGCCATCAAGCCAGTCCACCACATCCTGCGATTTCGTGTCCAGGGGCTTGCTATTTCTGTTCACCAGGACGAGCTTGGCGAGCTGCTTATTTCGCTCAAAGCCCGACAGCTGGCCGTCAAGCATAAGGTCGAAGTATTCGACCCCACTCACATCCACCGGCTTGATCACAGGAATATTGACGTTCTGGTCCAACTTGGAGTCCAAGGAAATCACTAGGTCGCTCTTCAGCTCCTCAAACCTTGCCAGACTTTGCAGCTGATTGGACAGAATTAAATACACACTCAGCACTCTATTTTTTTGCTGCTCCATTTTCTGGTACACGGGGCTGTTTTTCGAAACACGGGGCACATAATCGTCTATGTTGTTCGACTTGCCATTGCTGCCTCCATTTTGGGGCGCAGAAATACCAGTAGGGTTCATTTCTTGCTTGTTGAAATCGAAAGAGCCGTGATTATCGTAATACAGCGACGACCCACTGAACCTGTAGTACTGCAGATACCGCTTCCCAATCAGAATGCCCTCGATCAGATCGAGCTGCCGCGAGTTTGCCGCCGTCACGATGATGGTGCGCGGCTGTTTTTTCGCCGCCAGTTTGCCCAGCAGCTCGTCAATGCACACGTACTTGGCTGAGGACCGTTTTATGTTGTGTTTGGTGTTCATCAACAGCATGTTGCGCGCCATGTAGTGGTCCACTAGCAGACTGGAGTGGTTGGCTATCTGCTTGAGGTTCTCCACAAACAGGTCAAGCATAGACGACCCGCTCAAGGAGTCTGTTTCCATCCTGTCCTCGGGCTCTTTGGTGAATAATTTCTCCAAGTACGGTTTGTGTAGCTTGACCAGCAGCTCCGTCAGCTCCTTTTGAATGGGCGTGCGTCCTACCGCAAACAGCAACGACATCGCCGAGGGCTGCGATGCAGCACTCGAGGGCCGGTGGTCGACCAAAGTATGCAAGTCCATTGTATTCACGCACAGTATACAAGGTTAAAAAAGTGATTGAGACGAATCTGCGGCGATCGACGCCAAAACAAATTCGAATGTGTTTTACAAGCACAGCCCGGGTCTGACCGAAAAGCCGTCGTTCTCGCTACGGACGCCAAGTACACAATAGTTTGTGGCCACGATTGCTGAGCGTACGAGCAGGCCAGAAGAGTCCGTCCAGCCGCTGACCTACCATCGGTTGAACATGTCTCTGTAAGACACCATGGAAGCACATCCCCCCATCTCGTACAATTTATCTGCGCGCGGCATCCAGTCGTTGATATTCTGCATCCTTCTTTCGCTCTTTGGGTGCGTGCTGAGGAGCTCCGGCACGTTCTGGCCGCGTCTTCTTTCGTACTGAACCATTCTGTTCCAGAAGTTTGGAGACTGATGAGGGTTGTAGCAGGCAAGAGACATCAGCATGAGCCCAATATAGTCGGCCTCTGTTTCCATTGCACGCGAGTTCGGACTCTCAAACAGAAGGTTGGACAGAATCGAGTTGAAGCTGGAAGGACCTAGAATGGTGTTCATCAGAATAGCTGCGGCCGTGTACAGCGGAGCAGCAGACAAACGTTCCCTGATGTGGTGGGCCAGCAGATGGCCGAGCTCATGCGCAAGGACGGTCGCCAGCTCGTCGTCGTTGGGCGTCATCTGCATGATGGAGCGAAACACAAACACTTTGCCGTCGCCGATGACAAACGCATTTGGAGTCGGTCTTCCCGTGCTGACGTCGTCTATCACGTGGATTTTCCACTCGATCGCCGGCAGCGTGTGTGTTTTCATGTCTGCAAAAAGATTGAGCCGCTCGCCCGTGTCAGGGTCTATGTAGTTTTCTGCTGCCTTTATTATGCGGGCCATGACGGCTTTGACCCTGAGAGTGGCCGGGTGGTGCGACGGCAGAATGGACCCGCGATACTGGTTGATCAGCGCCTTGTAGCTTGAGTTGGCCGACCAAAGCTCCATCCAAGCGGGCGCAATCATCAGTCTAGTGCGGTGTGTCACCGGGGCCTGTTCTATGTGAGTGGCGACCACAACAGCCACGCCGGCTCCGGCAATGGCAAGATTTCGACGGCCCAGGGGACTCAGCTCCAGCGACCAGCCGCTGCGCGTGGTCCTGTTTCCGAAATGCTTGTAAGTGGAGTAAAATCGAGCGAACCGTTTAAACATGCCTAGGCAAAAATCAGCGACTCCGAATTTTTCATGTGCCCGGGTCGATCGTCTGTGTTTGGTAAATAGAGACCAAATTTTTGATCTAATTCCAGTTGCATGTCTGACGTCTCTCCTACGCACCCGCTGGTGCTCCTCTATGGATTTGGCACGGCGGCCGCGCTGATCTCGGGATACACGTTTTACTCGCGTAATCTGCGCCGGATCAACGTCGCGGCTGACATTCCGTCGCACATGTTGCGCAGAAGATATCTCTTCGGCAAAGTCACGTCTGTGGGAGACGGAGACAATTTCCACTTGTTCCATCTGCCTGGCGGAAGGCTGTGCGGATGGGGGTGGCTCAGGGCGATTCCCGAGGTCAACACCTTCAGAAAGCTGAAAAATAGAACGATACACGTTCGCTTGTGCGGAGTGGACGCTCCAGAAAGATCGCATTTCGGCAAGCCTGCGCAGCCGTACAGCGAGGAGGCTTTGCAGTGGCTGCGCAACTACATTCTGGGACGAAGACTCTACGTCAAGCCGCTGAGTCTGGACCAGTACAACCGTGTGGTTGCAAAGACAATGGTACTGAAGTGGAACGGCTTCCGCGACGTGAGCGAGGAAATGATCAAAAACGGCATCGGCACCGTCTACGAGGCCAAGCAAGGCGCAGAGTTCGACGGCAAAGAGTCGCTGTATTTGGCATGGGAGAAATATGCAAAAAGAGAGAAGCTGGGGCTGTGGAAGGACAAAAACAAGAAAACCTTCAGAAGCCCGAGAGAATACAAGAAATTGTACAATTAGACTAGCACTTGACGTCCACTCCACGCCGCTTTTCCTCCTCCCTCCACTCAAACATCACCTGCACAGCAATCCACAGACACACGCTGCTCACCACGAAAAAGACCCATCCGTCCACGGTGGTGAACATGTCTCTCAACAGAAGCACCAGCCCGTCTTTTCCCAGACAAAATCCAAACAAGTTGGCCAGCATCATCATCCATATGTTGATGATTGCACCGATGCCACACAGGTGTCTGAACCACCATTTCTTCTCGTACGGTTTGGCCAGGTTGGTGACCAGCATCTCTGGGAGCAAGAAGAGCACTATGAGCCACCCCCAAATAAGCAGCCGCAGCTCGATGTCGTGCCAGATAGCGACGAAGGTGAAGACGGCGAAAGACGCCACGATCCGGCTCTTGGATCCCCCCAGTGGCACATAAACGTACCGCACCACCCACTTGTTGTACGAACGGTGCCATGCGCGCCAGAACTGCATCGTCGAGTAGTTGTTGTCCACGCAGCGGATCATGTTTTCCGGAGGATCTATGCCGTCGCAAAGAGCCCAGAACCGGAACAACCGCCACGGAATCAGCAGCTTGAGCCATATAATATTCAGGTTGAAGAGCCCGATCATCGAGATCTGGAATGGCGAGTCTCCATCCCAGGCCTTTGCTTTCGAAACAGCAACCACATAAATGTAATGGAGTATGAATTCCATGAGCATAATACAGCACACCAAAAGCAGCCCGTAGGTGGCCGTTCTTTTCCAGCAGATGGAGCTCAACGGCTTCCGTGTCTGGTATACGTAATCGTTGAAGGTAATGATCGGCCCGGCAATGAACAATGGGGTGTAGAAAACATAAGCAAAGTAGTTAACCAATGAATAGTCTGCAGATTCCAGATGGTAGTTCTGTCTCTGTCTCTCGTCCAGTTCCGCAGGCTCTTTCGCTTCTTTCGTGTCTTTCTCCTTCTTGGGCTCCCTCCAAAGATAGTCGAGATTGAAACTCAGTAGCCTTAGTAGTGTGAAATTAAAGAACACATCCCATCTTGCAATTAATCCATGGAACGAGTCCATGAAACCTAGTGCCGGCACCAGTTCCCCAAACTTGACGCTTCTGTATCTATCATTTAGGAAAAGTGTGGCCAGACCATAGGTCCAGAGCAGCACGGCACTGAGTTTTTTTCCAGGCACCCGGCCAAACGCATACATCACCATGGCATGGAACAAAATGCGCACGCAATTGAAGCCATGGGCCCCAAAAAGAAACAGCAGGCCAAAAGCAAAATCAAACGTCACCTTGTGAGTACCAATGCCCAGAAAAAGTCGCTTCAGTGCCAAGTGTGCAAGCATCAACAGGGCCAGCATAGGCACGTTGTCTCTGAAAAAGCGGTATTGGCTGTCGCTGTTATCAACTTTTCGCCCAAACAGCCAACCATTGCTAAGAATGCGCTCGTAGCGGTAGTAGTTTGGGTTGGTCTCATTGCTGGCCTCCATTGCAGTTTTGACCATCAACGGAACAACAATCATAAAAGCAATGGCGTAGAACTTGAACTCGAGGCTTTTCCAGCGCGAAGGACCTGCTCTTTTGATGATTTCTGCCTTCTTCTTCGGATTGGCCGGCGCAGACAGCCGCGCGTCCAGCGTCTCCAGAGAAAGGAATTTATATATAGAGGAGATCATAAAACTAAATTAAAAATAATGTAATTTTCGCATTATTTTTACTTACGCATTATGGATGATTTTGACAGACGGCCCAATCCGCCCGGATGGGTACCCCCAAGAGCACCCTACAATCCCTACGACCCCTCAGACATGCGTCCTGCTAAAGGATATCCCAGTGAGTTCGATACGCCTGGCAAAATGAAGGAGAACTCGGGATCGATCGCACAAGATGTGGGGGATTTCTCGAAATTGAGGATTGACATGAAGAGGCTTCAATATTTTCCACGCCCCGCATCAGAGCTCTATCCAGGAAGGCACAAGGTTCTGCGGCGGGTAAACTATACAAACAGATTTCAGCGTGGAGCAAGAATTACGGGGATCTCATTCATGGTGGGGTTCACGGTGCTAGGGGTCTTTTTTTTCAGATGGAACGATTACGATCACGTATTGGCGCCTTTCAGACGGATGCAACTGCGCGCAAAGGAGAGGATATTCGGAAAGCTTACGGAACAAGAGTACACAGATCTGTACTATTACGATGGGGCGAGGACAATACCCCAGAAACCGCTTCCTTCGTTGATATATGAGAAGAACCAAGAGAACCAGCTTGTGAACAACGGTGATGAAAGTGACTTTGTGAAGGATAGATTTGGCGTCAAGCATGTGGTTCAAGCAGAAAAAATCAAACAGAGTAGGGAGGAGGGGTTGATGAAGGCTCTGGACGTTGCAGAAGCCGAACTCGAACGGCGAAAAACACAAACGGCACAAAAATCGTGGTGGAAATGGAACTAGAGTCTGCACAGACCGTATCGCACCCATATTTATCAGTTTTATTGAGTGCATATTTACAATAACTTATTTGTTGATACCTCTTTTCTCCAGGAAATCCTTTGCCTCATTGATTTTTGTGGCAAGGAAAGGAGACCCGCCTTTATCCGGATGGTTCAGAAGCATGATTCTTCTGTGGTTTTCTTTTAGTTTGGCCTTGCTGAGCGAGCTTTCTTTGAGATCGAGTATCCTGAGGGCTTCTTTAGCGTTCATCTTAGGGTCAAAACCTCCCTTGTAGAATTTGGCGCTTCCAGAGCTGCTGAAACGCTTGTACATTCCAGCAACCACATAGGCCGTAGCAAAAGCGCCGATTCCAGTTATCACCGGATGTTCAGACATGTAATCGGAGGCGGCATTAAAATATTGTTCGGTGGTCGAGACAGGAGGCTTTGGGGGCTGGAGACTGATCTGCGATGGCATGGACTGGTTGTCGGATTCCTCTCCCGGAACCGGTAGCGACGGTATACTGATGTTTTGAATGTTGGACATGGCGTATTCTTTAATTTTTCCAAAGAAAAAAATGAAAAATGGCCAGCTAGCACATGACCCAGGTCACCTGCTCGTACAGGAAAGTTCAAATTTTTTTTTTTTTAAATATTTTTTTATCAAAATCATGAGAATCTACTCCTGTCACTTCTGCTCGTCGCCGGTGTATCCGGGCCACGGAATCATGTTTGTGCGGAACGACGCCAAGGAGTTCCGTTTCTGCCGGTCCAAATGTCACAAAGCATTCAAGCAAAAGAGGAATCCTAGAAAACTCAGATGGACTAAGGCATTTAGAAAAGCGGCCGGAAAAGAGCTTGCTGTTGATTCGACACTTACCTTTGCAAGCAGGCGCAATGTTCCGGTGCGTTATAATAGAGACCTTGTTGCTACTACGCTGAAGGCCATGTCAAGAATCGAGGAGATCAGACAGAAGAGAGAAAGAGCCTTCTATAAGAACAGAATGAGAGGCAACAAGGAGAGACAGCTCGCCGCAGACAAGAAACTGGTGGAGGAGAACCAGGAATTGCTCAGAATGAGAGAAGTCGAGCTGAGAATCAAGGCCGAGAAGGAGGCTGCCAAGGCTGAAAAAGAACAGGACGAGGACGAGATGGAAGAAGACGAAGATATGGACGAAGAGATGGAAAGCGAACAGAGCGAAGACGAAGAGGAAGCGCAAAAGATCTTGCTCAGAAACAAACGCAAAACAAAGGTCAAATTCTAATCACAATCAAGGCGGTGCTAAGAAAATACAGGTTGTACGAAAAATAAAATATTTCAGCTATGTAAAAGATATGGGTAGATTGCTTGTGGACCTGAGCAAGTTGCGGCTTGTTATCGTCGACCAATCGAGTCCAGCTTATCTACGTATCCTTGGCCAGACGCTGGAATACGACGAGGAAAAAGCCCTACTACGCTTGGGCAATTTAGCTCCTGTTGACGAACACGAAAACTACATAACTGATTTGCAGGTGGATATGAGCCAGATCATCTCGCGTGTCTCGCTTGGAGACGTTTCCTTGGAGCCAGGGGCAATTGTCAATGTCGAGGTCTCATTCACAGGGCTGGATGCCCCGATTCTGGCGCTCGATCTCTACGACGTCAAAGACGGCAGCGTTATTAACAACCAAATGGAGCTATTAGTGCAGATGGACGAGATTCATTGATCGCCCGCCGGGTTGGCGAAGAACTGTTCCCAGATGCTTTCTGTGGGCACCTGGAAAATCATCTTATATATTTTCTGGCCTTCCTTGGTCAGGCGGCGATCGACGCTGTGGTCATACGCCATGTCCGAGGGAGACCGCAAGTGGAGCGTTGAGTCGCCAACGGAGCCCAAACGGGCCATTTTCGCGGGCGATTGCACCTCGCTAGGGGACCGACTCGAGGGAATGGACTCTAGTTTATTCAGCTCCTCGAAAAAGGTGTTGAGCTCCGACTCGTTAGTCGTTGGCTCGTACGGCCTTGCAGCCGGCGTGGCAAACTCTGGCTCGGCCATATTCTTCATCGTGGTGGGCAAGTTGGTGATCAAGTCTTTGAGATGCTCGTTCATGTGGTTCCCTGGCTGAAACCGCTTAACCTGCTCCGCAGACGGCAAGTTGACGGCCAGCGGGTCTACCACGTTGGCGTATCTGATGCGCACGACAGCTGCTGTAAGAAGATCAAATATTTCGCGGCATTGGACGGCTGCCTCGCATTTCCCCGACAGACCCGACAGCACGATGTTGCAATACATGGCTGCTGTTTGCAGCTCCTCGACGGAAATGCGCTGTTTGGCCTCGTCGCAGTTGAAAATGGCGTAAAGGAACGACGACCCTGCCATGAATAGGTTATGTGTCGCTGCCCACGTGTAGTTGATCACCTGGCTTTGGTAGAGCTCGTAATAGGAGTAAATAATGTCTCTGGAGGCGTCCAACACGTTGATATAATTTTCCAGACTCAAAGCAAAGCTGCGCGGCGAAAGACCGTTCAGTATCACTTTTGTGTGGCTGTAGTTGAGAATGAAAAACTCGTGGATGAAATCGCAGTTCATCTTTCGCGGGCTCTTGGGCGTTGTTTCCTTCCATCTGTCCAATCGGTGGCTAACGTCGCGGTACCACTCGTCTAGAGATCCAAATCTGCGGGGCAGCTCTCTTTTGTCGTACAAGATGCTCTGGACCTCCGACTGCAGCTGTCGGATGCGGAACATGGAAAGAGAAACAAGCTTGTAGGTGGGCGTGCTGGACTTTTTCAGCGAGAAGTCACTCACAGCTGCATTTCGGGTGATATATGCGTCATCCAGCTCGCTTGGAAAAGGCACCGAGCAGCTCTCTTCCGGGATCCCGAACGGCCGTCCCAGATAGAAGCACACCTGTCTATCGAGCGAGTAGCAGCACCAGAACAGTCTGCGGCGCAGGTCGAGCGTGAAGGCGTCGAAACTGTAGTCTCCCTCGAAATGGAGACCGAGATCCACACACACACGCAGCGCAGACCCCAGGATATACCAGATACCGGGCACTGCCGGTCTCATGAGGGAATACAGCGCAAAACACAAGATGCCTTGCAATGCCTCCAGTCTGTCGTGGGAGCCGTAAACCGAGTCTATGTAGAGCATTCCTGCGTTTTTGAAGTTATCCGAGATGTGGTCGGGATACTTGAGCAGCGTGACAGACGAAGAGATGGCAAACGCCATGTTCATGAAGAAGAGTGGGATGTGGAACTGGACGGGCACTTTAATGGAGTTGGCGACCTGCACCAGATCTGCGTTTTTATTTTTTTCCACCTCCGAGTCCAGGATCCGAGTGTATTGGAAATACCACGTATCTTCGTCTTTGGAGCTGGTGAAGAATTGC
This sequence comes from Ogataea siamensis, assembly GCA_030574315.1. Taxonomy (NCBI): domain Eukaryota; kingdom Fungi; phylum Ascomycota; class Pichiomycetes; order Pichiales; family Pichiaceae; genus Ogataea; species Ogataea siamensis. The sequence continues at coordinate 194,602 of JAJMET010000013.1, forward strand.
GGGTTGATCGTGGTGTAAGTGGAGGCGAACGAGACGTCGAGCGGGACGTCGCCGTAGATCGGCTGGAAATAGCGCGACAGAAACTCCTCGCGATGGAAAATGGGCAGCTGGGCATTTGACTGGGCGAAGTACACGGACAGCAGGCTGAGGGCCTGCTGTTTTGGCGGCAACAAAGCAATGTTGGACGATTGAGCGGATTTTTTCAGCACCGAAGGGTCCATGATAGATTGGCTGGACGTGTGGACTCTGTGGGGGGCCTGATCCGGAGCCCTGAGGTTCAGGGCCGTCATCATGAGCTTGGAAAACGGGATTCCCGACGACGCACCCATGAACGAGGGTGGGGCCTTGGAGCCGGACGCCGCGGTGGAGTTCTGGACGCTGTCGATGTAGGAGTCTGATCTGGCAGAGTACGAGGAGTCGTTGGACTCGGCAGGCGTGGTGCCCTCCAGACTGCGCAAGCGCGCCTCCAGTTCTTCGACGCGGGACTCCAGACTCACGACGTAGGAACGAGGCACCTCACGGCCGGTGACGGGGTCGACAGATACGCACTCAACGTTGGCCTTTGCACAGCCGGCGCATTTCGGCAGGTCGCTGGTGCACTTCATCTTCTTCTTGCGGCAGCGCACACACGCCGCGCGGTAGAGATGCAGCGAGGACTTTTTTTCGTCTGCGGGCGTGAGAAGTTGCTCCAGAGACCGTTTCATGGGGAAAAGCGCAGTTGCAAGAATTCACGATAAACAAATGGCCGTCTCGACGCGTCGATCCTCTATTTTTCGCCCCGGCCGATCTGTGTTATCTAGGCGCCCTACAGACCCCTTGTCTACGCCGCACGGTGGGCCCGACTCGCCGCCCTCGTTCTCCGTCTGCACAATAGCCACAGCGGGCGCCCCTATTATTTGCATCAAGCACGATTTTGCAGTGCCCCGGCTGCTTCGGAATTGTGATAGCTAAAAAATATTGCTCCCTAAAACATTTTACCATGGCTTTTGATCTAGACACATACCACGCTCTGGCTAGGGAAAAATACAATTGCGCGGTCTCATGCGCCGTGCTGTACTACGAGAGACACTCGTATTTCGAATTGGCGCGCGACGGCGTCATGCTATACTATTTAGCCACATGGGTCTTGGGTCTTGTTAGGGTAGTGTATGCTTATGGGTTGTGTCGCAGCATGGAAATGGTTTACCGTGCAGGCGCCAAGCGGTTCTACGGCGTTGTTCTGGGGCTTCCGTTTATGAGGAAGAAGGTGGACACCGAGGTTCGTGCTGTGAAGCACCAGCTGGAGAAGTCGTTGCTGGTCAAGTCCCAAACCTCGTACCAGGAGGTTCCTGAATACGGGCTGACGGAACGTGAGGTGCTGGACAAGCTGGAGGAGCTTGGGTCGCTCAAGGCGGCCAACTGGAAGGACGGCAAGCTGTCGGGGGCCGTTTACCACGGAGGAGACGAGCTGATCGAGCTGCAGTCGCAGGCGTACCACAGATTTGCCGTGGCCAACCAGCTGCACCCAGACGCCTTTCCCGGGGTGCGTCAGATGGAGGCAGAGGTCGTGTCGATGGTGCTGAAGCTGTTCAATGCGCCGGAGACCGGCTGCGGAACGACCACGTCGGGCGGAACCGAGTCGCTGCTGCTGGCGTGTCTAGCAGCACGAGAAAAGGCCCGCGCGGAGCGCGGCGTCTCACACGCCGAGATCATCGCTCCCAAGACCGTTCACGCTGCCGTGTTCAAGGCTGCCCAGTACTTCAAGATGAAGCTGCATCTGGTGGACCTGGACGAGAACTACGTGGGCGACCTCACCCAGGTCAGACGGCTCATCAACAGAAACACGTGTCTGCTGGTGGGGTCTGCCCCAAACTTCCCGCACGGGCTCATCGACAACATCGGCGGGCTCTCGGAGCTGGCCGTCAGACACAATATCCCGCTGCATGTGGACTGCTGTCTGGGCTCGTTTGTGATTGCGTACTACGAGAGGGCCTTTGAGTCTGCGCTGGAGCCGTTCGACTTCCGGCTCCGCGGCGTCACGTCCATCAGCTGCGACACGCACAAGTACGGCTTCGCGCCCAAGGGCTCGTCCATCATCATGTACCGCTCCAACGAGTACCGGAAGTACCAGTACTTCGTCTCGACAGAGTGGGTGGGGGGTCTGTACGGCTCCCCCACGCTGGCCGGGTCCAGGCCCGGCGCGCTCACCGTGGGAGCGTGGGCCACAATGGTGTACATGGGCGACGACGGCTACACCAAGGCGTGCCAGGATATCATTCTGACCGCGCGCCGGCTGCGGCAGACGGTAGAGGACGAAATCCCCGAGCTCCAGATCATCGGCAACCCGCAGCTGTCGGTTGTGTCGTTCAGGTCCGACACACTCAACATCCACAAGCTCGGCGACATGCTGGCCAAGAACGGCTGGCACCTGAGCGCCCTGCAGAGCCCGCCCGCGCTGCATCTCGCCGTCACCAAGCTGACTGTGCCTGCCATCGACAGCTTGCTGGTGGACCTCAAGACGGCGGTCAAGGAGCTGTCGCTGGAGAAGAACGACGTCCCGTCAGACACCGCCCAGCTGTACGGCGTGGCCAACAGTCTGCAGACCGGCTCCATCGCCGACCGGCTGATCGGGTGTTTCCTGGATACCATGTACCAGACCGAGCCCACCACCATGTAATTAATTATGCTTCGTATATTAAACACGTTACTCATGTCCGACTATTTACACGGTGAACAGCTTGCGCTGTCTTTTTTCCGCCGCCACCGCCACGCGCCGCAGCTCTTTGTGCACGCTGGTGTAGCCCAGTTTCTCCGCCAGAGCCATCAGCTGCTTCAGATGGTAGTATGTCCAGGAAAAACGGCGTTGCGAATTGAGAATCACCTGGTACGCGTCCAGCACATTGCTTGTCTCCACGAACACCGACACAATGCCCCTTGCAAACCGGAAGTCGTGCTGGTCCTGCTCGCGAGCACTGAGTCGCTGGAACTCGGGTGTTTTTCTGAACTTGCCGCGCTCCGTCCATATTTTCTGCGCGAAAAGCACGTCTTTGTGGACTCGAGCAGCATGCAGACAGATGTTGTACAGTCTGTCGTCGCGCGGGAATTTGAACTGGCGTGGCTCGGGCTGCGACGTGCGCAACTCGGCGCCCGTATCGTCGTGCCAAGCCGCCTCGTTCCGAGGCTCTTCCACAGTGACGCTTTCGCCGCGGAAAAACGTGTGTCGTTCCCAGATCTCCTCGAACTGCGCAATGGACTCGCCCTTCCATGCGTGCAAGAACAGGTACGCGTCCAGAACCTCCACAGAGACGTGTTTGGGGAACATGGCCAGGAAATACTGGAAAATGGCCCGGGCCTCGCTGAGAGCGAGCGACTGGTCCGTGATGTTCAGCGTGGGCAGGAACGGCGGCGCGTCCTTGTGAAACCGGAAATCACACAGGTCCAGCGTGCGCGTCGCGATCTCGCGCACCTGCGGATTGAGCCGCGAAACAGGCACTCTTTGCGGGTCGTAGAAGCCGTATGCGTTGAACAGGTATTTCAAGGCAACCGGCGACGGAGGAGACAACTGGCCAGCGGCCCTGGTCAATGTGTCGAAGAGACCAACAAACAGAGCCCGCGACAAATTCAGATCCGAGTCCTTGACGGCCAGAGCCATCATCATCTCGATGATTTTCGAGTCCATGGGGTATTTTCTGGAATAGTACTCTATGATGAAGGTCCACCCCTTTTCGAGCAGCTCGCGCCGAGTAGTACAGCCCTTGATCAGAGCCAGATACGCGCGCGGCTCCAGCTCGATGTTCTTGGACACCATCTCCTCATACAACGCCAAAGCGTGCTCGACATTATTATTGAGCACGTCCATCAACATCACAGACGTATAGGTACGTGGCGACGGGGCCGTGTCCAGAGACAGAAACTTCATTGTGCTGAACGTCTCGAGGACATGCTCGTACTTGTTGAGACGCACGTACATTTGCAGAACAGCGGTGTAAACCTCCTTGGTAGCCACCATATTGTTGTCGCGAATTAACTGCATGAACTCGCGCACTTTGTCAACGTCGGTGAGCTTGCTGTACAGGTTGACCATCACGCTGTAGGTGACGAGGTTGGGCGTGATTTTTTTTTCGAGCATCTCGGAGTAGAGTTTCTCGATAATGTGCCGGGACTTGGTCGGATCGACAATATTATATGAACTCATGACTGTGTTATAGACGTAGGGACTGTTGAACAGGTCCGCAGATAGCGCCATTTCGTGGATCTTGGGAATAACCAGCGGCCTCTGGACGCGCGGGATTTTGGTGATGAATTGGACCACGTCGTAGCCGGTGCAACCAGCAAATCCGGACGTCTGGTACAGTCGATCCACCACAGGAACCCAGTCTGCGTTCTCGGCCACCGTGATGTGTTTGACGGTGTGAGGGTCCAGCTGGCTTCTTATAGGAGCCGGCAGCTCTGTGTGAGGCTCTGCCTCCGGAAACATGGTGAGCGATTGGTCTGTGGCCGCGTTTGGCAGAGATCCGAGGGCCAGGGGATCTTCTGAGGACTCCGGCGCCATGAGGGCATCGAAAAGTGCGTCTGCCTCATCTTCCGCAGGATCATCAGGTAGGTCATGGACGCGGAAGTCCTGGGTGGCGGATTCTTGCGCCTGGAGGTCCTTTTTCGATTTAACTAGCGACTCAACTTGGTTCGTGAACATCTCCAGATTCTTGATCTGCTCGCTCAGCTGGGAGTCCAGACTGGCCACTCCCGTGCGTTTTGGAGCTTTCTTGCGGTGAAACACAACGTTGCGACAAAAAACAAACGGGAGAGCTCGCGCTCGTGTGACCCAGAGCGCACGATTTAGCATTAGTAGCGTACGAGTGAAAAAAATACGGAAAATATAAATTTTTTGGGGGCACAGCCTTGAATTAATATTACATCTTCTTATAGTAAGAGTAAACTCTGCTCCAAAACAACTCCTCGTCGTCAATACGTATAACAGGATCCTTGTTGTGGAGAACCAGCTGCAAGTTGTTCCACCCAAAATGGTAATGGAGCAAAATGGTGGTGATACACGAGTACAGTAGCTTGTGGTCTGCGTAGACCATAAGCAGCGAGATGATCTTGAAAACGATTGGAAGACTGAAATTGTTGAGGATCTTGATGAAGGCATCAAAGTTGACCAGACTCAGGTCGTCTTTAAAACACTTGAGAGCTGATTTGATATATGAGTTCGATTGAATGGCATTAAATTTCGTGATGAATTCCTTGGTGATGACATGAGTGTTCAAAAAATACAGGACTCCTAGGGCCCTCGAAAATGAGAAGTCGTTGACCAACAGCGCCAGGTTCACGTGGTACGTATTGAACTGCCAGTCCTGCTGTGCAGACGTGATTTTAAGCAGCTGTTCAAGACAAGACAGTAGCTTCGGGTTTCTGTAGATGTCCGGGTGCCTGCTGGTAAACGAGTCCAGGTCCAGGTTCCTTGTTGTAGCTGGTAAAGTAGGAATGTCCGTGCTCAAATGTCTGTACGCAAGAACCTTGACAAACAGGGCATATCTTGTGGATGGGTCCACCTGGGACCTCCAAATGAGCTTCTTGATCTCGGCCCAATTCGAGCCCGAGATTTTGTCCTTTCCCGAAAGATACGTGAGTCTGGCATCTCCGATCATTCTGTCGCGTTCTCGTTGTTCTTTCTTTGCGCTCTCGCGTTTGCGAGAAAGACCCTGCTTCTCGACGAGCTTGGAAAATTCTTTTTCGTGTTTCAGCGACTCGTGTTTATTTTTAGGAGGCAGCCACGAAGGACGGGTTATGGTCAGCGAATCTGCCTTTTCGGAGGACACAAGTGTCGGGTCGTCAAGCTCGTCAACCTTGCTGCTGTATTTTGCTCTTCTGTTCATTTCCTGTTCCACATGGTTCTGGATTGAGTATTCGTAAAAGTTGCTAAGTTCTTGTGCATCGGGCGATAGATTAGAGTAGGAGTAATGTTTCGTGAGAACGGGACTGGGCAGATAGGATGGCTCGGAACGGCTTTCCTGCGCGAGAGCACCGGGCAACGGAGAAGGCGCAATTTTCGACGAATCATGCCACGCTTGCTTTAATATTTGCGAGCCCGACGTCCGGTTCGAAAACTCAAACAAAGAGGCGGTCGAATGTAGGGCCATCGGCACGTTAAACATCCCCGACTCGTGCGATATGTCGTCGTCCTCCTCCATCTCCTCATACAGCTTGTATTTTTCCTGTTGGGACAGGGTCTTTCCCAGTCGGCCCGGACGTGGAGGAGGTATCTTGTACCGTATTTTGGTGATTTCAGAAGACGACACGCTGGTGATCGACGAAACCCTCGACGTGGAACCGTTAGAGTCGCCGCTCGATTCCCCAGTGGCGATGTCTTGGCGGGCACAATTCAGGACCGAGTCGCTAGGCCGTTTTATACCGAGAGACGAAAACGAGGGCATACTATTGGGTGAACGTTGTAAAGCCTGTGGGTGTGCAAGTTTGGGTGTCATGGGCACTTCCAGAAAGTCACACTGCTTAGCCATGATTTGTGTTTTAAAAGCGAGGGACAAGGGGCACACTTGTGGAACAGTAGGTAAACAAAAATGAGAAAAAACTATTGTAGAAAAAATCAAAACAGCAGCATGTATACCAAGCAATTATTGTTTGCGGTGAATAAATATGCCGGATTAGTGTTTTTTTATTGTAAAAATATGTGATTGTTCTTCCTGTGCAGGGTCCGATGTTGGGAGTTTCAGGTGTTTCTCGCGTCTCTCTGTACATGTGGGCCGTACTAAATGGTAGCAAGGAAGGCATAGAACTCCCAAGAAATCGCAGGCCTGGTGGAGAAGTTCAGCGCGCTTCAGGAAACCTGCAGGACTGAACGTGCGGGCCATTTGCCGGCCCTCGACAAAAGCTCGAAATGCTCTTCCCAGACCAAAATGCGACGCGACGCGACGATCGTCCCACGTGAAAATTAAATGGAATTTGTTGATGTGTTGTTAATTCATAAATTTCTGTAAGAATGTCATCTGCTCCAAAACTGTTCAGAGTCATCGGAGGCGCCCAGAACTACGACTGGGGAAAGCTTGGCTCGTCGTCTGCTGTCGCGCAGTTTGCCAAGCTCAACGACCCTGAAGAGGTCTCCATCGACGAGGAAAAGCCGTATGCAGAGCTCTGGATGGGCACCCATCCTTCTGTTCCCACCGTGGCTGCCAGCGACAGAAAGGCTCTTAGAGACATCGTGAGCGCTGCACCAGAGGAGATGCTGGGCCAGGACATCATCACGAAGTTCGGTTCCAAAGAGGCTATTCCTTTCCTCTTTAAAGTGCTTTCTATTCGCAAGGTGCTTTCCATCCAGGCTCATCCGGACAAGACCCTGGCAAGACAGCTGCACGCATCCGACCCTAAGCATTATCCCGATGACAACCACAAGCCGGAGATGGCTGTGGCGATCACGGATTTCGAGGCTTTCTGCGGATTCAAGCCCCTTGCAGAGATCGATGCTCTGTTGCAGAAAATTCCGGAGTTCAAAGAGCTTGTGGGAGACGATGTTGTCGAGGAGTTCCACGCGGGAATTGCCACCGCTGACGTTGCTGGCAAGAAGAAACTGCTGCAGAAAGTGTTTAGCCGTGTGATGAACAGTCCTGAGTCCAAGTTTGAGCCTTTGGCTGCCAGCCTTGTCAAGAGAACCAAATCGGACCCACAACTGTTTGGCGAGACGCTTGCTGATTTGATACAACGTTTGGATGCCCAATTTCCCAACGACATCGGGTTGTTCTGCGGTTGTTTACTGTTGAACCACTGTATCCTGAAGTCTGGAGAGGCCATGTTTTTGGAAGCCAAGGACCCACACGCATACATTTCCGGCGACATTATGGAGTGCATGGCTGCCTCTGATAACGTGATCCGGGCAGGATTCACGCCTAAGTTCAAGGATGTCGAGGTTCTTGTTGACTGTCTAACTTATTCTTTCAACCCTGTCGAGGAGCAGAAGCTGAAACCAACTCCGTTCCCAAGAGGAACCGGTGTGGCCGAGCTCAAGCTGTATGACCCTCCTATTGATGAGTTCAGTGTGCTGCAGACCACCTTCACCAGCACGGGCTCCGAGAAGTTCGAGGGACTCGAGGGTCCTTCTTTGCTAATTGTCACGGAGGGCCACGGGAAGGTCAAGTTACAGGGCTCTGAGGAGACCCTGGACGCTTCCACGGGAAACATCTTCTTTGTGGCTCCAAAGGCCGCTATCGAGCTTGTCTCCGAGTCCAAGGACACTTTCACCTCGTACCGTGCTTTCTGCGAGGCTTAATTAACATGCAATTTATTTATATAATTAATAGATTATAAATTTACACCAGCACGCTGCGACGTTGCACAAATTGCCGCAAGTTGCGCTCTTCGATTTGGTCCTGCAAATCGTCGCCGTTGAGCCACTCGCTGATGTCTTCGAAAATGCGCGCGCTGATCTCCATATCTAGGTCGCGTTCCTCGGAACGGAGTCTGGCCTCTAGTTCTTCGCACGCTTCCACCAGAACGGAGATCTTGCGCCGCATCTGGCGCTTTTTGAACTCCACAATGGGACGCAGCTGCTGTAGCCGGGTGAGTCGGCGTATTTCCAGCACGGCTAGTTTTGGGAATCTGTCCATCATTAGAACGTTCGATATTCCTGCATCGGTCAGTCTCCAGCAGCTGTTGAGACTTAGCCGTTCCAGCTGATGCCCTTTTTGGTATGCAAGTGACCACAGAATCGCGTCTGAGACCCCGCAGCCAGCAATTCCCAGCGTTTTCAGGTTGCAATTGGCAATAATGTGCGAAATCGACGCGTCTGTCACCAAACTGCCTTTGGTGTGTCTTCCGCAGTTAAGCGTCTCGATATTCGGACAATGCGACCCGATCGCGTAGAGACCGGCGTCGGTGATATTTTCACAGGCACGCAGGTCCAAGTGTACCAGACTGGGCACCAAAGGGGCTATTGCTTGCAGATACTGGTCGTCCACTATCTTGGACCCTGGTAGCACCAGTTTTTTTAATCTATCGGTGTAAAGGTTTAGGGATGGTAGCAGTTTCGGGCAAATATAAAACTCCAGCCACTCCAAATTAATCGGGTTGACTTGCAAGCTGTCGATTTGGTGTTGCTGTGACTTGAGCTTGTGTAGGACAAGTGACCTTGGAGCAGCAACCCGTGGAGGAGCGTAGTTCATTAGTTTGAGGTCGGAGTCAAAATACAGATTCTCCTGCAGAACCTCGAGCGTGAGCGAATGCCAGAGCTTATTAACAAGCAGACAGTTGTGCAAATTCCCTGTTGGCGGAGCGGTGCTGGAGGTGGAGAGAGTGCGCTGCCAGATCTTTTCTCCCTGCTCGCCGTGAATTAGTTTTGCGTGGTTTAACGACATCGGCGGCTTCCGCACCGGAGGTTGCTCCGTAGGTATTCTATCTTTATCATCGTGTCCGACGTAGTGTAATATTAGATTGACGATCTCTGGTATCTCAAAGATCGGATGCGCGTCGTTATCTATGGACAAGTTCTCGACAGTCTGCAGCAAACGGGGCGAGACAGGACTGCTAGTGCTGCTGCTGAAAGGGGAGAAGAACCTGGTCTTGATTCTAGCCGGGTGTCTGGGGCTGTTTTTCCGCGACATGATCAGATGCTTGGCCGACGACGAGAGCGAGCCCAGAGAGCTGAGAGAGGTGTTGGAGTGGCACGAGGCCATGCTGTTCATGCTAGTGACGCTGGAATAATCCGAAGGGGTATGCACGCGGAAGGAAAGGCTGCTGGCTCGTTTCAAGGGACGGTGGTCGACCAAAGAAGAGCGCCTCTCTCTTGCCCTGGTCTTGTGCACCAGCAGGGGCTCTGTGGTCGAATCTGGGGATTGTTGGGCCAGATCCCGCATGAGGATTTACACGCACAGCTCTAAGCAAAGTTGCAAACTATATATGACATCAGGCAAATGGCTGGGGGGAGAAAAAGGACCAAAATAGGATGGTTAATAAGGAGTCGGTTGAGCCGCACCGCCGCAGACCAGCCACTTGGATGAATACACTTCCTTGTGAAACAATATTGGCACACAATGCGGGCCGGCAGCAATATGGCTGGACTGGAGCTAAAATGCGACACGTCGAGTAGATGGCCGGCAGCCATTCGGTGGGCTGGCCCACACAGTGGATGGATGGCTTCAAAGAGGCCCGGATGGAAAAAACAGTTGCGCCGGGTAACATTGAGGAGGCCGTTTTCTGCAACTGGATTATCTAAGCAAGAGGCAAATAAATGCCAACAAGCAACAAAAGATATAAACATTTTTGTTGTTTGAGGGTTTCTTAACTGTCTAAATACCGATGAACAACGAATACGACTACTTATTCAAGCTCTTGCTTATCGGCGACTCCGGTGTCGGCAAATCGTGCCTTCTTCTCCGGTTTGCAGAAGACACCTACACGCAAGACTACATATCCACCATCGGAGTGGACTTCAAGATCCGGACAATCGAGCTCGACGGCAAGACGATCAAGTTACAAATCTGGGACACAGCAGGACAGGAGAGATTTAGAACTATCACGTCGTCATACTACAGAGGAGCGCACGGAATCATCATTGTGTACGACGTGACGGACCAGGAGTCGTTCAACAACGTGAACCAGTGGTTGCAGGAGATTGATAGATACGCCACCAGCGGTGTCATGAAGCTTCTGGTCGGCAACAAGTGTGACCTCACCGATAAGAAGGTCGTTGACTACGCCGTTGCCAAAGAGTTTGCCGACAGCAGAGGCATCAAGTTTTTGGAGACATCCGCATCGCAGAGTACTAATGTCGAGCAGGCATTTATTGTCATGTCCAAGCAGATCAAGTCGCAGATGGCCAACTCGCAACCGGCCTCGAACACAGCAGGCAAGCCTAGTGTCAACCTCAGTGGTACGTCTGTGATCAACCAGCAGGGCGGATGTTGCTAAAGGGGTCCATCCATCGTATGGATGTAGCTACGATTCATAATACAGGAGCCAGCACGAAGACGGAGCTTACATATGCTAATCTGATTGATCAAAGTCGGGTAATTTGTAGTGGTAAATAAATTTGAACAAATTATTTTCTTTGTCATGGCTGGTGCGTCCGACAAAAAGCAGGCTGCTGCCAACGCTTCTATTCTCAAACAGCTTCATTGCGCCTCTGCTGTTGTTAATATTTTGGCCTTGGTGGCCTTGTTTGTTTTGCACAGGCCGGCAGCCAAGAAGTATTACTTTTTCTTCAGTCTTCCCGGGCTTGGCTGCCAATATGTGCTGGAGAAGGTTGGGAGACCCAAATATCAGCTTAACCCACAGGGCTACAGCGTTTTATCTTCTGCTGGTCAGGATTTGCAACAACAAGGCCTTACAGAATACATGGTCGATATCGTCTATCTGACACTGATTGTGGATGTTTTGATGATCATTTTCGGCTCCAACAAGGTGTGGCTGCTGCTTTTGGCCGTTCCTGCTTATGCTGGATATAAGCTAAAAGGGGTGATTGCGCCGTTCTTCGCCAGGAGACAAGAGGAACAGCCGGTCCAAACTGAACCGGTGAAAAGTAAACGTCAGCAGAAGCTGGAGACCAGAAAGCAAAAGGTGAGATATAGGTGACCAACCAAACGTACTGGAAGCCCGTTTCAGTTTGCTCACACTCAACCTATCCGCAGATCGAAATTGTTGGAGAGAAGCATGTAGCTAGCTATTAATTAACGAATAGTAGACTGAAGATCTTATTCTGACGGCGTGCTACGATTACTTCTGATGACAGATGTCTGTTGCTAAGCATGCTTATGCTTTATCCCCCGACGTGCTGGCTGATGTTTTGTACTATCATTCTGCTCCGCGGAATTCTAGGCGGTGTACGGATGGAGACTTTAATTTTTTCCATACGTCACGTTACGAGCCCGCAAAACCCCTTCCGATGGTCGCGAAAGTTCCAATCAGCAGGCTCAGCAGTCGCCTCCATCTTGTTGAGTTGTCCTCTCAGTTTTTATAAAAGTTTTTATTTTACCTTGTTTTGTAAATTAGATCTTTCAATTGGTTGGAATCATCTTAATTGAGTTATTGCAAAATGGACGGAGGTAAGTACTCTAGAAATTCGGTGGCAGAGCCCAATTTTAGCTAGTGGTAAAGAAGCGGACAATCCATAGATCTTGTTTTAGTTATTATTTTTGATTAGCGGCCATTGACAGCGAAGTGAGTGCCGGAATACCTCTAGGTGGATTCTCCGGTGCTGGTTCCGTGATGCTGTTATTTGTGGTGGGTTTGCGGCCAGTTATTCTCGTGTTATCTGGCGTCGAAAATCTGACACAAATTTGCCATTGCTCAAAATAGTGCGAAAACGCGTTGGATTGCTCCTGTTTCAAGGATTGCGTGCTAAGTTGGGCTACTCGGCGTAATATCCGATTGATTAGAGCTTTCTAACACCTTTTTAGAAGACGTTGCTGCTGTAAGTAATAAGCGGTCCTTTCAGGCTGAAAATTTCAGTCCGGGTAGGATGGCATATACCCAAACTTGAGGTTACTAACATTTTAGTTGGTCATTGATAACGGATCCGGTATGTGTAAGGCCGGTTTTGCCGGTGACGACGCTCCAAGAGCCGTGTTTCCTTCGATTGTCGGAAGACCTAGACACCAAGGTATCATGGTTGGTATGGGTCAAAAAGACTCTTACGTCGGAGATGAGGCTCAATCTAAGAGAGGTATTTTGACTTTGAGATACCCAATTGAGCACGGTATCGTCACCAACTGGGACGACATGGAGAAGATCTGGCACCACACCTTCTACAACGAGTTGAGAGTTGCTCCAGAGGAGCACCCAGTTCTGCTGACCGAGGCCCCAATGAACCCTAAGTCTAACAGAGAAAAGATGACTCAGATTTTGTTTGAGACCTTCAACGTCCCAGCTTTCTACGTTTCTATTCAGGCCGTGTTGTCCCTCTACTCCTCCGGTAGAACTACTGGTATTGTGTTGGACTCTGGTGACGGTGTTACCCACGTTGTTCCAATTTACGCTGGTTTCTCTCTTCCTCACGCCATCTTGAGAATTGACTTGGCTGGTAGAGACTTGACCGACTACTTGATGAAGATCCTTTCTGAGAGAGGTTACACTTTCTCCACCACTGCTGAGAGAGAAATCGTCAGAGACATCAAGGAGAAGCTGTGTTACGTTGCTCTTGACTTCGACCAAGAGCTGCAAACCTCCTCCCAGTCCTCTGCTATCGAGAAGTCGTACGAGTTGCCAGACGGTCAAGTCATCACCATTGGTAACGAGAGATTCAGAGCTCCAGAAGTTCTGTTCCACCCAGGCCCACTCGGATTGGAGGCTGCCGGTATTGACCAAACTACTTACAACTCTATCATCAAGTGTGATGTCGACGTTAGAAAGGAGTTGTACGGTAACATCGTCATGTCCGGTGGTACTACCATGTTCCCAGGTATTGCCGAGAGAATGCAAAAGGAAATTACTGCTCTGGCTCCATCTTCGATGAAGGTCAAGATCATTGCTCCACCAGAAAGAAAGTACTCTGTCTGGATCGGTGGTTCCATTTTGGCCTCCTTGTCCACTTTCCAACAGATGTGGATTTCGAAGCAAGAATACGACGAGTCTGGACCATCTATCGTTCACCACAAGTGTTTCTGATTTTGTCAGGTCTATTCTTGCGCCTGTTTTTGTATATGGAGCGCTGCTTCTCCACTTAGTATAGAATCAAAAAGATTTGATTTGTCTTCTCTTAGCCCACGTCGATCGTCGTAATTTCTCCAGAAAAAACTTTTCTGCTCACTCGCTTATCTAGTGCAACCATTATTTTTCCAGCCAGCCTCATCGAAACATTTTTACGACTTCCTTTTTCTCCATGTCCGACAAGGTTACGGTTGCCTCCTCATGGCAAATAGCTTATCGACAGACGTACCAGCTGGCCAAGACGCCCCAATTCTACTGGTTTGTGTCGCATCTGGTGTCGTTGACGTTTCTGGTATTACACACTTTTGTGGCCACTTTTCGGGGCCCTCATTCCCCCGCGGCTCTGAGATACTATAATTATTCCATCACTTCGACCATCGTCACTTATCTGATAGTGGTGCGCCAGACACACCGAGGAAAGCCTATCTCATTCATCTTCTCACAGCCACTGACGTTGCTCAAAGACGACAACGTCCAATATCTGGTGCTGGCACTGGTTTTCCGGATCTTCTCCAAACGTAACGGCAACTCGTCCACGCTGTATCCGTTTGCCATTTTTGCGTTCTTCCATTGTCTGGGCTACATAAACACCAACCTTATCAAGATTCTACCATTTCTGACAAAGGACCAAAAAACCCATTACCACTCTGTGATTGGCCACTTTCTCAAAACATACAACGAGCGGTCGCTGTTTGTTGCGGCTCACATGGAGATTTTGCTGGTCACCACTTTGATTTTCCCGTTGGTGAAAATGGTGCTGCTGCTGCAGTTTCTGCGGCCAAACTTTTTTGTGCGAAATCTCCAGACTCTCTTTGTCACGGCCGTCGTGGTGGTGTTCAACAAGCTCAGATTCGACCAGTCCAAGTACACCAGGGCGTTGGTCACCCAATACGACGCCCGCATCTCGCAGATGCTCGCAATGCCCGTGGTGCCGCCAGCACTCAGAACGGCGGTCTTTGGCCTTCGCCAGACCGCGATCCAGTATCTCTCCAAGATCCAGCTACCGCGCAAGTGAGGCAGTGGGCCTGTGGCGCTTTATTAATTGGTGCTTCTAATTAGTTCCTATGTACAATACACCTCGCGCCAACACCCTAAAGCCAGAAATCGAAACAAGATTTAATTCTCTTGTTCTCCATGGTATCGTATCTCAACATCCCTTCCGACGAGGACCCCAGCACGTACGTTTCGCTGCCCAGCTGCCAACACCTTTCCAGGATATTGGCCTCGTCAGAGGGCGAAACGGCGCTGAAAACTTACAACACCGCCATGAAAATATGTCTTCTAGCAATACCTCTTAACGAGACCCGATCTTACCTGACCAAAGACGGCACTCGGGTCCAGCACGCCGACCTGGTGAAGCTGAGGTCGCAGGTTCTGAAGTGCTCCAAATGTTTCACCTCTTCAAACATATTCATGTGTCTGGAGTGCCCTTTTGTTGGATGTTTGAGACACCGCCATGGAAGTGAGCATGCTAAAGCATACAACCACTCGTTCGCCGTCAATCCCCACTCTGGCGACGTCATCTGCTGGGAATGCCAGAACTACGTTGGCGATCCGTCGCTGGAACGTATCAGAATCAACCAGATCATCCACTCCCAGAACGTTGCAAACTTTCCTGGAATGCCCATCTACCAGCACGAGCATGATGCACAGAAGCAGAAACAGATTATCTCTGGCTCCCGGGCGCCATGCTACCGTGCGTCGACTGGCCTCAAGGGCTTTGTCAACATGGGATCGACCTGTTTCATGAGCTCTGTACTGCAGACATTAATTCATAATCCATTTATCAGAGATTATTTTCTTGCCGGAAACCACAGCGACTGCGACAAGATGGCGTCCGAATGCTTGTCGTGCTCGGTCGCAGACATTTTCCAGGACTTCTACACGTCTCCAAGCTCAACGGGCTATGGCCCAGTGTCTCTTCTGACAGCGGCTTGGAAGGTGAAACGGTCTCTTGCTGGCTACTCTGAGCAGGACGCACACGAGTTTTGGCAGTTTCTTGTCCACCAACTGCATAAAAACGATACAAAGCGCATAAAGGTGCTCAAGGACCACACGCCTGTGCCTGGTGACCACCATGCGTCGGCCCACGGGTCCTGCAACTGCATCATTCACCGCACTTTTGCTGGCGAATTACAGTCCTCCATCAGATGCGACGAATGCCATAACGTCACGGTCACGGTGGATCCCATGCTGGACCTGTCACTAGAAATACAAGAGAAACACCACGACGGGTCGCGAACAGCGATCCCCAGTCTGGAAGCTTGTCTGAAAATGTTCACCAAACCAGAACACCTAGATACTACATACAGCTGCTCTTCGTGCCAGAGAAAAACAAGGGTCACCAAACAGCTCATGGTCAAGAACCTGCCAAAAACGCTGGGCATCCAGCTCAAGCGGTTCGAGCACTTGGCCACGTCCACCAAGATCGACACTCACGTACGCATTCCGCTGTACCTCGACATGTCAGACTACGTGCTGTCGTCTGGGAAGTCGCACTATGGACAAAATCTGTACGAGCTGTTTGCTGTGGTGTGCCACATCGGGTCCGCCAACACAGGACATTACATCTGCATGGTAAAGGCACGGAGCGGGCTATGGTTCAAATTCAACGACGCTACAGTGACCAAGATTTCGCAGCAAGAGGTGCTTAACTCGCGTGCATATTTGCTCTATTACATAATCCACGAATTGGCCTAATCGAAGAAATCGTCGTCGGCCTCGTCGTCCGACCGGGACGACTGGCGCAGCGACTTCTTGACAAACCGCGTCTTGTGTGACTCCTCGAGGTCGTCGTCGAAGCGATTGAGGGAAAGTCTGGAGTCGGTCTGGCTCACAGCTCCGGAGCTGCACAGCCACGTTTCGACGTCGGGGAGCCGAGTCTGGTTGCCACCCAGCTGCGCTAGCGTGACAGCCTGCTTGACCACGTCGCCGTTGTGGTACACAAGAAGCGTCGGACAGTTGGCCTCGGGGTAGTTTTCCACCGCGCGGTCGGCAGGAATGTCGACAAACTTGACGTCCGGCAGTTCAGGAGCGAGCTGGGACAGCAGACTGGCCAGCAACCGCGACTGCAGCGCGCTCTGCAGCGACATGTGCACAACCACGTAGCAGTCGTGCGACGCCTCAGTCACCTGCTGCTTGTACTCAGGCTTGGTGATCGGGTACACCGAGCCGTACTTGGCGCGGGCTGCAAGCTGGTTCATTTCTGCCATGCGTTTCTGTTTATATTGCTCGAGAAACTCCTCGTCCTCCTCGTCCTCGAGCTCGTCCAGCTCGTCGATCGTTTTGTTTTCCAGTCGATTTTCGTGCTGTCTCTGCACGGCGTCCGCAAGAGCCTCCTCCAGCTGTTCGGTTGGGTCTTTTTCCTTCTCTGGGATGATTCCGTGGGCACGCAGAATGTCATTCCACTCGGTATCCTCGTTGGGATCCACCTGCATTTGAATTTTCGGGTCGATAGGCCGGTTCATCGTATGTGTGTCCACAGCCAAAAAGTTGGCAATTTGAAAAAAATTAAATAGTGAAAGAAAATTTAAGTTCATATTGTTGTGATGTCCATTTTGCTGCGAAAAGGATTTGTGGACGAGTCTTTAGAGCGGGTTCTTGAAGACCTGCTTGTGAGATTCGTCATCAACTGCCCACCGGAGGACCTGTCGTCCATTGAGAGAGTATTTTTCCAGATTGAGGAGGCCCATTGGTTCTACCAGGACTTTGCCAGACTCGTCAATGAGCTTCTGCCTCCGATGAAGATGAAACAGTTCACAGCGAGAATAATAGCCCAGTGTCCGGTAGTGTGGCGCTGGGGCGACTCGGAGGACGCCCTGTCGCAATTTGGAAAGTACAAGTCTTCGATTCCTGTTCGTGGGTGTGCGTTGCTAAATGAGCGGCTCGACAAGGTCCTGCTGGTGAAGGGAGTGGAGTCGTCCTCCTGGGGTTTTCCGCGGGGCAAGATTTCGAAGGATGAGTCTGATCTGGATTGTGCACTGCGCGAACTGGAGGAAGAAACAGGCTTTGACGGCAGAGAGTACATCGACGAAGAAGAATATATCGAGCGGACAATACAGGGCAAGAACTACAAGATCTACATTTTGGCTGGAATCCCAGAGCGGACAGAGTTTGTGCCGCATGTTCGCAACGAAATCAGCGCCATTGAATGGCGGGACATCAAGTCGTTGTCGAAACAGGGAAAGAGTAATTTATTTTTGGTCAACTCCATGATGAAACAGCTACAAAACTTTATCAAGAAGAGAAAAGGTCTTCGCACCGAGGAGGAGCTCAAGAGACAGGCCACCATCCAGCTCAAGAAAATTCTCGGTGTCGGCCAGCCTCAGGAGAAGTCCGACCCCGGAAGAGACCTGCTCAACATGTTGCAACAGGTCTCCGCTGGAAAACAGCCGGAAAATGTCCAGCTTCCGTCTGTGCCGCATCCCGGTCCTGCCATGCCGTTGCCTATGCCTCTTCCGCCGTTCCTGATGCCGTTCCCTATGCCGTTCATGATGCCTCCGCATATGCTCCCACGGTTCCCCTTCCCTCCTCCGCCGATGTCTGTGCCCCACAACGACCAGAAGAACGAGCTGTTTGCTCCGCCGCCGTCGTCGTTGGATAAGCCGCAGCTGGTCCTTGCCAACAAACGGTCTGGAGAAAGCAACAGCAAGGAGCTGTTGAGTATTCTGAAGCGTCCAGAGAGTAGACAGTCGTCCGATCAGCCGTCTGACCAGGACGTTGCTGCAGAAACGCCATCTGGAGGGTTCCTGAAGGGAATCTTCGACAAGTACAAGGACGAAGAGCCAAAACAGCCCTCTCGCAAAGTGACCATTCTGAAGAGACCAAAAGAAGAGGTGTCGCAGCCATCGGAGAAGCCTGATAACAGTCTCTTGAGTATTTTGCACAGAAAGAAAGCCAGTTCTCCTGCTCCTGCCGTCTCTAACGGAAGCTCTGAACTGCTCAATATCCTCAAGAAACCTGAGCCGAAAAACGGCGACGCTTCCAAAGAACTATTGGGTGTGCTGAACCGGCCCAAAGCAGACCAATCCCCGGTCCTGCATTCTCCAGAGCCTAAGAAGGAGAGCGATTCCGCGCAGCTTCTCAATTTGCTCAAACCGCAGGCTGTGGAAGCTCGCGAAACGGGCCCAGGGGGTGTCGACAAGCCGAGCGACACAAACGGCTCTAGCGAGCTCTTGAGTGTACTCAAGCCTCAACCGAAGGAAAACGGGTCCAATGAGCTGCTGAGCATGCTGAAACAGCCCGCTCAGCCTGCTCAACCTTCTGCAGCGTCCACAGCACCCTCTGCCTCTGTTTTGCTCGGTATTCTTAACAGAAAAGAGGAGCCTAAAGACCCTAGTAAGGGTTTGCTAGATAGCATTGTTAGCCAGTCTGCGGCTGGAAAACCAACCGAGTCCGGTGCCCACGAGCTGATGAGCTTGCTGAAGCCTAAAAGCTCGACAGAGTCGTCCGATTCGCAGAATAGACTTAGTGTTCTGAACACAGCGTCTTCAGCGGAGCCAGAGGAGCCAGAGGAGCCAGAAGAGCCAGAAGAGTTTGCGGACTTTGAGGATTTCGAGGACCTGAACGAGGGCTACGAAAATGTTCACTCATCCAACCATTTGAAAACATACGTCAGTGACGACGACGAGGACTATCTTTGAGAACACCGCCTGAAAAATTGACAAAAATTAATTTTCGCCATGAAACGCGACACCAAGCGGCACCCCAAAAAGGAGGCCGGTTCCGGGCCGCCAGTGCCAGGAAAGCCCCCTGTTTTTGCGCCGGACTCGCACAACCGGCGGTTCTGGCTCGTCAAGAGCGAGCCCATGCCAAGGGTGGACGCCAAAACAGGCAAGACCGTCAAGTTCTCGGTCGCCGACCTAGCCAAGGTCGAGACCGAGTCCTGGGACGGGGTGCGCAACTGGGAGGCGCGCAACTATCTGATCCAGATGGCCAAGGACGATATATGTCTGTTCTACCATTCCAATTGCAAGAACCCGGGGATTGTGGGTCTGTGCAAGGTCGCCCAGACCGTCAAGCCGGACGAGTCGCAATTCGACCCCGGCTCGCCCAACTACGACGCCAAGTCCACGAGAGACCAACCCAGGTGGTGGTGTCCCGACATGCAATTTGTGTGTTTGTTGAACCGGAAGCTGAGTCTGTCAGAGCTGCGGCAGTCCAAAGGCGTCGAGGACTTGTATCTACTGAAGCGTGGCCGACTGAGCGTGACTCCCGTGAGTGAAGCCCAGTTCTGGCGCCTGATGGAGCTCCAGAAGGGCGAAACAGGTGACGACGCAGAGATGGACTGCGAAACAGAAAATCTGCCACGCTACGAGAGAAAGCTGCTGAACATATAGACGTGCGACGAATTTATTTTTAATTCCAGTTGACCCGGCCATCGAGACTGGTTCTTTCGTACAGATCCAGCTCGACCAGGCCAGAAAGCTCGGACTTGAGCGACTCCAGCTGTTTGACGCCGCGCGCGACGTTGTCGAGGTCGTTCAGTTTGGCAACATTGACCACACATCGCACCTGGTACGCGGGGTCCAGTAGCTCCTGCTGCTCCTTCCAATGGTAGACTCTGAACACCTCGATGACCACGTCGTTGTAGTAGAACCTCACGCCGCGCACCCAGTATTCCAGCTCGGGCATGTACCCGAGCTCGTCCATGTAGCCCAGAATGTCGTCTGCCTGGACGATGGTGGTCTCGTACAGGTTCTGCGCCAGCACGGAGCGTTTTCCGGCCGCAGGGATGTCGGCGATCTGCAGCGTCCAGATGCAGTTGTTCCAGCGCGGGCTCTGCAGGTCGGACATCAGCTCAGCGTCGTCCTCGCCGCCCCTGCGGGTCATGCGTATGCGGTACGACTCGATCTGGTTGACTTTTCCGGCCTTCTGCTCGGGCCGGAAGGGGAACTTGGGCCGCAGCACCACCGTGTGCTGCTCCATGGGCTGCGGAGCCATCCCGGTGAGCGACTCCAGCGTTATGAGCAGCGTTTCCGCCGACGCGACAGAAGAGTACAGGGACAGCTGCTGTACCATGAAAATAAATATTTATCTAATTTAAATAAATAAAAGTCAATTTTGTTGGCATTTTCCAAACTCTCGGAATATTCTTCATTCACTAAGATAGTACATAACTTTTGACATAATCGTGACGTTCCTAGCCATTCACGGCCAAGCTACATTCAGGTGGTCTACAACACAGGCGTTCTGATCTTGGCTCTGACAGCCTTCACCTGGGTGTAGCTCTCAAAGGCCTCGTTACCCATCTCTCTGCCGATACCACTCTGCTTGTAGCCGCCGAATGGCACGTCGGCGTGGAAGTCGTTGTAGGTGTTGATCCACACGGAACCGGCCTCGAGTCTGTCGGACACGTAGATGGCCTTGTTGAAGTCCTCGGTGTGCACACCGGATCCAAGACCGAACTCTGAGTCGTTGGCCTTCTCGATCACCTCGTCCACGGACTTGAAAGGCAGAACCACGGCCACCGGGCCGAAGATCTCCTCCTGGGTCAGCTGGCTGTCCTGGGGCACGTCGTAGAACACGGTTGGCTCCACAAAGTAGCCCTTGTTGCCGATTCTGTTACCTCCGGTCAACAGCTTGAGGTTGCTCTTCTTTCCAATGTCGATGTACTTGAGCACCTCCTCGAACTGGTCTGGGGTGGATTGGGCACCCTGGAAGACGCCCTCCTCGAACGAGTTGCCCACCTTGAGCTTCTCCACCTCGGCCTTGAACTTCTGCAGGAAGCTGTTGTACCACTCTGGGTTGGTGGCCTGGATGTAGATTCTGGATCCAGCACAGCACACCTCGCCTCCGTTGAAGAAAATACCGGTGATCAGGTTCTGGATCGTCTCCTCGATGTTGCAGTCCTCAAAGACGATGTTTGGCGACTTTCCACCCAGCTCCAGGGTGACCTTCTTGACGGACTTGGCACACTCGGCCATGACGCTCTGGCCCACCGAGGTGGAGCCGGTGAAGGCGACCTTCTTGATGAGAGGATGGTGCAGAATGGCGTTACCGCAGCCTCTTCCGCTGCCGGGAACGACGTTCACCACACCGGCCGGAAATCCGGCCTCCTTGACCAGCTTGCAGGCATACAGATTGGACAATGGCGTGGCGCTAGCAGGCTTGAGCACCACCACATTGCCGGTAGCAAGAGCAGGGCCGATCTTCCAGGCAAACATCATGAGCGGGAAGTTCCATGGGGTGATGGCACCGCACACCCCCAGTGGCTCCCGCTTGGTGTAGGTCATGTGGGACAAGCCGGTGTCGACCAGTCTACCGTCCTTCTTGTCGCAGAATCCAGCACACGATCTGAGGTACGTGATGACAATGTTGATGTCGAACTTGGCGCACAGAATGGACTTTCCGTTGTCCAACGCCTCAATCTGGGCAAGCAACTCGCTGTCTCTCTCAACGAGATCTGCAAGTTTCCAGAGCAACTTTGCTCTCTCTGCGCCCTCGGTCAGCTTCCACTTCTTGAAGGCCTCGTAGGCAGCCTGGACAGCAACGTCGACGTCCTCGGTCTCGGCCATCTGGATGTCACACAGGTGCTCCTCGGTCAATGGGGAGCTGACCTGGAAGGTCTTGCCGGACTTAGCAGACACGAACTCGTTGTTGATGAACAGGCCGGTAGGCTGCTCGTACGACTTGTTGATGACAGGGAAGGTTAGTTTTTGGACGTGAGCCATTGTGTGTAAACGTTTAATGAAAGTGAACCCCCTCATGGTGAAATTGTCCACTTATATACGAAAAACGCCGTTCGTCCAGAATTTTTTAAGAAATGCGGATTGTCGTGTACGGTCGTCGGATTGCGGGGGCGCATTACTAATTATGTGGCCAGGCGACCAATAGCGGCGAGCTATGCTGCGATTAGCCAGCACCGGGCGAGGCCAGATTGCGGATCCTGCAATCTGCGCCCCGGGTGGAGCGGGAGCAACCTGCACCCCGCGGTGGGGTGCAGGGTGCCTCGGACTTCGCACCCCTTGTGTTGCGTCACCAGAATTTATTTCTTGCTAACTACCAGCACGTCCTATGTACCCTGTCGGTGGCAACATTTTGGCCAAAAGAAAAAATCACCGCAGCATCTCGTCCACGTTCTCGTCGCCTCTGTACTGGTGGTACTGCAACTGCTGGTGCTGCTGCAACAGAGCAATGTCGTACATCTGCTCCGGCTGGTTCTGGCTGCTGGCCGACTCGGTCTGCGCTGCACGCGTGGCAAGCTCGACAATCTCGTTTGTGTCCAGCGGCTCCTGCTTGAGCAGCTTGCTCAGCTCGTTCACGTCGGCCTCCTTCGGCTGCAGCTCGTGGTATTTGCGCCGATGCGCAACGTCGCCCAGCTGGAACTGCAGGTCCTCCGACCCGTCTTTCTTCCAGTTGAGCGGCGCGTGGTGCTTGTGGTTGTAGCTCAGCTGCACCACCCCGGTCACCAGGTCGTAATTGAGCGTGATTTTGGAGTCGCATTCCTCCGTCTTGAGCTTGTTCACCACCTGCCGCTTGTTTTCGCTCCGGCTTTTCCGCTGTCGATACTTGTCCTGCGAGCAGATATACATCCATGTAATTTTCTTGCTTTTGTTTGGGTTGGGGTCCGCCAGGTTCGGCTTGTGGTGGTCCCTGATGGCGAACTTGAACCCGGTCAGCATCTGCAGCGGCGCAATGTAGTGGCTCACCACCAGCTCCGACATGTCCTTGACAATCTCCTCTGTCAGCTCCTCTCTGCGGTAGCGTGGGAAGATCTCCTTGTCTGTGTAATTGCGATAGTTGTGCTGATACAGGTCCATCTGCGTGTTGAGACTCACCTTGTGCTGGTACTGTGTCCAGTCGTCCGACAGGTTCGGCAGCTTCGACAGCGACCGCACTTTTTTCTCCTTGACTTTGCGCTTGTTGCGGCAGTTGACACAGGTCTGATATCGAACAAGCATCTCAGGGTCCTCGTTCAGCCGCTTGACCCGACACCGGGAGCACTTTTTCACCAGGTCCGGCGACCCTATCGACCGTGCGCGCTTGGGGCCCGCGCCGTCCTGCTGCGACTCCGGGTCCAGGTGGTTTTCCGGGATGTAGGGGTAGTATTGTTGTCCGTAGTACTGCTGAGACGAGACAGAGGGCAATTGGTGGTGCTGCAGCGACCGCAGCTGGTCGTCCACGTCGGCCAGCGTGATGGGGTGTCCCGACTGCTGGGACTCGCTGGCGATGTTTGCGAGACGCGCGTCTGTCTGTGTAGACATATTTCCCCAGATCTTATCACCTGAAAAGGATAATCTGACAATTAAGAAAGTGCAAAAAATTGCTGGTGCTGTAAACAAATGGCATAAAGTGCGTGGCACTTATGCAGAAAAAATTATTGCGATTTAATGGCGAAATCAGATTACGAGAGCGACGAGCTGCTGGACAGTGAGGAGGACTACGAGCTGGAGAGCGAGGAGGAGTACGACGAATACGCGCAGGACGACGAGGAGGAAGAGGTGCTACCCAAGAGGCGCGGCCGGCCGCTAATTGAGGAGGCTGTGGTTCAGGAGACTACCAAACGGCGGAGGGGCGGCCCGCGCACATACAAGGAGCCCACCGAGGACGAGCTGCCGTACTCGGAGGACCTGGACGCGGACTCGGTCGACAGCTCGAGCGCGTCGACGGATCTGGCCCGCATGACGGAACGACAGCGGGCAAAATACATGGAGTCTGCCGAGGACGACTCGGAGCGTCAGGCAAGCGGCGAGCTGCTGGAGCTGACGAACGAGCGCTCCAAGAAAAAACAGTTCACCGAGGAAGAGCTGCAATTGCGGCGTCTGGAAAACGCACGCAAGCGCAAGAACTTCACGATGAAACGGCTCGAGATGGAGAAACAGGACACCCTCAACAAGTTGTTGCTCAAACGTGCCGACAAAGTGCGCAATCTGAAGAACCTCGAGGGCAAGGAGTACGGGGATGAGGAAACGGCTCCTGCCGAGGCACCCAGACGGCCGGTCCTCGTGCACCCGGCGCTTTCTCGCTGGAACTGCAGGGGCAGCGACCAGCGCGTAGTCAGCACGTACTCGTTTAATGAATAGTAATGAAGACGTTTCCTATTGTGTGTAGTTATAACCCCAGCGGGCGTGTGAAAGATGGGGCTGTGCAATTTTTTTTTTATGGTTCGTCAGGTTCTTGCCACCTGTGGGGCGACGGTTTGTTTCGGGCAGTTAGTGCGGTACGTTCTGGATAAGCGGTTCTTTTCGCTGCTACTTCGACTTGGCTACGACAGGCTGGTGGTGCAGTACGGGAAAACACCGCAAGGAGAGCAACTGGTCGCGGAGCTTACTCGGGAATACAAGGTGGAGGACAACAAGTTCACCGTGAACCGGCTAGAGGTAGAGCTTCTGTCGTTTGATCCGCACATTGTGGACAAATACACCGTCAACAGCGAGCTGGTGATCTCGCACGGAGGCACGGGGTCTGTGCTGGACACCCTCCGGTGCAACAAGAAGCTTGTAGTGCTGATCAACACGGAATTGGCCGATAACCACCAGTTGGAGATCGCGCAGGCTTTCGAGCGGGAACGAATGCTAGAGTACGTGCGCGGAGGATTTTCGAGTTTTCTGGAAGTTGTGGAACGAGTCAATTGCCGAGATTTCGAGAAGCTCGCAATTCCAAAAGGCAAGGTAGTGGAACAAATACTTTGGAGCTAGAAAAGTCTATCGTGCCCGGATATGACCGTTTGGACAGGGAAGATCGCTTGTTTACAGTGCCCAAAATAGTAGATCTAAAAGAACAACAGTAGACCTGATCAGATCGCAATCTCCGGATCCGCATGCGAGGAGGCTGGTTTCGTTGGCCCGCTCACGTGAAGCAGGCGTAGCAGTCTCCGATTCCGCCATCAAAAACAGCACTAATTTGGTTGCTGAATACGGTAGTTTTTCCTAAAAAAGAAATTATTTTTTCAATTTATCCAGAAACGGTCTAAATTGGACAAAATTGGGCATCAAAACAAAGCCGGTTATCCAAGACAGGAAAATAACCACGAAGGCTTGGTAAACACAGGAAAGCCACTATGCACCGCGTTGCGCGTTGCCAGATTCACCCGGATCAGACCCCAACCCCCAGCGAAGCCCGCTACTGGTCCTCCAATGCCCACAGCGCCCAGGTTCCAGATCTCGCTAATTTTTGTGTTTGCAACACCCTCCCAATTCCGCTTCTTTTGCGGGCACATGACGCGTAAAATCTAATTTCTTCCCCCAAGCGGGGCTCCCATTGGACATACAGTCGTGCGTGGGCTAAATCGGATTCATTAAAAATATTTACCAAATGACTTGCATGACAACTCTATTTTTAGCTCTTCGGCCCACTATAAATACTAATCGATTTTCTACCTAGAGCCCAGCTTTCAAACATGAAATTCTCTGCTGCCATCTTCGCCGCCGGTGCCATTGCTGCTTACGTTCCATCCGAACCATGGTCTACCTTGACCCCTTCTGCTACCTTGGACGGTGCTACTACTGACTACACCAAAACCTTCGGTATTGCTATCAACAAGGCCACTTCTGCCGGCTCTAAGGCTAAGAGAGACGTTGTCACCCAAATCGGTGACGGACAAATCCAAGCCACTACTGCCACTGCCGAGACTTCCAAGTCCACTGCTGCTGTTGTGACCCAAATCGGCGACGGCCAAATTCAGGCAACCACCGCCACTACCGAGTCTTCCAAGACTACTGCTGCCGTGGTCACCCAGATTGGTGACGGCCAAATCCAGGCCACCACTGCCACCACCCCAAGCTCGTCCAGTTCCGAGTCCTCCAAGACCACCGCCGCCGTCGTGACACAGATCGGTGACGGCCAGATTCAAGCCACCACCGCCACCCAATCCACTGCTGCCGTCGTGACCCAAATTGGCGACGGTCAGATCCAGGCTACTACCGCTACTTCCGAGGCCGCCAAGACCACCGGTAACGTCGTTTCGCAAATCGGCGACGGCCAGATCCAAGCCACCACCGCCACTTCTGCTCACCAGAGCGTTGTCTCGCAAATCGGCGACGGCCAAGTTCAGGCCACCACCGCCACCTCGTCTGTTGCTTCCCAGATCAGCGACGGCCAGATCCAGGCTTCCACTGCCGGCCAGGCTACCAGCACCTCTTCTGCTGACGCTTCCATTGCCACCTCTTGCAAGAGCGACGAGGCCCTCTCCATGGTTCTGAAGGAGGGTATTCTGACCGACGCTAAGGGAAGAATCGGATCCATTGTCGCTAACAGACAATTCCAATTCGACGGCCCACCACCACAAGCAGGCGCCATCTACGCTGCTGGATGGGCCATTTCTCCAGAGGGCTACCTTGCCATCGGTAACACCACCACTTTCTACCAGTGTCTCTCGGGCAGCTTCTACAACCTGTACGATGAGTCTATTGGCGACCAATGTGAGCCTGTTCACCTCAACATTGTCGACTTGGTTGACTGTTAAGTTCGTTAACCAAAAACGTTTCTTTTGGTTCTCTCGTCTATTTTTATCAGCATAGCATTATGTATCCTTAATTCTACATTAACGATATAATTTATAATAGCCCCTAAAATAATTCGATTAAAAATCCTGGTGGCTTTTCCCTCCTCCACTCGATTTACCCGGCCGGGACCTCAAGTTAGGAATTTACGGCAAAAAGACAAATCATCAACAATCCTTGTTTCTTCACCCATTGCTAGCAATTCCTCAAACTTGATAGGATTAAATCTTGGAGAATGTCTGAAAACCCTCCAATCGATCTTATTGACGTTTGTCAATTGTCCTCTTTGGGCATCTCCCCGCAATCTTTCAACTTCATGGCAACAACTCTGCAGTCGGACCACTATGTTTGCTGTAGGGAAACCTCAGAAGCGGGAAATTCTGTGGCCATTGTCGATCTGAAAAACAACAACCAGCTGACCAGAAAGTCCATGAGCGCCGACTCCGTCATCATGCACCCAACTCAGAACGTCATAGCTCTGAGGGCAAACGGCACCACGCTCCAGATTTTCAACCTCTCCACAAAACAGAGGCTTAAGTCGAACATCATGAGCGAGCCGGTGATATACTGGAGTTGGCTGGACGATTCAACCATTGGATTGGTCACTGCTTCGTCGATCTACACATGGAACGTTTTCGATGGCACTGAAAATGGGCCTGTGCAACTCACTGCAAGACATGTTTCCCTAGCCAACTGCCAGTTGACCAACCTCGTCGCCAATTATAACCTTTCGTGGTTTGCCCTTTGCGGTATTGCGCAAGAGAATGGACGAATTGTCGGTCACATCCAACTCTACTCCAAGGCAAGAAACGTGTCGCAGCCGATCGAAGGCCATGTTTGTGCGTTTGCCAAGTTTAAGTTACAGAACTCTCCTGTGGATACTCAATTGTTTGCATGTGCCTCCAGGACCGCAGATGGAGGAAACTTACACGTTTTGGAGATTGACCATCAGGAAGGAGCTCCCGTGTTCACTAAAAAGTCTGCAGACATCTTCTTCCCGGCGGAAATTGCTAATGACTTCCCTGTGGCGATTCAGGTGTCCAACAGGTACGGAATTGTGTATGTGCTGACGAAATTCGGCTTCATTCACTTGTACGATCTGGAATCTGGCAAGAAGATCTTCCTCAACAGAATCTCCTCTGATCCAGTTTTCACGGCCTCCAAATTCAACGAGAGCGCTGGAATCATTGCTGTTAACAGAAGCGGTGCTGTTCTTGCTGTTGAGGTTGCCAATGAGAGAATTGTCAACTACATTCTCAAGAATCTTGGCGATGTCGAACTGGCCCTGAACTTGGCTTCGAGAGCGGGACTTCCAGGTGCAGAATCACTGTTTTCTCAGCAATTCAACCAAAGTCTTGCTCAAGGTGATTATGGCTCAGCCGTTAGAATCGCAGCATCCTCAGTGCAATTAAGAACTCCAGAGACTATTGCAAGACTGAAAACGCTACCAACTCCTCCTGGTCAACCAGCTCCAATTCTACAATATCTTGTCTACCTGCTAGATAGAGGATCTCTCAACAAGCACGAAACACTAGAGCTTGCTAGACCGCTTCTACAACAGAACAGAGTTGAAACTTTGGAGAAATACCTCAAAGAGGACAAGTTGGATTATTCAGAGGAGTTGGGTGATCTGATCAAGCCATCCAATACCACACTGGCTCTTGCTGTCTACTACAAAGCCGAGGTGCCAGCCAAGGTGGTTACATGTCTTGGTGAATTGGGTCAATTTGATAAGATTTTACCGTACTGTGAAAGATCCAATTATCATCCGAACTTCACAGTGCTGATTCAAAATATTTTAAGAGTCAACCCGGACAAAGCTGCCGAGTTTGCAACACAGCTATACTCCCAACAACCGGATCTGGATGTTCAGCAAGTGGCTGACATTTTCTTGTCCCAAAACTACATTCAACAAGGAACGGCGTTTCTTCTCGACGCCCTCAAGGAAGACAAGCCTTCTGAAGGACACTTGCAAACGAGATTGCTCGAAGTCAACTTGCTACATGCTCCCCAAGTTGCTGACGCTATTCTCGGCAATGCTATGTTCTCTCATTACGACAGACCTACGATCGCTACTCTTTGTGAGAAGGCAGGTCTTTATCAAAGAGCCTTGGAACACTACGAGAACATCAAAGACATTAAGAGAGTTATTGTGCACTCAAACGTGCTGCCTGTTGATTGGCTGGTGGCTTACTTCGGGAAGCTCAATGTCGAGCAGTCTGTTGCTTGCTTGAGAGAAATGTTGTCTCAAAACATGGCTCAAAACCTGCAGGTCGTCATTCAAGTGGCCACCAAATACTCTGAACTTATTGGCCCATCAACTCTGATCAAGATCTTTGAAGACTTCAAGTGCACTGAGGGTGAATACTACTATCTTGCCTCCATTGTCAATGTCTCACAAGAGCCGGAAGTTG
Organism: Ogataea siamensis; assembly: GCA_030574315.1. NCBI lineage: Eukaryota > Fungi > Ascomycota > Pichiomycetes > Pichiales > Pichiaceae > Ogataea > Ogataea siamensis. Next base: position 224,087 of record JAJMET010000013.1, read on the forward strand.
TGCTAAGATATATTCAATGTGCTGCTAAGCTCGGTCAGGTGAAGGAGATCGAGAGAGTCGTGAGAGACAACAATGTTTATAACGGAGAAAAGGTGAAGAATTTCCTCAAGGAGGCCAAGTTGCAAGATCAGCTGCCATTGATTGTTGTTTGTGATCGGTTCAACTATGTTCATGACCTGATCTTGTATCTTTACAAAAATCAATTCTTCAAATTTATTGAGGTTTATGTCCAACAGGTTAATCCATCCAAAACTGCACAGGTGGTTGCCGCTTTGCTGGATGTGGATTGTGATGAGAGTGTGATCAAATCCTTGCTACAGTCCGTCCTTGGACAAGTTCCTATCGCGGAGCTTTGTGAGGAGGTGGAGAAGAGGAACAGACTCAAAATCCTCCTTCCATTTTTGGAGGCCACTTTACAATCTGGTTCAACAGACAAGGCTGTCTATGACACCCTTGCCAAGATCTACATTGATTCCAACAACAACCCAGAAAAATTCCTCGTGGAGAACGAAAACTACGACACGCTTGTTGTTGGTAAGTACTGTGAAAAGAGAGATCCATACCTCGCATACATCGCTTATGACAAGGGTCTTAATGATGATGAATTGATCAGCATTACCAATGAAAATGCAATGTACAAGTACCAAGCCAGATATCTTCTTAAGAGATCTGACTTGTCCTTGTGGGGTAAGGTCTTGTCAGAGGAAAACATCCATCGTAGACAGGTTGTTGACCAGGTTGTTGGAACGGCAGTTCCAGAGCTTGAGGATCCAGAGCCGATCTCCATTGCAGTCAAAGCTTTCATGGAAAATGATTTACCAGGAGAACTCACAGAGCTTTTGGAAAAAATCATTTTGGAGCCATCTCCATTCAATGACAACCCATCTTTACAGGCACTTTTGATTCTAACTGCTATCAAAGTTGACAAATCCAGAGTTAGCTCGTATATTGAGAAATTGGATGCTTACGATCCGGAAGAGGTTGCGCCCCTGTGTATCGAGAATGGTCTTCAGGAGGAAGCATTTGAGATCTACGACAAGTTCGAAAAACATACAGATGCTATGAAGGTGCTTGTTGAGGATATCATGTCTTTAGATCGGGGTGAAAATTACGCAGAAAAGCTTGAGAAACCAGAGCTCTGGTCTCAGTTGGGAGCTGCACAGCTTAACGGTCTGAGAATTCCAGAAGCTATCAACTCTTACCTGAAGGCTGCTGATCCTTCCAACTTCGAGCAGGTGATCGATATAGCAGAGCATGCTGGCAAAGAGGAGGAGCTCGTTCCATATCTTTTGATGGCAAGACAAACTTTGAGAGAGCCAAAGATCGATGGCGCAATCATCAATGCATATGCTGCTTTAAATAAGCTTCCAGAGATCGAAAAGTTCCTGCAGTTGACAAATGTAGCAGATCTCGAGAGCATTGGCGATAAACTGTACGCGAACAAGAACTATGAAGCAGCAAAGTTGATCTATGCCAACATTTCGAACTATTCAAAGCTGGCCTCGACTTTGGTTTACTTGAAGGATTATCAATCTGCAGTTGACTGTGCCAGAAAGGCGTCCAACGTTTCCGTTTGGAAGCAGGTCAATCAAGCTTGTATTGATAACAAGGAATTCAAGCTTGCTCAAATGTGTGGACTCAACTTGATTGTTCACGCCGAGGAGCTGGACGAGCTTGTGAAGCAGTACGAATACAATGGCTACTTCAAGGAGCTTATTTCTTTGTTTGAAAATGGCCTTTCTCTCGAGAGAGCTCATATGGGAATGTTCACAGAGCTGGCCATTTTGTACACCAAGTACAGGCCGCAAGACACCATGGAACATTTGAAACTTTTCTGGTCCAGATTGAATATTCCTAAGGTTATCAGAGCCTGCGAGAGTGCACATCTGTGGCCAGAACTGATTTTCTTGTACTGCCACTATGACGAATGGGACAACGCTGCCTTGGCCATGATGGAACGTTCCGAGTCTGCTTTCGAACATTCTTCTTTCAAGGAGATTATTGTCAAGGTGGCAAACTTGGAGATTTACTACAAAGCTATCAACTTCTACCTGAACATGCACCCAACCCTGTTGACAGATCTTCTCACTGTTTTGACTCCGAGACTGGATCTTCCAAGAGTGATCAAAATTTTCGTCAAATCGGACAACCTGCCTCTGATCAAACCATTTTTGATTTCCGTCTTGGACAAAAACAACTCTATGGTGAACCAGGCTTACCACGACTTGCTGATTGAGGAAGAGGACTACAAGTCTCTGAGATCTGTGATTGATGCCCACGACAAATTTGATCATCTGGGATTGGCCGAGAGACTGGAGAAACACGATCTTATCTTTTTCAGACAAATTGCTGCGATCATCTACAGGAAGAACAAGAAGTGGAACAAGGCCATTGGTCTTTTGAAGGCTGACAAGCTGTGGTCGGATGCCATTGAGACCGCTGCCTTGTCTAACACCCCTAAGGTGGCTACCGAGCTGCTCACCTACTTCGTTGAGACAGGCAATAAGGAATGTTTTGTTGCCATGTTGTATGCGTGCTACCACCTGATTCCTCATGATGTTGTGCTTGAGCTTGCCTGGCTGCACAACCTGGGCGACTACATTAAGCCATACGAGATTTCGGTTGCCAAAGAGAACCAGGAAAGATTATCTGAGCTATATGCCGACTTGAAAGAAAGACAAGCAAAGGAGAGCAAGTCTGAAGAGGAGCAGCCTGCTCTTGGTCAAAGACTCTTGCTGACCAATGGAACTGGGATCCAAGCTCCACCCCAGATCGGATTCCAGCCTACGGGAGCAGGCTTTGGAAACGGATTTTGATTTTGTAAAGTAAACTAAAATACAATAGATAAATTAAGTTAAGTTAAATTATTCAAGTTTGAACTGGCCGTCGACTTTCTCGAAAAACTTCTTCTCCGTCACAATGCAGTCTATATTTTTGTGCGGAGTCACGTCGAACGAGGGGTTCCACACGTCTATCCCCACCGGAGCCATTTTTACTTTCTGTAGCTGCACAGTGTTGTCTTTCTGCACAAAAGAACCGTCTTTGTCCACGGCTGCTCCCATGATCTCTGTGAGTTCCTTTTTTGGCCGCTGCTCAATCACAATCTCGTCTCCTGTCTCCCTAGTGAAGTCGATCGTCGTGGTAGGAGCGGCCCCGATGAACTTTATCGACGGATACAAGGACGCGATCAACGACAGCTGGAAGGTGCCTATTTTATTTGCGAGGTCTCCGTTCTTGACGATTCTGTCTGCCCCCACAATGATGAATTTGATTGGAGCCATCGACGGCAGCGATCTGTCGGTTTTCTGCCTGGCCAACGAGTCAACCAGGAACGAGACCATGTTATCTGTGATAAGGCTGAACGGGATCTTTTCGTAGTCCAATTCGTAAGCTGTCAGTCTCGAACCCTGGTTGTATGGTCTGGTTTCGCACGCATAAACGTGGCTCATTTTTGTGGCTCTTGTCTGGCTCTCCTTGTGCAAGGCTCTGATGATTCCGAGCGCCGTACCGTAGCCAGATGTGGCCAGCGATCCCGTGTTGCAGATAGTCATCACCGAAAATTCTCCCTTGAACCCTTCTTTTTCCAGTTCCTGGTAGATGTACTTCACTCCGTTGGCACCTATGGAGTAGTTGGACTCGAGATCGTCTCTGTAAAGTTTGATTGTGAAGTCAAACAGCGCCGAGTACGTTGCAGACGGCGTTTGAGCGCTGGAGATGATTTTCTTCATCTCGTTGCATCCGTTGAGCAGGTTAACTGCGGTAGGTCTGGACTCCACCAGATAGTCGATCCGCTTGTTCAACAGCGTCTTGAACTCGTTCAGATCGGAGACATTGTATCCGAATGGATTGTCGTCTTTGTTGAGAACCCGATTGAGTTCCACAACAACAGAAAAACAGCCAACAAGCATGATTGCAGGGGCCCCTCTTGTGTACATGCCCTTGATGGCCTCGTAACCAGAAAACGAGTCATCTGCTTCACAAGGAGCCATGCTACGCACTGTCAAGTACCGCGTATCATAGGGAACCAGCAGCTGATTCAGAATGTCGAGCGTGACGCTTTCAGCATCGAATTTGATGGCCTCCAAAGACATGTTTAATTAAAACATGTGCGTTTTAGCCGGACTTGTTTTTTGCCAGGGTCGTGCAACACAACCAATCTGAAGGTGAATCAGGTTCAAATATTTTAGTGCGAACTTTATTCAGCATCTTGGATGTACTCAGAAATTGGTCTGCACTTGCAATTGTAACGGTTGCAGTTCTGCATACGAGTACCACAGACCTGATTGCATTTATCGATAAAAAATTCGCATTGTTCTTCCAGCATGGAGCCCAGGTCCTTCATTACCTTATACCCCCTGACAGACACAGTGGCCATCCTAGCGGTCCTCATGGCGCTTCCGGGCTGCGTCAGCGTGGCCATTCTTGCTCTGTACGCCACCCTGAACTCGTCCCGATTCGTTCGGTCCACCTTGTCTCTTTTTTACAAGCACAAGCTCAACGCACTGGACAACAACCCGAAACAGGCCTCGCCGTCCAGCTTGGACCGAGGGTCCTATCTGCTGGGCTACCTTGGGCTTGATGTCGCCCTCACGCTTGGCATGCTATTCCTGGCGCCAGGGCTGCTTGACTACCTCCATTTGCTGGCAAAGGCGTTCGTGGCCTCGAATCTCGCATCGACAAAACAAAAATACATCCTCAATGCATTTCTTTCGATGTTCATCGTTCTTCTTGTTGAGAACCTTGTCACCTTCTTCATCAAGAATTTCTATCTGATTCATCTGGACGGCTCTGTCGTGACCGACGCGTTTTTGTACTCTGCGTATGTTCGCTACCCTAAAAAGCCGCTCAAACATCTGCTATACAACTGGTCGCCGCTCAAGATCCGCGTGCGTCAGATGATGATTCTCCGTGTCGACCATCTGATTGACTTTGTCCACGCCACTCTTTCCATCTACACCATCATGTGCAATATCAATCCGTGGCTCAGAAAATTGGCCTCCTCCAAGCCCGTGGAAACTGGCGTGGGGAGCAGATTCCCGCCCAAGCAGGTTCCCAAGACACCCAACGGCGAGTTTCTGCTCGAATCCAAAACCATCACCGTGTCGCCCCACGTAGCAGGCAGCACCATCCCCGGACTGTTGCGGCCCTCGTCATCGTCCTCGGAAGAGACAGCAGAATCCCAGCGAACAGAAGACTCGGCGCCCGCAACCTTCCCCGAGGACCACCAGATCCTCAACATGAACGATGTGTCCTCTGCCAGCCTGGTTGTTGCCCAGAATTTCGAGAACTATTGCCGACTCTTTCTCTTTCCGTCGATCAGCTTTGCCGGCTCGTCCCCCCCACCTGTGCCCACGGGTCTGGCAGCAGGCGGCGTTTCCAAGTCCAAGTTCACGCCCTATGCGGAGCGCCGGATGAAGAGCATGACAAACAGAATTCAGCAACCTATCTGGGCCTTTGTGTCTGCTGCCAAAACCATGTTTGGCAGACCAGACCTGTATTCTGGAGAGCACTACCAACAAAATGCCCTGGTCACGACTAGCAGAGATCCGGATGGTTGGAAAAGATCACTGACCGATTCAGCACAGTGCTTCATCTGGTACACGGGAGAAACGGCCGTTGCGTTCGAGCTTCGTAACGTCTATATAGACCAGCTGCTTGTGATGGTCAACGGCATCATCTGGGAACAGACGTCTCTGATCGGGCTGGAGGAAAGAGAACTTGTTGTTGTGAGCGGACTGAGCCCTCTGTCACAGTACGACGTCGAGTTCCTCAACGTCAACGACAAAGAGGAGCGGGAGCTTTTGGCTAGCGCGACGGTGAGCACAATTCATCAAAATCGGATTTTGACCGAGTCCAAACACTCCACGCCACTCGCGACGCTTCAGGAGTCGGTAGTGACGACCCAGGCGGCCATCGAGCGCGAAAAACTCAAGCTGAAGAAGCTCAAGGCCGACTGGCGAAAACGGTCTTCTGCGCTCAAGGCAGAGATCGAGTCGCTGAACTCGAGGTCCAATTTCACCGACGAGACACGGAACTACAAGAAAGTGGAGTCGTTGCGCCAGGCGGTCGCCAAGAGCGAGAACGAGATCAGTAAACTGTCGAAGGAAGCCGAAAAATTGTACACGCGGCAATCTGAGGTGGACGAACGGTATTTGGACGAAAAACGCGCGTTCGACTCGGAGCTCAGACTGTTACAGGCTTTCGAGGCCGGCCATTTCCACAGTCTCCAAGAAGAAAGAGCCCGTATAAACGCTCTTGACGCAGAACGGGTGCCCCTGATACAGAAAAAAGAAAAATTGCTTACGAAAAAAGAGCGCATCAGCAACGACGTCAAACGACTCGAGCTGGAAATTAACCAGATGAAAACTGCCGAGGTGCGGCTGCGGCAGGAGCACAGAAACATCCGTACCGGCCAGCGGGCTGAAAAACATCGCGTGATTATGAATGATATTAGCAAATTCGAAAAACAATTGATGCAATAACCCGTGCACTACGGCCGGCAGATCATTGATTTTTTATTAATGTTCCAATTTTCCACCCACCGCATGGAACCTCCGGTTGAAGTAGAGTAGTCCGCCCGTTGCGGAACTCGCGTCTTTCTGGACAATGTCGCGGACCCGACAGGTCCACAGCTCATGATTATATACACGGAACACCTGGTGTTTTTGACAGATCAGAATACGTTCAGCAAGTGACAAGACAGGGATTTTCAGGTTCTCTGCAGTAAAATATGACCATTCCTCGGGCTGCAGCTCCTCGAATGGCTTGGTCAGGTGGCTTCCTCGCGCTCCCCGGGAGAACGCCCTTGCCAGTCGTACCGAATCGTGTATTGGGGGCAAGATATGCAGAGCCAGGAACCCTGACTCGTGGAGGGTATGAGACGTTCTGGACGGCACCTGTAGGTTGAATTGGACCACGGGCTCGGGGCTCACTGTGAGCGAACTGACAGAGGAAAGCGTCATTCCATGGAGATCGGATACCGACGACGATAAGGCCGGCGCTGTCAGGATCATGGCTGATGTTAGACTGCGGAACTCGGAGTCCACTTACCTTGCGAACCGAAAGATGCCATTGTTTGCTTGAACGCCTCGACGGGAGGCGTTTTGGACGAGAAATATCGGAGACGGTTCATCTTGTCAAACTAAACGGTTTGAAAATCTGAAAAAATAAATGCACTACTTTTTTATCTAATGCGTATGCACAATCTCAGACGTCTGGGTTTCTGGTGTACGGAGTTAAAATAATTTGATCAGTTTGTATGTACATTTCTCCCTGACCCATGAAATTCAAACCGTCTTTGATTTCGAGGTTGGGCAGGCCAAAAGCGCTGGATCATGTCCCGGAGCGCGTTACCGGCTCTCCGGTTTTTGAGAGGCCTGCACGATGGGCTAGAAGACGCCGAATGTTTGCAAAGAGACTGCAGTCGTACGAGGATCTGTCCTGCAACGTATTTGCTCAACTTGCAAGTTCCCCTGGCCGAGCGATTCTTCCTTCTCGGGTGGTGATCCCCCGGGACTTCATGCTAAAGTTAGTATGCGTTGACAACGAGTTTAGCCAGTCAAAGTACGAAAAAGTGATGGTACCTGATACACGGCCTGCGGCAGAACAAAACAACTTGGTGGTCTATATGCCTAATGACAAGCTGTTTCTGGACCATCTACTGCAAGTCAACGGGAACGCGGACTTTGAGCTGACGCCGCCGTTTCTCATTTTCAAAGAAAAAGGCTACCCGAAAATAGGATACCTGAGCAAAAATGGCCATGTGATACCACAGCTGATTTTGGATCAGTTGACGCAACAGATCGATTCCATTCTAGAAAAGAAAATACAGCCCCACAAGGAAGGGGTGTGCCTGGCTTTGGGACGCTCAACCGCGATTGTATCGTTCGAACCACTGACTTTCCATGTCGATATACCTGACAGCAAACTAATGGAGAGGTTTTCACAGCTACCCAACCCGTTACCCATGAACGCAGACACAGTCGCCTTTTTCGCATGTCTCTACAAAACGTTGGTATTTTTCGAAAGATCTAATAATGCATCATGACTCGTTACGTATTTTGAGAGGAAGACCATAGATCACGGGAGCAGCCCCGTTCAAATACGGCAGGACGCAAACGTCTCTGCTTTGCGCAATACTATGGCCGATGTCGCTGTTGCAAGAGCTGGTTAGTCCCCAGCTTTCGAACATGCGTAAGGTGAATTTGTCAATATCCTTATCTGTGACGTCCCATAGATTGGCTACTACCATGGGACTTCCGCCCATCAAATAGTTGTAGACAGTTCCGTATGGCTTGAAAACACCGTTGGTCTTGAGCCTACCCGACGAGCACCCGAGCAGCAACACTGGAGGCAAATTGCTCATGCTTTTAATTGTTTTGGACCGAATGTACGCTTCTCCCCCTCCATGTCCAACATAGACATATATGTTTTTTTCCAGGCCTTTTAGGATATCCTGTTCGCAAGGCCGAGTCCCAACTAGTCCACTCCATCCGGGACGCGTCTCGAAGACCTCCTTGAAATTGGTTTCCGTTCTTTTGAGGTCTCCGCCCGGATTGACCACGTAGTAGCCCGTGGAGGCGGAAATTCCATTGGCCCAGTCGTCCAGCCTGGAGCTGAGCAAGTCCACTAGCAGTTTAGTTGACGGCATGCGCGATATTGATCTGCCACGCAAGAACGGAATTGACTCCCATGGCAATCTCACACATTCAGGAGAAAGGACTAGCACAAGATGCTCAGTTGTTGAGATAGGTTGTGCTCGACACAGATGGGGCTTAATATCTGAGAAGAGACGCTCGTAGTCCACCTCGTCCGAAATTTGCATATGTTGGAACCAGTCTTCGACGTCTGACTTCAAAGTGGTCGAATTGAGATCAAGTTGCAATAGAAGCTCTGTTTCAAAGATGGTGAGACTTGTATGATGGCCAACATGTTTGCTAATAGTAAACTCCAATGAATTTTTCACCCTCTCGACTTCCGTTTTGCTGAAGAGAAGACGACCAAAGATACCCTTAAACCCACCAAACCAGTGGCTGTCCACTTCCTCTAGCAGCTGTTTCAGTTTTCTATCCAGTGACTTGCGCTGGGCCCACCAATCAGCACGATCGGCTTTCGTCTTTACCCGAGACGTGACCTCTACTTTTGTGGTACGGTCACTTTCGGTAATAATTGCTTCCAGCTCTTGAATTGCAGAATTAAACGACGAATGACGGCCGATAAGATGCCGTTCCAGTGGCAGCTTGATGCAGATTGGAGAGTCACCAGGAGTATACCGTGTCATCACTAGACATCCACTGTGGAGATCGAGATCCACACAGACAGTGATCCATGTGGAAGGTAACATCGTAGGAAGCTTATCCAAGAGGGAAACAAGAATCGACTCTTCTGGATGGCATGTAGAGGGAACAAGCTGTTTGGTGCTTTCTACCGCCAAATTCAGTCGTCTGTCATATTCGATGGACTCATAGCGCATTCTTTCGTTCTGAAGAAGAACAGTCCTCAATTCTGTCTGTGGGACAGCGAAACTGGCGAACATCACAGAAACTGCGCCTCTGCAAACGTCTTCTCTGGCCAATCGCGGATAATTGACAAATTTCAGGCACTCTCTGAGACAATTGGCGTAAACGGGTTCCATTGGACTGTCTTTCAGAACCACAATAGAATCTCCTGAAAAGATGTTTTCCAGGTCTTGGTTGATTGTCCGGTAAATAAGTTCTTTCACCTTAGTGAGTTGCGTTTCCATATTACTGGTCTTTTCCCTCCCATTCAAGGCAAGACACATTCGCTGGAAGGCAATTTGTTCTTCAGCTGGATTTAACGAAGATCCCAGCTTCAAACTGACTAATACCTGCTGGTAGAATTTTCCACCATCAAATTCGTTGTGCCGGAAAAGTCGAAAGAACGAATCCACCTTGTCACGAACAGCGTATAGCTCGTTACTGTTCACTACCTGGTAGAAATGCTCATACGCAGTGAGTTTCTGACTTTCAACTAAGCATGACTCAAATTGCATCAGCTGAGAGCAGCGATTGCCCTTCTCTAGCATCTCGCTTGCTCCACGTAAGTCGGACCTGTAGATGCGACATTTGGCTAACCTGTAAAAATATCTTGCTTTGAGAACCATTGATGACTGATGTGTAAGAACCTTTTCTAGCTCTGCCTCGTAATACTCAAAATCTTTTCCGAGCCCCAGCTCCAGCGTTGCTTCAGTCAACGAGTCATAAGCTTTGAGTAGCTGCGAGACAAATTCCATTTTCAGCACCAACTTATGGCAGAGATCTATCTCGATCGAGGATCCATCGTTGATCAAAAAGTTCTTCATCACCGACTGAAGAACTCTGATGCTTTGCTTAAGGTTCAAAATGGTGTCAACCTTATTCCTCTCTCGTTGCAGGAAGGCAACAAACATTGACACCCGGGCAGCCAACATCAACAGTATGCTAACTTTCTGCTTGCTGGTCTGCTTAGATAGCTGCAATTCACCACTTCTGAAATATTCGAGAAGCCTGCTGCACTCGTCTGCTGAACCTTCGCGACCGATCTGTAAATGGCATTCCACTTGCAGCAATTTACTCTTAGCACAATCCAGCGTATCGTCAGTTTCCACTTTGACGAGTTCAACGGCATCTGCAGCCAAATTCAGCTCAAGTTTTAATGATGCCAGCTCTAAGCGGGCTTTTGTCTCAAAGGCCCCGAAATTCGCGTTTTGCATCGCTACCTGCAACAGATAGCAGGCATAGTCGACCAGACCAGCATATCGAAGGACACTCACTACCATCGTCAAGACTTCAAACTCGTAGATGGACACCTTTGGGCGCTCAAGCCTTGCCCATGACAAGACAGCAGCCAGAGACTTCATTAGAAGTTCTTCCTCCATCTGCGTACAACATTGCAATAAATAGACGTGACTGACAATTATATCACGGTACTCGCTCATTATTGAGTTTTTCTCAAAACTCAGGGCCTCAATCGATTTGAGCGCCAGCCCAAACTCGATAATCATCGAGATCGAAGAAAGGAAATAAAGAAATAATCCATTGTCTTGCAATTCATTTTTAACCTGGACGATAAGAACAGAAATGGTGTCCCTTTTAGACGGTTTCATGGCGGTGAGTATTTTGATTAGTTCGATGGTGAAAAATGCTTTTGTTTTGTCGGAGAGTCCTAGTATATTAATTGGGAACCTGTGATCCATGCGCGTAATCATCTTGCCAACCAGTTTGAGTAATATGACAAACGTCTCTGCCAGCTTGTTCTGATAGTCTTCCACAGGCAAAGTCTGGTTTATCTGCTCGAATGACTGAATCACGTGGCTGATGATGTCGTATGACTGCGAGTATTTCTTAGTTTCGATCAACATGTTCAACATCCGCTCTCCCTTATTTTTCAACTGACTAAACTCATCGCTGTCGTAGTCCACCAACACATCCTCGACATCCAAGCACTTTTGCCAACTCCTAAGAGCGTCGGCCTCATTCTTCATGAGTAGCTTCCCGCCGAAGTGAAAAAGCAGGTTTGAAAAGTTACGCAGTCGTTTGGGTTGATTCTGATTTTTCAGAAGGTCAGTCATCAATCCCAGAGCTTTGAGCGCAAACCCAGAGTGTTCCACAGGATCAAGGTCCTTAAGTAGAATCGTCGTCATGTCAAAGATATTCAGAGACGCCCGAACCTGTCTGCAGAACTCCAATACCGAAAGTAACAGCTCCTGATCGGGTTTCGATGTGATGCTAAGTTTTTTAATCGTTCGACAAACACACGTGGTGAAGAGGGCTTCATCAGCTAGCGGCTCACATGTTGAACCAAGAGCCCTGAGCAACATCGAAACATCTTCAGTTTTAGAAAGATCTAGCGTAGCTAATAAGTAGGAGATGTGATCTTCCACAAATATATCAGGAACATGTGGACCAACCATCTCTTCCCATTGCAATGTGTCGTTGACAGGCCTCAGCTGTTTGTATTTCTGTACAAGAAATTCCAGTGGCCGTAAAGATCTGTTCGAATTAACTCTTTTAGCACATAAATCGTGGAACGTGTGGGCCGTAAGTGAATAAACTGATGTGTCACAGACTTTTCTGAAGTGTGAGATTGTGGCAAATATAAAATCAAGGTCCCAGTCTTCGATGTGTGCAAGAGCAAGGTAGCGGAGATTTAAAAGCGGAACTGTGAGCTCGATCGCACACAGCTGAGAAAGAATCAACTGGAATTTGCGCACTTGATGTCTGTCCAAATACGGCACCACTGGAGCCATTTCTCGCAAGATAGTCTCCGAAGGCAGACAGGGGACATTCTCTCTGACCAACTGGGCGCTCAAAAGCTCGAGAGCCACCAAAGTGTATTCAACTTGGAGTTTCGAGCTGACATCCGCCACTTGAAAGCCTTGTAGCAGTTCTTCCGCAGATGTGCTTTTGCGGCCAGTTTTTTGAAAATAGAGACTGTGAAGTATGTCTGCCGCTTCTCGAACCATTCCGCATTCGAGAAAAACCTTGCAGATATCCAACGTCTTTGCCAACTGCATTCCCGGATCATATTTTCCTACGGCTTTGAGACAAAGATTCACAGCCTCGAGTATGGAGCTATTCAAACCAACTCCACCTAGCGAGTGTGCTTCTCCAACCGTATCGTTAAGAAATCCCAGAGCAAGGTCCACTGGGTCGATAGGGGCCTGTTGAACGTTGGCCTCGCGAGCTTTCAGCGCGGTGCGTCCAGGCTGAAGCGTTTTAACGCACTGTCGGCTGCCGTCGTCGGACTTGAGGTAAGTTCGAAGTGCCGTTTCAAGCTCTTCCACAGACAGTGACATTATGCGGTCAAAGTAAGCCACGGCAATGGATACGGGACTCAAATTAATTGTTTATGATTTAATAATTTTTGTCTTGATTTATGTAAATACACAGCCACCGAGAAACATAATTATGTGGCGGTGCATCTTATTGTTCACCAGGAACTGGGTACTGAGACACAAATTCCACCACGCGAGCAGCAAGTTGCTTGACGGCATCGCTCTCACTGGCCAGACGCTTGAAGTCAGCAAGTTTCTCCTTAGGAGTGGCACCAGTCTCTTGAGACTTGAGCTCAGAGGCGATCTTGATAGCCTCCTCAATGAAATCTGCAACCTTGGCAAATTCTGGCTTTAGGAACCCTCTGGTCGTCATTGCTGGAGTACCAACTCTCAAGCCAGATGGAAACAGGGCTGAGCTATCACCTGGAACAGTGTTTTTGTTGGCAGCAATGTTGGCTCTCTCTAAGACGGCCTCGACTCTGGCACCATCAATACCCTTTGAACGCAAGTCGATGAGGATCAGATGGGTGTCAGTACCGCCGGACACAAGGTCAAGTCCCTTTTGTTGAAGAGACTCAGCAAAAGCCGCGGCGTTGGAGACAACGTCAGACTGGTATTGCTTGTACTCTGGGGTCATGGCCTGCTTCAATGCAACAGACAAGGCAGAAATGGTGTGGTTGTGTGGACCTCCCTGGTGGGCAGGGAACACAGAAAAGTTGATCTTCTTCTCAAGCTCGTATGGGATCTCCTTGCCCTTCTTGGTCACCTTTCTAATGCCCTTTCTGAAGAAGATCATCGCTCCTCTTGGACCTCTGAGAGACTTGTGGGTGGTCGTGGTGACAATATCGGAGTAAGGGAACGGAGACTCAGTCACGCCGGCAGCAACCAAACCAGAGATGTGGGCCATGTCTGACATCAAGTAGGCGCCGACCTTGTCGGCAATTTGTTTCATTCTGGCGTAGTCGACCACTCTAGCGTACGCAGAGGCACCAGCAACGATGATTTTTGGTCTGAAAAGCAGAGCAGTCTTCTCGAGCGTGTCATAGTCGATCAGTCCAGTTTTCTCATCCAATCTGTAGGGCATGGTTTGGAAGTATTTTGAAATAAACGAGATCTTGGTGGAAGGTGTTTGGTAGCCGTGGGACAAGTGACCCCCGTGAGGAAGATCAAGACCCATCAGACGGTCGCCGACTTCCAACAAAGCAGAGTAGGCGTAGAGGTTGGCAGGAGCACCCGAAAGTGGTTGCACGTTGACACCCCATTGGGCAGGGTCGAGACCAAAGGCCTTGAGGGCTCTCTGTTGGCATAAACTTTCAGCCATGTCGATGAACTCGTTACCACCGTAGTATCTCTCTCCCGGATAGCCCTCGGAATACTTGTTTTGCATTTCCGAGCCCAGAATATCCATCACCGCACGAGAAGTGAAATTCTCGGACGGAATCAGCGTGATGGAGTTCTTCTGTCTGGCTTTCTCTTGTTGTAAAATGTCATACATTTCCTGGTCGACATCCTCGAGATTCTTGGAAATCAGACTCTTTGCCTCGGCAGAGAGCGCATAATGCTACTTGTTAGCCGCACAGCGCATTGCAACCATACATACCCGGACCTGTGTACACAGTCTTGGAAATTGTCTAAATTGTTTGAGCATGGGAATCAGGAAAAATTAATCAATCAATTAGTCAAGTCATTTTTTTTTACCTCGTGATATTCAGGCTGTGCTGGTGCTAAAAAAAATCTGGAGAAATTAAGACCTTATGGCAGAACGCGACAACATACCCTCGAGCACGGCAGACAGCGCGTCCAGAGGAATGGAGACACTAGTACAGCGGCAGAATGATAGGATGACAAGGCTATTTCGGCCAATGAAAAATCACGACCAATCCAGAGCGCAACTTCTTTCGCAACTGCGCATACAACGACGCGAGAGGACGGCAGAATCTCGACGAGGGCCCATAGCAGAATTTGTGTTGCGGCAAGAAGAAAGACAGGACAGTAAGCGGCTGGAACAGGCTGCAGAAGAGGCACACGTTCAGCTTGCTGGAAATCTTGATAGACTATTGGAGCAGTATGACACAGAGCAAGAGTACGACGCCGATTCGGAGGAGGAAGCAGAGGAAATACAGCCACAGGGGCACGCCGATGCTCTAGAACGTGAGCTGGAGCACATGATCGCACTGGAGCAGCAGGAACTCGAGGAACTCACAAGGACTCTGAATCTCGAAGATACTTCGCCGCGCTAACGGACGACTCATTCCAATATCCATGTAGATCGCCTGTCGCTACTTTTGCTTTTAGTACTACGCATACGAGTAAACAATTATCCCAAGTATAAAGGTTTCCGCAAAATTGTGGTGTGGAAAATAACATAATAATTATTAATCTTATCTAATTTAATACCTTTCACGATGTCAGACTGGGACGATGACATGTACGATGACGAAGAAGAAGAACTATCATTTGAAGAAGATGATGTGCATGAAAGCGCTGACGAGTCGGGGACCGACATGGAAAGCAGGTATTTCTGGGGGAAAGAACTACGTCAAGATGAAAAGTTACAAGACGCTCTTCAAGTTTTCCAGCAGAACATAACTAAGAACGACAACCCGGAGTATGTGTTCAAATCCACGAAGCAAGCAGTAAAGGTCAGTCTGGAGCTGGCAGACGAGTCGAAGATTTTGCACTACCTGGATCTGTTCTTCGACAAGTTACCACAGATGGGCTCCTCATACGCCGAGGCCTCATTTTCCAAGATGCTGCATAGGTTTGACTACCAGGTTGGCAATTGTAGCCCAGAGCTACAAAAGCAAATTTACGATAAGTTTTCGGCGTATCTGCGAAGCCAAAACACAGACAACGAACGTCTTGTGCTCAGGGTTGAGATAGGCCGTGCAGGTGTGTTGCTGGCAGAAAAACATTATGAAGAAGCGCGATCTTTACTGCTCCGGCTGGAGAAGACTATTGTGGCGTCGTCGGATGCAATTAAGGCGACGTTTTTGCTAGAGGTGCTGGCGTCGGAGATGATTATCGCTCGTCAGGGCAAAATTGACATAAACGAACTTTCGCGATTAACCAGTATGGCAGATGAGCTAGGCTCAAGTATTCCACAGTCACGGATAGTTGGTATTGTGAAAGAGTGCGCTGGCCTTGTGGCCATGTTCAATGAGGAATTCCAGGAGGCCAATGTATGTTTCCAGGAAAGCTTCCGTGGATTCAACGAGTGTGGAGACGATCGACGCGTCGATGTGCTGATGAAGTTTATCATAAGCAACTTGCTGAGCGAGAGCGAAATCGATCCGTTCCAATCGGGCGACTTCCAGGGATTCGACGGTTCTCCTGAAATTGTCAAGCTAATGGAACTCTATCGATGTGTTCAGGAGACCGACATCTCAAGATATAATGCTCTCGTACGCGACGACGCCGAATTTAAGAGACTAATGGAGGACAATATCCTTGCCCAATTCATTCCCTTCGTCACCGACCTTATCCAAGTACGCTTCATCTTGGGGTACCTGAAGCTGTTCAAACGGGTCAGCTTCCGCAAGCTTCAAGAGAAGCTTCAGATCGAGGAACAGGCCCTTGAGGTCATGCTTCTCAGGCTGTATGGTGAGGGAAAAATATGTGACTATAAGTTGGACCTGGTCTCAAAGACCGTGGACTACCACGAGGGGGTGATTCTGGATCCGCATCT
Source organism: Ogataea siamensis (assembly GCA_030574315.1). Classification (NCBI taxonomy): domain Eukaryota; kingdom Fungi; phylum Ascomycota; class Pichiomycetes; order Pichiales; family Pichiaceae; genus Ogataea; species Ogataea siamensis. Next base: position 240,550 of record JAJMET010000013.1, read on the forward strand.
TAAGACCGTCGATGTTCTTGAACGTTTGCAACTTTTGCAAAAAGACAAGCTCAAGCTGCCTGTCGATGAATTTAGCGTGGATTCACAGGAACGACTTCAAGATATTCTGTCTTCCAAGTTCCAGGCTGACCCAGTGCCGAACTCGCCCACTGTGCATACAGAAATCTACAGCTCCACAATAATATCCAAACAAGTGTTGGAGCCTCTAATCAGCATACGACGTTCGTTTGAATCAGCAGACGAGCTGTTCAGAGAACTTGGAAATTACCTGCAATATATAAGATCTTCCATTCCCACCAAAGTGCCTCTCAAGCTCTCCATTGTTGAACGTGCCAAGATGGACAATCAGAAACAGGAGAAGGAGAGCATACGTCAACTCAAAGAATATTCAAGTGATGACCATGATCAAATAATTCCTGAGGTGCTGCAATTTACGATGATGGATAATCTGGATGCGGACAGAGAGCATCCCACCGAAATATTGTCAGACAGAGAACAGCGCGAGAAAAAGCTTCTTAGTCTGTACGATCTTATTTTTGAGATTTCTCGCTATAGCGAGAACGTGAAACGCAGCTTTTCCGAGGGCTTGACCGTCGACCGTAAATTTGGTGGAGAAGGTACGGAGTGAGGCTAGATACCAATCATGGCTGTGCTACAAATTTTCAGGAAAAAAATTGTTAAAAAAAGAGTGATAACTAAAATGGTTCCCAAGAAACAGACCAAGGCCGCAAAACGGCGCAGCACGCAGAACCAAAAGCGGGAGGTTGAGCCAGAAGTCAGGCAAGATGGTCTGGCACGGAATATGCTTGCTTCTCAGCCTAATCTGACTCCCAAGAGTGATAAGAGACAGGTGAAGAAGAGCCAGCTCAAGAAGGAGCTTCGAGTTGCCAAGCTATACGGGAAAAAGAAGGAGAAGGTCTACGACGAGAAAGATCTCGATCTTCCGGTCCTGAACAAGGCCATCCAACCTGGAATGCTCAAGAAGAGAGGCAAGAAAGGAAAGAAATTTGTTGCTGATAACGATTCGGTGACGCTCAACAGGCTGATTCGTCAGATTAATGACGAGAAAGATCTTCAGAACGAATCGAAGCTGGAAAAAGCCAGGAGGCTCGAGGAGATCCGTGACCTGAGAAGACAGGAAATGGAGCGCAAAGAACAAGAGAAAAAATCCAAGGTGGAGGACAAGAAGGAGGAGATCAAACTAAAGGCGTCCACGGCACGTTCCATCAGGCGCAAGAATGCAAAGATAGCCAAGAAGGAGATTCTGAAGCCGGACAGCAAGAAGAGTGTTTCATTTGCATGATGTACAGTAATATATTTCGCTAAAATGAGGGAGTATCTATTTGCTTATCAAGTAATGTCCGTCAAGACGGTAGCCGTGTAGATTTATGGCACAGTTTTGTGCGTCTTGTCGCTCTTCAAACACGATTTTCGCCTTTTGCGTGCCGTCAGTCTTGTCCACTTGAAGGTTCATTGACGACACCGTCCCAAATGATTCAGCAAGTTGGAAAAGCTGGTCCTCGCTAGTAGCTTTGGAAATGTTGCCTTGGGTTAGAGTTATAGCATGTTTTACTTACTGATGTTAACCGTAGACATGCTCTAAAATTTTTACCCTACCTTTAAAAGCAGCACAAACGTAGACAAAATACTTTTGACAAGCTATGAACAGACTCCTGGTATTCGGGCTTTTTGGGCTCGCAAGTGCCTTTGAAAACACAGCTCCGCTTGTGGTGTCATCCGCGCAGTATAACTCTCAGCTCGGGTATCTTGTTCCCTCGTCCAAGCTTGGGGATATCCAAGAATTGACCGAGACAATTTGCACAAACAACCCGCAGGACAATACTATATATCTACAAGTTAATGGTTTGACAGAACATCATCTGAGCCAAGATTTGTGGCAGAACCTGGCGGACCATACGAGCGTGGTTCCTCACGTGCTGTACAAATCACCGCAGGACGTCAACCTTGCAATTTCCTCCAGTTGCGCATCAGCGAACGTGGACACTAACGACCATGACTGGCTTGACCAAATCGGTCGTCCAGGTATCTCTGTGCTGAACATTGACGTGTCGGAGCTATCTGTTCTCGAGAAAATTTCGATTAGCTCGAACCCGCAAAACGTCATAATACAAGGTGTTCCTCGTTTCGAGAACGCCATCTCGTTCGTTGATCGTGCCAAGAACTACGTTAAAAAGCTGTCTGATTACACAAAGCGCTCTGAAGTTGTTGACGAGACTGACTACGAAACAATTGAGGAGGAGCTTAAGCAGGCTTTCGAAGAAATCAACCAGCTAGTCGAAGACGAAACAGCCACTATTTACAACTCTGAAGAGGCTGTTAAGAACTACGCAACTGGAGCCAACGTGTCTGCAGTGGTTGATGGTTCATTATTTGACAAGTACGGGTTTTTCACGCCTGGTCTTGTGATGTGCACGTTTGTTTCGCTGTTCCTTTTCTTTATTTTTTCGATCGCTCTAAAATGGCTAAACTCCCTACAGGTCAGCTACAAAGCTTTCGAAAAACCAGTGACATTTGGAAAGAAGACGCAGTAGTCGATTCAATACAGATATGGAACAATTTTGTACGGAACCAGTTTTTCGTACTCCGTCCAGTACTTGCCGTACTTGGTGCGACATTTATGCTCGTCTCGCTTTTGACGGTGAAGCAACAAAAATGCAAAGTAGATCACATAGAAATACGTTAATGGTGTGTTGAGTCCTGTTGGAAGACACCAGCTCAGGGCAATCAGTAAATCTCCAAAATAGTTGATATGCTGCGAAAGGCCCCACCATCCTTCCACCAATAAACTCGTTCCTCGGTCTGTCTTGATGCTTTTCAAGTTTGGAAGCAACCCTTGACGAAATTGGCTTTTTTGGTGGTTGGATGAATGGAAAATGTAGTAGCCAATTGCCATGATAGTCACGATGGCAGCAAACGAAGGTCCCGACAGGTGCACTGGTCTTAACGACAAATACCTCGCCTGCAAAGAGTAGGTAAAAGGAACCCAGCACAGATCGCCAAACGCAAGCATGAATCCAAAGCCGTCGGTGGTGATATCCATCATTGAGATCACCCCTTCTTCATTGAGAACCCCGTCAAAAATATAGAATGCTTGTAAAAGAACAACGAGAACTAGAGAGTTGGAAACGCTGCCCGTCTCCAGATACTGTTTCTGCACACATGAAATGATGATGAGAAGCCAGAGAAGCATACCCGGTCTCAGTTCGCAGAACAGCTTGATATCCCAAGCCCCAATCCTAGGATTGAGCTCCCTGCCAATGAACCAGTCAAACAGCGCATTTCCAGAATTTCCACCCTCGGCAAGAATTCTCTCATAGGTCCCTGCTCCATTCGGGCGCCTCAAGGGAACAAATGAGGAGACGTAAACGAATGTGCTTATCAATAAGGAAAATTCCCAGGCCACAACCATCAGCGGAAGAAAATTATTGTAAACAAACCACAGCTCGGGGACATTCCAGTTTGTGTACCAGCCCCGTGCCGCAAGCACTCCACAGAAAAGAAGACTCAATTCTTTCCCGTTGATCAAATATGACAAATGCGTACCGTCCCTGAGAGTCGTTCCTTGTTTGTGGAACCCTGGAACAATGAGATCAAGCACCACCAAACCAAAAAACCAGATCAGGTAGGCTTTCCAGCATTCGGCATTGAAAAAAGTCTCCTTGTTGAGTTGTTGCATTAAAAGGGTTTTGATAGTATCTAGCTTCAGATCAACGCCTTCTACCACGTAGGACTCGTTACACGCGCTGTAAAGAAACAGAACCACCAAAGGCAACCCCAACGTGAGCAACAGCGCTCCAGGAAAGCCGAAGAAGTCTTTCTGCGTGGTAATTGGATTAAGCATGGTGTACGATATTTCAAAACGGCTCGTATAAAAAATTAAGCTCGAGATCAAGTCGATCGTCGCTCAGAGTCAGAAAAATTACTTATCTAATTAACAATTTATTCTATAACCATGAGTGTCACCGAAACCAACCTTGACGGCATTTTGCCGCTTGTCGCACGCGGAAAGGTTCGTGACATCTACGAAGTGGACCAGCAGACGTTGCTTTTTGTTGCTACCGACCGAATCTCCGCTTATGATGTTATTATGGAGAATGGTGTGCAGGACAAGGGCAAGATTTTGACTCAGCTGTCTGTGTTCTGGTTTGATCTGCTTGCGGACATTATTCCAAACCACTTGCTTGCCTCTTCCGATGCTGAGATTTTCCAAAAGCTACCGGCAAAGCTTTCGGAGCCTAAGTACAAGTCGCAACTTGCAGAGCGCTCGTTGTTGGTCAAGAAACACAAACTGGTGCCATTGGAGGCTATCGTCAGAGGCTACATTACAGGAAGCGCATGGAAAGAATATAAGAAGTCGGGCACTGTCCATGGCTTGGAAGTCAAGCAAGGGTTGCAAGAAAGCGAGTCTTTCGAAAAGCCTATCTTCACTCCATCTACTAAAGCCGAGCAAGGACAGCACGACGAAAATATCTCGCCGGAGCAAGCTGCGCAGCTTGTCGGTGAAAAGCTTTGCGCTGAGGTGGCGCAGAAGGCGATTGCACTTTACTCCAAGGCACGTGACTACGCTCTCTCCAAAGGTATCATTCTCGCAGACACCAAGTTCGAATTTGGACTCAACGAGGCCAATGAGCTTGTTCTTGTGGATGAGGTTCTTACTCCGGACTCGTCCCGTTTCTGGGATGCTAAGAAGTACGAGCTAGGTCGCTCGCAGGAATCATACGACAAGCAGTTCCTGCGTGATTGGCTGACTGCCAATGCATTGAACGGCAAGGAGGGTGTTTCGATGACGGACGAGATTGTAGTCAAGACTGCAGCAAAGTACAAAGAAGCTTACGAGGCCTTGACCGGAAAAGCTTGGAATTAGATATAAATTAAAGTTAATGTGCCCCCTATTTTTTTTATTTGTTTTCTATATCCGGAAGTTTGTAAATAAGATATTTGATGGACGATTTCCAGGTGCTAGAGCTCATAGGGCGAGGCTCCTTTGGCTGCGTTCGCAAAGTGAGACGTAAGGCTGATGGAAAGGTGTTTGTGCGCAAGGAGATATCATATGGGGCGATGAACAGCAAGGAAAAACACCAGTTAAGCACCGAGTTCAGAATTCTCAGAGAACTGAGACATCCCAACATCGTTCAGTATCTACATCATGACCACGTCCAGGACGAGCACCAAGTCCACTTGTACATGGAATATTGTGATGGGGGAGACCTGTCGGTGCTGATCAAAAGGTACAAGGACAGGAATGAATTTGTACCCGAGACCTTAATATGGCAGATATTTACACAGGTTTTGAACGCACTCTACAAGTGTCACTACGGCACCTCGATAGAACCAGTGAGCAACCTGTTTCAGTCCTCGCCAGAGCTGGAGCCAAGACCAGTTGACCATCAGGTGATTATCCATCGAGATATCAAGCCAGACAACATATTTCTGCTTTCTGATGGCTACTCGATCAAACTGGGCGATTTTGGGCTCGCAAAGTGGCTGCAGCATGAAAACGAGTTTGCGAAGACCTACGTCGGCACCCCCTACTATATGTCCCCGGAAGTGCTGATGGACAGACCGTACGATCCTGTCTGCGATGTTTGGTCTTTGGGGTGCGTTATGTACGAGTTATGCGCACTGCGTCCCCCATTCCAAGCAAAGACACATCTGGCATTGCAGGAGAAAATTAAGGCTGGAAATTTCCAGCCGATACCTGATCATTACTCTCACAGATTGCAAATGGTCATAAACGCATGTCTTATTGTTGATCCCGAAGAAAGGGCAACTGTTAACCAGTTGCTCCAGGATGCATCTTTCAAGTTATTTAGGAAAGAATGGGAGATGACACAATGGGAAAATAAGTTACGCGAACATGAGACTGAGTTAGCATTGAAAGAGCGAAAATTGGTGAGATTCGAAGACGCCTTGAACGAGGAATGCAGAAACATGAACTTGAAATTCGAAGAGATAAGAAATGGCTACAAGAACGAGTTCAACTATATGCTGGGCATCCAGCTCAACAAGGCCCTCACAGAGCTTTTTGGCAACCAGCTTCCTCCCGCCGTCAAACAACAGCTTGCAAGCAAGGTGGGTAAAGAAAATTACCAGCAACCTGCATTTCAAAGCCATAAACTTAAGGGTCCGCGTGAGCTCTACGACAGAGCTCAGAAAAGAGACGAAAAAAGACGATAGATCCGCAGCATTCATTAAACAAAACTATTAAAATATATCTTTATAGTCTCTCAACTTTCCTTCTTTCCGAGGCACCCAGTAATTGTCCTTGTACTTCCAGTATGTCTCACCGGTGACTGGGTGCTTTGCTTGCACAAAGAACGTAGGCTCGTACTTTTCGCCAGAGATCTCTCTTTGCTTTCTGGCAGCTCTCTGTTTGTTCTCAACTCGCGTCTTCTCCGTGCCCGCCAAATCATACTCGCCATTTTCCATGGCTCGTTGATCAGGACGCAACCTGGTGTCAGTGCAAGCAACCACGGGTAACAAATGTGGCTGAGGAGCATTCAGCGATGCGGCAAAGCTAGTGAGGTGGAACATCATCTCAGTTTTTTCGTTAGCCTCCCACACCAGGAATTTTGGAGCATCAGGTTTGGTAGCATCCTTAGCATAGATCTTCGAGTTCCAGTGGCCTCCAACGGTGTATCTGAGCTTTCCATCATGCGAGTATATTTCTCCTTTCACTTCACCAGCACTGGAAGCTCTCCAGCCCCTCTGTTTGAAACTAAAGCTCATATAGTCTCCAGTAGTGTGGTTCCGGATCTCCATTTCTCCATAATTATCAATTGTAGGGTTTCCAACAATAATTCCAATGACAGAATTTTTGATTTTCTTCCATGAGTACGTTTCATGGTCAACTTTTTGTCCCCGTTGGTCAATAGCTCCATTACCTGGATAAAGATCCACATACCATGTGCCTAAATGCTTAATGTCGAAAGACCGTCCAAGGAATTTGGTATCAACATTGGACTCACCGTAGTACGACCAGGAAGGAGACTCGGCAATCAGGGCAGATATGGGAGGATGATGACTCACTTGTTCAGCAAGAACCCTGTATCCTTGATCAGGGCGTGCGTATTCGAATGTCTCACCTAGCAAGGGATTGAACGGTTTGGCAATACGCCCCACAGTAGACACGTACTCGGAGGCCGCAAAAGCAGCGATATAGATCATCCGAGAAGCTGAGTCGTCAATAGTCGAGGCCTTGTCCAAAAGAGAGCAGTACTCCATCACCTCGGTGCTTCTTTGTAACAGAGAGGTTGGCTCGTTGAACACAACAGGAAGGGTCATTTTGGTCATATCTTTACCAACCATGGACTTCAGCACACTCCATAAAGAAATTTTTGGTCTATTATCTTCTTTCTTGAGAGTGGTTCTTATTGGATCCTCGTATCCTTTGAACGTTTCTTCCTTATTGATTTTCTCTAGCCTTTCCAGCTGTACTGGATTTTTCAGTTCAAAACCGTTAACAACGACATGCTCGCCTTCATTGGCAGTTGCACTCTCCCCAACGACAGTTCTCTCTGTAGGAGTGGTCTCCTGATCATCGCTTGCTTCTTCACCTTCTCCATCATCTTCAGCATCAAAAAATTCCTCTTCCGACTCCTCATCTTCCTCCAAAAACTGACGAATCTCATCCGGACTCTTTGTTTCGACATCGACTATATTTTCCTTAATTGTTTCATTAGGAGCCACATCAGACACGGCCCTAACAATTCCAGGATTGCTCTTTAGGGACTTTTTGATCACATGTAGCTTGTCTTCCAATTCAACAATTTTTTGCTCTCTCGATTGCATCTCGAGCTCCAACCGTTTCAAAGTGTTTTCCCATATCTTGGAGATCTCTTGTTGTCTATCGATAATTTTGCCAAATTTTTTCTCATACTTGCTCAAAAGATCTGATTGAGTTTCTGAAAGAGTAGTCAGACTGGACAGAATCGTCATAGCCACTTCAATGACTTGACCTTTGGATACAGAATCATCAGTTTCTGCAGCAGTTAAAAATTCGCCGAAAGATTTGAGCTCTATTTTCATCTGATTCTTGCTAACCGCAAGTTCCGAATTGCTCAAATTTGGGGCAACAATATCTTCACTGTCAACAATACTGCTATCCCTGAGGTTTGTATGGATGCTGCTCTCGTCATCATCAATATCTGTGTCACGATCATCTTCTGCAACGGATGAGAACGTCAATTTGCTTCCGGCCTCGCCGCTCGACCCAACAGATGCTATAGACGGCGACCGATCCTTCTGAGCCGGCAACTTGAGATCAGAATTTTCCTTAATCTCTGGCAGCGAGAATGCATCTTTCGTTCTCTTGGTCAGCTTCGACAATTTCCGAATCGGCTTTTTGTAAGACTTGTTATTGCTTGGTGCCAGCGGTCCAGAACCAACTGAGCCTTCATCATCAGACGAGAGCGATACCGAGGATGCATTCGAAAATGTTCTTTGGTGAGCATTGATAGGTGAAGTAGACTGGTCGTTGTAGGAGCCGCGGTTTCCGATATTTTGTGTACTATTTGAACGTGTGGACTCGAAACTTTCTTTATTTCTCGCCGTCTTCTTCGTCCGTTGTTGCTCCTCCGCAGCAATCGCGCGCTGTTGTCTCTCGTGATCCTTTGCATAGCGAATGGCGTTCTGTAAAGCCCAAACCCATCTATTTGTCTCAATGACGTGATTTGCTTTCAGGTGCCATTTCAACGACGCTTTCTCGCCTCTCTGCTTGATGATAATCTCAAACTTTGACTTCTCTGAGCTGTCCATCCGTAGCTGAGCACTGGCAAGGTGGATCATGCCCCGGCAGGAATTGTAAATGTCATTTGGCGAAGTGTAATACGATAATCTTCCTTCTGCATCCAAAATGAACCATCTCAATTTATAGCCTCCGGCAAAGTTCGTCCATTTCTTTAGAAATCCCTTGAATGTAGGAGGCCCCGAGTGTAACTGACCGCTCTGGTTGGTAGAATCTATCATTGTCTGGTGGTTACAAGACTCTTTGAGCAATTTCTTCATTGGAGACGAAATGGCTGAGTCAATTGGCAACTTTCCGTTAAGATTTCTCTTGAATGGGTCACCACCATGCTCTAGAATGAATTTCACCATCGGTATGTCGTCCTTTTTGATGAATTCTAGAAGTACTGTGTCTCCCGTGACCGGGTCAGTTCCGTTAATATCCAGCAAATTCTTGACTCGTTGATTACCGAGAAGCTTATCAAGAACGTCAAAACGACGTGCCTCAAACGCATTTCTGAGGTCGTTTGCCTTGACCTCCACGAATTTTGTCCGAAGATCCGAAAGAACCTGAACGGTCTCCATGTTGGACGAGCATTCTATAGGCTGCTTCATTTGCTTGTTTAGTACACAATCATTGATATCTTCTTGTCCCATCAGAAACGTAATAACGTCGTTCCTCGAAGAGAGCGCGGCGTAATGTAGCGCCGTGTTTCCCTGGTCGTCTTGAGCATTGATGTCATCAACAAATTTCCGTTGGACAATGTATTCTATAATGGACAATGGCGCCACCTGGACAGCAAAAATAAGAATCTGATGCAGAAGAAGCGATACCAGGGGCTCAGGCGGGTTGATTGCCTTGCACTCGCTAATAAGCTCTTGTAACTTTTCTTTGTCCGAACCCCTCAAACAGTCAAGCAACTTCAGCTTGATCAGGCTCGGATTCGATACGATATTCATGTCGGGTTAGCTGTAACAAACAATAGCGTTGGCTTGTGGCGTGTTCGGCTACAGAGACAATTGGTTGTTCAACTATAAGGTAGTTTGCTAACACAGCCTCAAGAAGGTTTTTTCTACTTGATACTCAGCTTTGCACAGCCAGAATAACGTCTGATTAGTTAACTTATTTGCCATCAGAGAGCTTCTGTGGTCATGTGCTGCTATACACGTGACATTTCGCAGCTGAGATAGGACGTTTTTGCACGCCGTTTGGCACGGCACTGTTTTTATCTTTATTTGGATATGTCTCTTACTGCGCCAGCTCTCGTGGCTCTGCTGAACAAGGAGTTTAGGCCCAACGTCGAAGACATCCTGGCTGTCTTTGGGGATGTTGTCATTGACAAGAAGATCAAAAACATCAAGGTTAAAGAAATTGAGCTCGACCACATCACCATCATTTTCAACCACGACGACCTCGAGGTGGAAATGTTGAAACCCATACCTTTCAAACATGCGCTTAGCTCTTATGAAGAGGTCCAAAAACACGTTCTGTCAATGGCTAAGGAGGCAGCTACAAAGAGAAACTTGAGCCACCTACAGGTGCGTGAAGTTTGGTATCCGCAGTCATTGCTTGAGCGCGTTCTTGTGATGATTGTGACCACGATGATGGTGGCGAAGGGGTTCCCTGATCTGGTCTACGACGTGATTTTGAGCCGTGTTTTGCCGATACCAAACGAATGGATCCAGCTAATTAAACCATACAACGATTTTATCCTGGTGACAACAATTGCTCTGCATGCAATTGAGGTGGCAGTCTTTCTGGTCTCGCGATTCTTCAAACACAGAGTGGCCCCCGACTACCAGTTGGAGTGGCTGTTGTTAGCCACGGTGGAAGGCTACCCTTGTATCAGGAGATTCAACAAGCTGGTTGCGGAGCGTGCTAGGGTCTGGAAACATTACGAGGAGGGCGGAAAGCTTCTTCCTGACGATAATCAGTAAGATTTATTAATATGCTACATGTACGGCATACTAATTAAGACATGGAAATAAAATCCAATTTTTCTTGCTAATTTAAAATGGTGTACGATTTGGTGGTAAGTACAAATTAGACAAGTCTAACGGCAGTCAAAATACTCGACCTATTCGTACTTCCACGAATTGGTTCCTGTCGCGTACCACGCGGTCCTGGCCCTGGCCCTGCTGAGCATTGCTGCCGTCAGCGGTCTATACTGTGTCACGTTCCCCGGGTCAGGCAAAAGAAATTCGGCTTTGTATGTGATTTTTGCTCTGATTGGAGCTGTGTCTGCTGCGTTTGGGATTCTATTTCTATCCTCGTATGTTGGTGTGTACACCTGATCAATTGGTCTTTTTCTTTTTATCTGCTGTTGTTCTCCAGAATGCTGTCATTTTATTTTTGTAGGTGATGTAGAAGACCGGGGCATACGCAAACAAGACCCCTTTCACCACCACCGCGGCCCGGTCGGCCCACACGTCGTAGTCAATGTATTCTCTGTAGTAACCGTATTCCGCCTCCATGAGTCTGAGACAGATGAATATCATCGCCGCTTCGCTGGCAGCCAGCACGGGGCTGACGAGCGCAAAGGCCACCCGACGGAAGTTCGTGAGCCATCCAACAGAGCCTCCAAAGGTCCTCACCTTGTAGAAGTTGTACAGGAACCGGGGGAGATCAACTGTCATGGACGACGAGATCAGCAGGCTGAACGTAATGTTTTTAGCAGACTTAGGATAGTTGAGAACCAACACCGTAATCAATGCCCTCGTGCCAACAGACCCGAGAACCCTCCATCCGGACGTTCTGGAGAGGCCTCTTTTGGGCACCTTGCGGAAAATTGTCAAGTATTCAAACGCGTCCACAAGCACACTTGTCAGATACACGGAGAAGAAGAAGTCTGCGATCCCACCAGGTAGGAACCTCGTGCCCGTAAGCGGGAACAAAACTGCAAACCTGGCAAGCACGCAAAACGACAAAAATGCACGCGCCACGTCCGATATTAGAAGATATCGCTGTGTATTATTATATGCCATCTGGAACAAAGATTTTTATAATTTTCCATGAGACTCTTATTCTGGCTCGCTATATTTTGCTCGGCTGCATACGCCGCTTGGTCGTCCGAAGACGTGGAGATCTTCAAACTTCAGCACGATCTGGTGAAGGATGCCAAGAAGGAGACCAACTTCTACGAGTATTTGGGGCTAGATAACGGACCCAAAGCCTCGTTCGACGAGATCAACAAGGCCTACAAGCGCATGAGTCGCAAGCTGCACCCGGACAAGGTGCGGCGGAAGGACGGTATGTCCAACAAGGCGTTTTCGCGCAGAAAAAAAGCGGCAGAAGAGCGTTTCCAGCGTCTCTCTCTAATCGGTTCCATTCTTAGAGGAGAGCGTAAAGAACGTTATGACTACTATTTGAAGCGCGGTTTCCCCAAATACACCGGGACCAGTTATGTGTTTAGCAAGTTCCGGCCTGGTGCAGCTCTTGCCTTGGTTGTCGTTGCAATTCTATTTTCTGCCGTTCATTACTTAATGCTGAAACTGAATTACCAGCAAAAACGCAAGAGGGTGGAAAATCTGATCAACGACTTGAAGAGGAAAGCTTTTGGGCCGTCGATGCTGGCGGGGACCAACTTCAATGATCGCAGAGTAGTGCATATGGATAAGCTGTTTGTTGTCAAGTTCGACGGGTCTGTCTGGCTGGTGGATAAGGAACTGAAAGAAGGAGAGGATTACATGATAGACGAGGAAGGAAGACAGGTCTTCCGGGTGGACGAAGGGCCAAGAAATAGAAAAGAGAGAAGAGCCAAGAAGGACAAGGAGGAGACCTTATTGCCAGTCACGCCAGACGACGTTGAGACGGTCACGTGGCACGACATGGTGGCCGTGAGAGTTGTGAAATGGGCCTTTTCAAAAATCCGGTCGACAGAGCAAAGAGCCTTGGCCGACAAGGACGAAAAGGAAACCGTGAGACGGCTTCCGAACGGCAAAATCAAGAAGGTGAAACCTACAGGTGAAAAATCACACTAATAAAACAAGTCTACTTCGTATCATTCGTGTCGTCGTCATATTGTACATATTACTTTCTCCGACCTCGGTCACCCTCGTCTTCTCGCATGGGTCTTAAATCACCGCCGTCGATATCCTGCTCCTCGCCCTCAATGACTTCGAGCTCTTGATGGAACTCTTCGCTGTCACCGTTGTCTAGAAGTATAACGTTTCGATCGCTGGTCATCGGTGTGGAAGACACTTCCTCGTCGTCATCGCCCGTAATGCTGTCACTCAGCTCGGCAGGGTTGCCGAGCACTTTGTTGTACATTAGGTTGATCTCTTTGAGACGGGAGTTGATGAACTCGATCCAGTCATTGAACTGGGTGCTCTCAAACAGCTTGTCGAACAGCGAGTTGAAGATGTAGAACGAGGATTTCAGATAGTACGGGTTCGTCGTGTCATTCTCGTCCTTGAGCACATCAAACGTTTGATCTTCTCTGGTCATTCCAAAATTCTCCACATAGTTTTGGAACTTGTGAATCTCTTCGGCAATGAGCGTCAAATGACCCATGTATCCAAGCTTGAAGTTGTGCTGGACCTCGTATTCCTCCGAGCGGTTGAAACAGTAGAGAATGTAGTTGGGCAGATTGAAAAAGCCCGGAAAATCCTCGTCAGACTCGTATTCACTTAAATCAAACGTATCATAGTCACCAAACAGCGACCAAATCAGCACTTTGTTCAGACTCAGGTTGTCATCGTACTTGGTCTCTTCCTGATTCGAAGCCCTGTCCTCATCCCAGTTGGCCAGACGCCCGTTGAATATTTGCTGCACCAAGTCAAAGACCACGTTGTGCATGAAGTTGTTCCAGGGGAACTTTTGCAGCTTCAAGATTATCAGTGGAATGGCCGATGTTTGTAAAAGTCGCAGCTTGAAGAAGTTTCCAATAGACATATCCACTGGCAGTTTGACAAACTCCTCTTTACCAGAGTTCGATACCACGTCCGCATCTGGGTCTAGGGATGTTTTTTCCATCGGCTTAACAATGTCGTCGTTGATGGCATCGTTGAGCGCGTCCATCACAAGCGACTCCGTCTTGCTCACGTCTCTCCATGAGTCCCTTTTGTACATCAGATAGTCCAGTTTGGAGGATTTATTCATGAGGATCATGTTGGAACAGTGCAAAAGCTCTGCCACAAGCTCCATAACCTTGAACCTTTCGTATCCCAGTGGTTCAATTGTCTCGCCCATGGAGGTCTCCATTTTGGCAACCTTGTTGAGCTTATAATACTTGTCCGTGAGATAGTTCTCTTTGATTTCGTCCAGGTGGATCGAGAACAGTTTCAGCATCACTCCCAAATAAATAGGATCTCTCGAGTTGGGCAAATTGCGCGACACTTCGGCAGCAGCGTCCTCGTCCTCTTCCTCGTCGCGGGCAACAGCCTCCACAGACTGTATCCAGTCGAACTCGTCGTAGTCGGAGTTATTTTTGCGAATAACCTCGATTACAACCGAAACAACGGTGACCAAACCATAGTGTCCGTAATTAATCAAGATGTCGAGCATCTCTAAAACACATTTTTGAGACACAAGTTGTCTAGTCAGGTCATTCGGTCCGATATTCGGGTTGTTGGCCCGCGCTGCAGACGCTTGCTCAGGATCCAATGGCTCTCCAAACTCGTTTAACTGTTGCTGCATAGAGTCTTCCCAGAAACCTACGTTCGAGCTTATGCCAACAATTCCGTTCAACAAGTTGCATAGATTATCCTGGATGTGGTGTTCCAGGTAGTAAATTTTCACCAGCTTCAACAAGTTGTATATCAGGTTTTGGTCCATCAAAATCTCGATCAAGCCGTTGGGGCTGTATGGTTTATCAGTGGAAATGAGCCGAACCAACAGATCGCAGATGGTAGGCGAATGTGGCACAAATTTCAAAAACTGGTCACTGAAAAGAGCTGTTTTCTGCTGAAACCTAATGAAATTCATCAACCCGTTCATGTTCGCAGAAGCAAGACTGTCTATGAGCTTGAGAAAATTGTTAAACAGGGTGACGTTATGTGCTTGTTTGAATGTAGAATCTTCATTGGTTGGTGTTGGTCCTAGATTTTCGGGCTCGTGCTCGCTTTCGTCGTCGCTGTGGATCGGTTTTGGAGACTGGAAAAATGCTTCGACATCTTTGTCAAAAAATCCAGACCACAGTCTTTCAAGCAAATTGGAGTCCCCAACAAGAATGGGGGCAATATTGCTACTGAGAAGCAAGGTGAGCTCACTTGATGTCAGCGCGCGTTCCAGTGCACGCTGGTACTTATCGACTTGCTTCGGTTGCTCTTCCGCTTCCACCTCGACGTTGTTCTCGCCTTCGAATATGCTATGTGTGAAATCGCAGCTCGCTCTATCCTGCGATAGAGTGATCGATACAAGAATGTATTCTATCATCGTTTCCAGGACCTCCGGTTGCGACACATAGCTTATTAATTTTTGATTCTTGGCAAGGTTGATTTCGTCTAAAAGGTTGGGCTGGTCGATCAATTTGTTGAATAGCGATATGTTAAAGTGCGGACGGTCTGCAGGTGCATGGTTCACTTCTAATTTGGACTGCTGGAGATGGTCGTTTTCTTGGATCGTCTGCAGCAATCGCGACGCAGTAAGGTTCGATGGAGACGAAGTCTGCTGGTCGGGAGGTGGGACATCGGAAAGCCGAAGATTCAATTGCTGCTGATCCAAGTCGATCTCGGCCAAGATCTTGTTTATGGTAGCATTGGAAAAGGATGAGTTGAAAAAGGGCCAAATCCCGCTCATCACGGGTTAATGTAAATGTCTTGTATGAGGCTCCGGGAGAGCAACGACGGTATGACAGTAGAGGAGAAAAGCAGTATATGTATGCGATGGTTATAAATAGTACACAGCAATGGGATTGAGCTTGCTGCAGGAATCTCAATGGGCTCTCGGTGACAAATTGCCTCAATGTTATTGCCCAGTGGTAGAGATGCTAATAATTAATCGGGAACTTTTGCGGTGCAAAGGTGGCACGACTGGAGAGCAGTTTGGTCGCGGGTTACCCGGCCACTCAGTCTGATTTTTTTTCAAGTTTTTTTCAGAGTGAAAAATTTATACTTGTAAACTACAATGGCTTTCAACAAGACTCTCAAGACTTCCGCCTACTCCTCCCGTTACCAGACTCCTTTCAGAAGAAGAGCTGAGGGAAAGACTGACTACTATGCCAGAAAGAGATTGATCACTCAACACAAGGCCAAGTACAACTCTCCTAAGTACAGATTGGTCGTCAGATTCACCAACAAGGACATCATCTGCCAGATTGTCTCCTCCACCTTGACCGGTGACATTGTCTTGACTGCCGCTTACGCCCACGAGCTCCCAAGATACGGTATCACCCACGGTTTGACCAACTGGGCTGCTGCTTACGCTACCGGTCTTCTTGTTGCCAGAAGAGCTTTGCAAAAGCTCGGTCTGGACGAGACCTACCAGGGTGTTGAGGAAGTCGAGGGTGAGTTTGAGCTCACTGAGGCTGTTGAGGACGGTCCAAGACCATTCAAGGTCTTCTTGGACGTTGGTTTGCAAAGAACCACCACCGGTGCTAGAGTCTTCGGTGCTCTGAAGGGTGCCTCTGACGGTGGTTTGTACATCCCTCACTCCCCATCCAGATTCCCAGGTTGGGATATCGAGTCCGAGGAGCTTGACGCCGAGGTTCTGAGAAAGTACATCTTCGGTGGCCACGTTGCCGAGTACATGGAGGAGCTGATGGACGACGATGAGGAGAAGTACAGAACTTTGTTCCAAGGTTACATTGCTGACGACATCGATGCTGATGCCGTTGAGGACTTGTACACTGAGGCCCACGAGAAGATCAGAGAGGACCCATCGTTCAAGCCAACCGAGAAGAAGTTCTCCAAGGAGCAATACGCTGCTGAGTCCAAGAAGTACAAGCAAAAGAAGCTCACCAAGGAGGAGAGAAGAGAGAGAATTGCTGCCAAGATTGCTGCTTTCAAGGCTGCTCAACAGTAATTTGTTTAATACATATCCATTTCATCTCCTTAACAAAAGTCCTGTAGAAAGTGCTTGCCCTTATTTTTTTTTTTATCCACACCTCGCGCCGACGAACACCACAATTCTGTTCCTGCTTATCTTCAAATTACATCATTTGGAGAAGTACATCTGTTAGAGAATAGTGGCAATTGCCGGTCTGCGAAAAATAGGTATTTGTCCGCTTGGGATCAAACCCTCGTCTTAGTATTTAGAAAGTCGACTAAGGAAGTACACGGCTTGGTCCACCGGGACCCTCAGAACCCGTTATTCGATGACACAAGAAAACAAACAAGGATCCATTCCTGATCTTGTTGGACAGGACCAGTTCGAAAGTCCTGGTGTGTCCAACGGCGATGTCGACTGGCTGTTCCGTGGCAAGGCCGCGAAAAAGCTTTCCAGGAAAAGCAACAATATTTCGAACGATGTCCAGAACCAGATCCAACAGGCTCAGTTGCAGGCCGCACAGAGTCAACAGCATCCCACTGCCCCGGAAGCTGACAGCCTGTCGCAGGCAGAATCTCCTCAGCCAGTGTCTCAGCTGAAGCCGTCGCTAAAGACCGCTTCTCTAGGAACAACGGGCTCGACGGAGCCCTCTTCAAAGGCGACTTCCGAAGCCCCCTCATCGCTTTCTGGGGCCAATTCTTTAAGCCGTTCAGGCTCTACTCGGTCTCGGTCTGGATCGCTTTCAAGTCTTGTTCCACGTGTGCGATCCACGTCGGATTCAAAGGAAAAATCCCCGGTTTCTGCGACTCCCCGGAGACAGTCCTTGTTTTCGTCCATCTCGTCCAAATTCAAGTCGCAGCCGAACGACGCTTCTTCTGTGGCGGTGGTCGACACAGATACTCATGACCCACCGGATGATGAGCACAAACGCTTGTTTGGGAGAAAGTTGAGCGGACTGTCGTCCTCGAGACGGCCCTCTATCGTGGAGTCGCAGCGTCCGATTGCAACTGTGGATGACGCTAAACAACATCTGAGCAATATTCATTTCAAAAGAGTGACATTCTCTTTGCAAGACCTGCCTGATGATCCGCAGCAGCAGATCCCCTCAAGAAGACCAAAGAGAGGCAATGTGCTAATTCCGGAAGATCTCACTTTGCCTCCTCCAAAGCTTTCCATCGGAATCACAGATAATCTCAACAACCAAACTAAAGATGAGGTTCCAAAGGTCGATGAAAACCTGCTGAGACAAGCGATGGAGAGACAGCAGGCTGCCATAGTGGAGAGCAGAAAACACGCCCAAGAGGCTCATCAGACAGCTTTGAGAATTGCTAAGGAGGTCAACTCCTACAAAAAGTTCAACAAGCTCGTGAAGGATAAAGAAGATGAAGATGACTGGGAAGCAAAGAAATACGACGAGTTGAGAAAAGGATTGGACATTGATACTCCTTTACATCAGCACGTTAACTATTTTGGAGACGTAGAGACAGAAGGACAGCCTGAGGAAAAGGTGGACTCAACGGATGTCAAAAGCAACGAAGAACTTCCGCTGGACCTACTCTACACTCGTTGCTGTCACTTGCGTGAGATTCTGCCAATTCCAGCTACCTTGAAACAGCTCAAACATAAAACGAGACCTTTACATGTGCTGAAAATGCTGAATCCAAAGCCGACGCTCATTGACGTGCTTTCATTTTCCGATTTTTTAGCTATTGCCCCAATCATGACCGTCATTTTTGACAATGTGACTCTCGACCACCAAATGCTGAAAATCATCCTTGTTAGCTTATCCAAATCGACAACATTGGAAAAGCTCTCTTTCAGAAATGTGGCTTTTGATCAGCAGGCGTGGACATGTATTTGCAAATTTTTGACCGTCAATAAGTCTATTGCCAAATTGGATTTGAGCCAACAGAGAATAAAGCCAGATACACCCAAGCATTTTTACCGATCCGAAATGGACTGGGATTTATTTACTCAAAGTTTGATTATCAAGGGAGGAATAGAGGAATTGGTCATTAATGGTTGCAAACTATCTACGAGCCAGTTCAGAAATATTGTCAATAACGGCCTACGGTTGAAGACCAGAAGACTTGGACTTGCATCCACCAACTTGGATTCGCAAAAAGCCAGTATTTTGGCTGAGTGGATCTCAAGTCCTAACAACACATGTATTGGTATCGACATTGCGGTAAATGATCTAACTTCGGACGTTCTCGCTCCATTCGAAAAGGTGTTTGAGACCAAAATGGATCACGTTAAGTTGTTCTTCTTCTCCCTGAATCAGACTAATGTTACAGTGGAGGACTGCGCTAGTCTGATAAGGAAGTTGAGCTCTTGCAAAACCTTGAGATTTCTGGATCTGGGAAACAACCCTCAATTGTTCCCGGGTATCTTGCCCACTCTTACGGAGTATCTCCCAAAATTCATCGATTTACGTCGAATTCACTTTGAATTTTGCAATTTGAGTGAGGCTGCCATTATTCAACTATGTCTCATTTTCCAGAAATGTCCAAAGCTTCTTCACGTTTCGTTGCTTGGAAACGAGAACATTAATCAACGTACAGCTGCATCCCTGTACATCTCAGTCAAGAACTCTTGTATTTATAATCTTGACATTGACTACGATGCTTTGAGTGATGAACTGTCATCGAAAATTGCATTCTATCTCATGAGAAACATGGAGAAATTTTTGAACAAGGATTTAACCCAGTGTGGTGAGGAAGAAGAAGATCTTATCTTTGACGGCTCTTTGCTGACAAAAACGGCAGAAGCCTTATTGGAGTCTAACCAAGCAAAAAATGCTGATGAGAACCAAATCATCAGCAATGCGCTTGTTGAAAAGACCACCAAATTGCGGAGTGAGATTCACAAGACTATGAACCGTTTATTTGAGGCAAGGGCAAATGGCAAGCTGTCTTTGGAAGGAAAAGAAACCCTTCTACGTTTCTGCTTGCTAGATGATTCGCTTGAAAGCATTATCCATATATTTTCCGAGCAGGAACAGGGTAACAAGGAGACATCCGACAACAATTCTTTGCCGGATGCACCTGGCGTTTTAAAAAGACCTGAGCTGATCAAAAAGCTATCGAGTCGTCGCTCAAGTCAAAAATTACCTATGCATCGCTCTTCGTCGGATGTGATTGTTACTGGTCCTATTGTGTCGCCCAACCAGGTGGCTTTTGAACCAGTCAATGGTCCGATTTCCGAGGATGCTGCTCCACATTCCGTTGTTGTGGATGCCAACTCTCAACCAATTGACCATCTGACCGGCAAACCGGTCCTTATCAGAAGCGGTTCCCAAACGTCAATCCATGCAAAAGAATTGGAAGAGGAGGAAGGAGAGTTTCATAAATGGGGGTTCTTTGTGCAGCAGCATGATACTGATGCCCCACTGACCTTAAGCACCGAAAAAACACAAGATAAACCACAGCTGAAGGTAAGCAACATCCCGTCTGGTACAGAGCTCCGTCAAGCAGTGATGAAGGCCAAAGGCATTGAGAGTGTGTCTGACCTGATTAAGAAAATCAATGTTGACTCGACGAAACTTTCATCAATATACGAGCCGCCATCAGACACGGAACAACCAGGGGCCCAAACTGACGCCTCGGGAACTTCTGGAGTCCCATCAATAGCTGTTTCTCCTCAGCCTTCTTCGATGGGGACCCCTATGCCTCCTGTAAGGCCTCGGTCCGAGACTTCTATCTCAGAACAGGAAGAGCCACAAAGTCCTGTTTCCATCAACTCGATGGATAACTATTTTGTTCAAGATCACGAGGCTGATGAGGTCTACGAGAAATTATTGGACGATGTTGCAAGGGTTCGGTCCAACAGATCCAATGCTTCTGAAAAGTGATATTTTTTATATATAGTATAGCTTGCATTATTTATAAAGTGACATCCTTGTATCATTAGGTAGTCTCAAGAAACACGGTAGACAAGATGACATGGCATATTTCTTCAATGTAATGTATGATTTTTTGTGACTACAGGAGAATCAAATTTGGCTCAAGCCTCTACAAATTATGGTCAACGGTAGCAGTTTACACTAGATTGGATTTCAAGTGCCCTAATGCGTTGAACCCGATGTAGCCTGCATTACATGGGAATGAGATATACAAAAGAAGGGCTTTCCTTGGACAGGAATTAATTTGGCCATGTTTTTGCTTATTCTTGAAAAGGAACATACATTGATCGTATATGGCTCTCCAAACGATGCTATATGTCACGGCCAGTTTAATGATAAAGGCGTAATGGTGGCTGGAGATGAACGGTGCGAAGTGTGATATTTTTTCTGAGTACGTCTGATTAACTAAGCAGCTAAATAACTCAAGAAAACAAATAAGTTCACCAGGATGGGTGGTGAAACCGCGCGGTCTCCAGGTCTCAAGAGGCGGAGGCTATTCAAGAACTTGGAAATCCCTGACAATAAGATCTATGAAAGTCTCCAAAGAGATGCTGTTCGTCAGGCACAGTCAATATCGAGCGGCAGTAGTCCAAAGAAACTCCGAAGTCTTCGGGCCAGATCTCGATCGGCAGACTATTCCGACCCCCCTTTAGATGAGAGCGGTGGAGTTTTGGATACGGACAAGCCTAGTGACAAGCTTCTGCTGAAAATCAAGTACAACGGCGACGAAGAAGTCATACAGGTCAGGAATCCACGTAAAGATGTTTACGAGGTGAGAGAAGAGGAGCTAGAGCTGCCCTTCCGTGGTTTGTTTTCATTTGAGGATGCGAACACTTTCTATACAAGGCCAGATATGGAGTTTAGGGCGCTTTTTGCGAAGATGCAGGCTGAAAGCGAGGGCCCAAGACATTTACATGGTGATCTATCACTCGTGAAAAAGCTAACTAGTGAGGAAAAACTTGCTCAGCAAGATTACGAGCTTCAAACGTCAACTGTTTCAAAGCTTCGTTGCGTGCATTTCAGGCGATACGAAATCGACATCTGGTACAAATCTCCTTACCCACAAAATTATTCATCCAACTACGTGCTGCATCTGTGTGAATACTGCCTAAAATACTTTTCTTCCTCCTTTACTTTGCAACGTCACGAGAGAAAATGTCCATATTCACTGCGGCCACCGGGAACAGAAATTTATAGGACATCTCGACTTGCAATGTTTGAAATCGATGGGCGCAAGAACGTGGTGTACTGCCAAAATCTGTGTCTGTTTGCGAAGCTGTTTTTGAACTCGAAAACTCTTTATTACGATGTCGAACCATTCATGTTCTATATACTCTGTGAGATTGAAGACGATGGTTACCATTTTGTCGGCTATTTTTCCAAAGAGAAACTTAACGGCACCAATTACAATCTCAGTTGCATTTTGACGCTTCCAATATATCAAAGGAAAGGATACGGAAATTTTTTGATAGATTTCAGTTATCTCTTATCAAGAAGAGAATTTAAACTGGGGACTCCAGAAAAGCCCTTGAGCGATTTGGGGCTTTTCAGCTACCGCAACTATTGGAAAATCACCGTTGCAAAGGCACTGAAACTACTCGTGGACTCGAACAAGGCGAACCAGGTCTCTGTAGATGACATTTGCAACCTTACAGGGCTCATTCATAATGATGTCATTGTAGGCCTGGAGCAGCTTAACGCGCTTGTCAGGGATCCTGATAGCGGGAAGTACGCATTGTGGATAGATATGAAGCTTGTCGATGAGGTGCTTCGTTCGTGGCTGGATAAACGTTATACCCAGATCCGTCCTGAATGTCTATTATGGAAGCCTGTGATTTTAGGTCCATCTGGAGGCATCAACACCACTTCTACAATGGTGATGACCACGGACCGTGAAAATGAGGAGAAGGGATTAATGTCCAACATATCGCTAATCATAAACTTTCTTCGTGATGATCTCGAAGACGATCGAGATTTGGAAGTTCAGACTTTGGACAAGATAAGGTGTGAGAAACTAGATTTCAATTTCGACAAGTGCGTTATCTGCTATCCGGGGAGAGACTTCAGTCAGCCCAAGACGCCAGAGCCTTTGCCAGACGCGGGGCATCCATTGTCTGACCCGGACCCATTTGGGATAGATGTGGCTCAAAGTTCCTCCGATAATGAATTTGTTGATAACGCGAGTGACTCATCTATCTGAGTCAAAACAGAAAAATATTTTTTTTGACTTTTCAAGATTTTAATCACACAATGCTTGAGTCCCACGACACACAGCTGTTCAAGACGGGTGTTTCCATCTTGACAATCCCGCGAGAGAGATTTTGGCTATTCAAGAGCGGCGTTCTGGAGATACTGTACAAGCTCATTGACAATCTGGAGGGCCTTAGTGATTCTGAAGAAGAGAGTGGAGACGAAAAACATCTAGTCAATTCGGTACATTCTGTTAACACACAAAAAGAGGAAGACAATGAGCAGGACTCATTGAACGCCGAAGACGACGGTTTGTTTTTCCACCTCGCCTTTACCCCAGAGGAAGTGACATTCATGTGCAGCACGACACTGATTCGCAAATATTTGTCCAGGCCTCTGGCGCTCAACCAGCAGACGCAATTGGGAGCCACATTGATTGATGAGGAGTTCTTTGTCCTGCAGGTTCTCACCGGGGGGTCCATCATCGGGAAAAAAATTCTGGAATTAGCAGCCCCTCTTTCGGAGCAAGGCATTCCCATTTTCTTCATTTCAAACTATTTTAGTGACTTGGTGCTAATCCCTGCGTCACACCGGACTGCGGCTGTGGAGCTTTTGGAGAAGTCACAGTTTACCGATACGAGCAATTTGGAGAAAGAAACTTTCCAGCTGTTTAAGTCAAACTCGCTCAAACCCTTGCTGAACACAGATGTGAAGATATTGCTAACTGGAGCACGTCCAGGAGATTCCCCTACCGTTCTTCGGCAAACGGTAGAAGCTCTCTCAAAATATAACACAGAGCAGAGCGGAACCAAAAATTCGTTTTTGTCATATTTCGCTCTTACCAGAACTCCAACAGAGGATATAGGACTGCTGCTCGCTTATGATGAGATGGAAAAAGTCAATTACTCTAAGGCCGCAATTCTAGGGTCATTACAAGACTTCTATTTTCCGCTATTCATCGACCTCAAGACACTTCCCCTGGACCTGAAAGGAATTGTCGCTGGGGTTGCATCAAAGCTTCTGAAGCTTGGGCTTGACGAAATGAGCTACGTCAGTTTAGGTAAGTCTGCAGTTGTCCTGGTTCCCGACACGTTTCAAGAAACTGTCCAGAAAATGCTGTCCTCTGTGTGAGCGACGCGTCGATAGCCTCTGACCGGAGTTTGATCTTAGTTTCCAGGTTCTCCATCTTCGGCCAAGTTTGTGCATCTCCTAGGCAGCATCGCCTTTAAGCCCACTATATATAGCGGCCCTTATCCGCTGGGTATGCAGGTCACGATCTATACCAAAATGCAGCACTCCAGTTTGTGGACAGTGCAAGATGATCAGCTGTTGCTTTTCTTAAAGGAGAATAGAAATTTAGGGTGGAAACGAATCTCCTCATACTTTAAGGGCCGCACATCTAACGCATGCCAATTTCGCTGGCGTCGGTTGAAGAGCAATCGTCACAAGCTACCTGAGTCTGCGGATGCAAGAATGATAGCTAAGCCTTTAAGCCCCATTCGTCGGTTCGACGACAACAAGATCACAAACAATATACATCTCAAAGCCCCTCAGGTTATTCACACTCATGTCAACGTCAGCGTTGTTGACTCGCGCGAAAATTGGGTGATGAAAATAAGTAATTTATGTGAATAATCATTCCAATATATATTTATTTTTTTAGCGGATACTTATAATTAATTTATCGTCGAAAATAAATCAAGAACTTAATAATTTATCATGCTTAGGCGGACGCAAATAAGGTCAGGATTTGTGCCCCGCTACTTCGATGTGGCAGTTAATCTATGTGACGATATGTTCAAGGGGAAATATAGGGAAACCCAACACCACCAAAACGATGTTGATTCCGTTCTTCGAAGGGCACGCCTACTTAACGTTGATCGGATTCTCTTGACGGGTTCTTCGTACTCAGAGTCTCGGTGGTCGATTGAAGAAGCTCGTCGTATTAACTCCCTGGCAGATTTTGAACAGTATCCTAAGCTTTACACCACAGTTGGAGTTCATCCATGTACCGTCCTAGAATTTGATTCAGATCCAGAAACTCACCTTGATAAACTAAGAAATTTGATAAATGAAAATCTCCATGACGGAACAGTTCGTGCTTTTGGTGAGATTGGACTGGACTATGATCGCCTGTACCATACCCCGATGGATAAACAAAAACTTTACTTTGAGCTTCAGCTAAAACTGGCTACCGAATACAATCTTCCGCTTTTTCTTCATATGAGAAATGCATTGGACGATTTTCTTGAGATTCTCGTTCCCTTTTTAGACGGAACAAGAGAAGACGGTCTTGTACTGAAAAACAAGAATGTTCTCGTCCACTCTTTCACAGGCACTCACGAGGAGCTTGACAAATTGCTTCAACATCCGTCTGTTTATATTGGAGTTAATGGCTGCTCATTGAAGACCGAGGGAAATTGCCTGACGGCAAAGAAGATCCCTTTGAATCGACTTGTCATTGAAACAGATGCTCCATGGTGCGAGGTCAGACGGACTCATGCTGCATATACGAAGATCTCAAAATGTCCAAACGAGTACTATCCGTTTGAATATGAGGTGCCGGAAGAGCTTCTATCAAAAGTGACTGCCAAAAAGGGGCCTAGACTAGCCTTGAACGAGTTTGTTCCAATTCCTTTGGTAAAGTCAGACAAGTTGACGTCCTACATGAATAGTGAAGATAGCAAGAAGCTCGTTGAACCAATGGTCAAGTCAAGAAACGAGCCCTGTCTGGTGGGCCAAATCGCAGAGATCATGGCCAAGCTGTACGGCGTAGAAGGAGAAAAGGTCATAAGTTCCTGCTACCAGAACTCGCTCCAGTGGCTGGACATGTCATAGAGAACTTCATTATTAAATACATCTACCTGAGGCATTTTATTACCAGCAAATCTATGCCATAGAATCATTTCTCTTCTTCCTCGATCTCGACCATTTTATCTTTATCCTCGTTATCATCTGCCTCGGCATCCTCACCCATAACACCTAACGACTGGAGAATAGAGGAAGTGGAGGAGTCCAAATAGATGATGTTATTGTTGGTCGATATGTTTGATGCGGCAAGCAGTTGCTGAATCAGCATTGGAGACCCGCTAAACTCGCTCTCGAGCCCACTTTCGTCGTCAGCTTCGTCTCTACTTCTAATCCCAAAGCCGCCTCCACGCGGTTGTTCTTCGTCGCGGGTGTTCTGGAACTTGGACTCAATGTTGACTTTGTAAAGATCCATAGAAAGATCGTCTGGCGACATCAGCTTGTCGACATCATCCACGCGATCGCCGACTTTCGCATACCATTCCTCCAAGGTCTGTCCATGCAACAAGGCAACAATGCAAACACTCATGTTGTCGCATCCAATTCCCGATCCTCCCGAGCTTGGAGCCAAACAGGTGTCCATCATGGACTCGCAAATTTCTGTCAGCGACTGCTTGAGCTTAATGCCACGTCTGACAAAATCGACCACTTGTTGCGATGTCAGACAATCCCATATACCGTCACAGGCAAGGACAATGAACTCGTCGTCTTTGGTAGCTTCATGAACAATAACATCAGGATAAGCAGTCACCACCTGTTCCTCAGCAGGCAATTGTGGTGATTGCTTGAACTCAAAATCTCCAATTCCTCTGGACAACGCCAGATTGCCGTTGACACGTCCCAAATCGACGTAACCGCCCGCAGCAACAATTCTGGCCTTTTCTCCCTCATTAGTTGGCTTGTGATCGAACGATAATGCTTTACATTGGCCGTTGACGCTCATGATGGTTCTAGAGTCACCAGCATTGCCGCAATAGATCTTATCTTTCGAAATAATGACGGACGTTGCGGCACATCCAGATGGATCCTTGGAAAGCTCTTCATCCTCCAGGATGGCAACATCGCACGCTAGAAATCCATCCTTCAGACTCTGGGAGTAGTCTTTGTTTTGGTAGGTTTTTGTGGCTTTCAATATGCCAGGCAACTTCTCGCCCGTAAACAGCGCCACCTTCTCTCCTCCGTGTCCATCGTAAACACCAAAGAAGGCAACCTGCTCGTTGTCAGTCTGGTTGTCGTTGAGGTTTAAAATGGTGGAATGCGAATCCTCCATGGAAATCCGCCATCCTTGCATACAAGATAACCCGTACGCAACAAAGCTGTCTCCGCCCTCCTCGGACGTTTTCTCCGTCACCGGTTGTGATAATATTTGACCCATGTGTTATATGTGACGATTACTGTAGTGATAGGTGATGGATTCGAGGCTAAATAGTGTATTGCTCAAATACTTTATCTTTCCATTCACTTTGTTGTTAGTCTGTTTCCTCTTTTTGCAAGAGGAAAATTTTTATCAACCACTCCTGGGACCCCCGCGTCGTCGCGTCGCTTTTTTTTATCGCAAGATGTGGGGTTGTGCTCCGTCGTCGTTGATGTTGCTGCGTTTTCCCCCCGTCAGACATCTGTGTCACTCTCCAATATTCTCGATTGAAAGCTATAGAGAGCTAGCAGAACTGCACAGGAGATTGGAAAACCACACTTCGCAATTAGACCTCTCCGAACTCCTCCACGTTCCGCGATATCGACCAAACTCGAATCCGCCCGAGTTCAGCGTCAGCACACGCAGAATTGACATTGGCTCTCTCATAGAGTACAGGTCTCATCGCACGGCTTTTGGGCCTACAAGACCAGGCGAACATTTGACATCCCACGAAATATGCTCGCTAGGAGTGGTCGTATCTCCCCCGACTAACACGTTTCTCACACCAAGCCCACTGAAGGTCCTTTCTGCCTACGGAACGGTACAGGAAGTTAGCCCCGAGGATGTAACACTCCGAATTCACCGATTTATACTGCCACAGAAGATAAATACGAGCCATGCAATACTTCAGCACGCTATGCTATCAACGGCTTCCTTAGCCACGCGCACCGCAACAGATCTCCATCAGAGCTCCTTGCTCGATACGATTTATCTCCAGTTTGGCAACCAGAGCCAACAGAAAGGCATCACTCTGCACCAACTGGCTGCATGTCTGCTTAAAGAAAAACCAGACTTTGTTTTTTCGCCCAGGTTGGACATACCCGCTTTGTTCCTTGCGTGCCATTTGATCATGGTAAACGACCCAGCTCGATTCAGATATTTGCCCCCCGATATCACTCCAGAGGAACATTTGAGCCCCTTGTCAGTAGGCACCATGTCGTATTTTACCAATCCACCCTCAGTAGCTGGATCGTTGCGCCAAATACTGGCGATGCCCACGGAAAACTTGAAAGAGGCATATTCGCATCTGTTTAGCGGTGACTACAATTTTGAATTATTTCAGGTTCTCCGCGAAAATAACCCCACTTGCCACGATCTGCTGCAACTCATTAAGTACTCAATTGAGTATCCTCATCCGATTCTACTCCGCCACTTGAGACGCATCCTTGACACACCACCAGAACCTGAACTGCTATTCAACAGACT
Organism: Ogataea siamensis; assembly: GCA_030574315.1. NCBI lineage: Eukaryota > Fungi > Ascomycota > Pichiomycetes > Pichiales > Pichiaceae > Ogataea > Ogataea siamensis. The sequence goes on from JAJMET010000013.1 coordinate 268,744, forward strand.
CGTACAACTTGGAATTTATACACCGGACACTAATCCAGTACTCTCTACCGGCATATATGGCTATGGGCGAGCTTTGGCTGTCAGCGAGCTCCGAGAAATAAATCTTGGAAAAAGGAAGAAGACTGCTACGCGTGTGGAAAAAACCGAAAGCCTAGATCAGACCCTAAAATATAGATTGAACGATTGTTTATTATTTAGTACCGAGGAAGAATCTGCCAGCACTGCAAAAATCAACTTTTATCTACCGGTGGCCTCGCAGTATCTGAATGGCCAAATGAAGCGATATCCCGTTGCTATTCCGTCCAGAGAAAAATATCTTCCCTTTTTCTCAAGATTCAAAAGGAAGGTCCGTAACCAGAGGGCTTTGCGGCTCACCTTCAGGTACAATATATACAAGATCAAAACCATACAAGAACCGCAATTAGAAATATCATATGAGCTAATTGACGGATACAATGAACTGAAATCGGACTACTCGTCTGCAGCATTCAGTCTTTTTAATAAGATGGATCTGGATTCTCAAGACGCCGTCCAGAGACTATATTTCCTTCTCAAGCAGAAGCAGGAACTTAGAAGAGAAGCAGGGAGCTTGAAGCCAGCTGTGGAGGGCCAGGAGTCCGACAGCTGGTATGTTGAGAACTGCATACTTCTTTGTGAGGAACTGCTGACACGCTACTGTCTCGAGAAAAAAATACCAATCATTGGAAGAGTCAGTCCAAGGTTGCATGTGCAGTCGCAGGATGGAAGGACATATTCGGGGTTCCTTAATATGTTTTCCCAGTTTGCCAATTCGTACGAATCATTTGCTGCGAAGTCCTACAGAATAAAGGACATTGCTCATACCGAACTGGTCTGCGCGCTACAATACCTGGATGGATTCAGGGTGCAAGTTTTGCGATCACAGGACACAGAATACGCGCCTCTAGGTCTGGAGGCATACGCCTCTTTTCTTTCACCGGATTATCTTGAGGCGTACATTAATAATAGCCAACTGATCAATCATGTGAGAGGAAGCAAGCTTTTGGTGCCTGACAAAATTCTGCATGAATACTTGGGGAACGCGGAGGGACTAATTCAAATGAGGAAAAAGCTCCACAGGTACGAGGTGCTAAAAACACTAGAAAGCAATACCTCTGACGACTTTATGTTGTTTCGATGCATCATAACCAAGCCCCAATACAAGAATATAGTGGAGGCATACTGCGTTGATCTTGGAATAAACGTAGAGATATCGGTGGAAAAAGAACAGCAGCTGATGGTGGGGGACAGGCTTCTGTGCTCACAGATTGTCAACCTCAACCCCTACAGAAGCAGAATTCTCATGAAATAAATTAGTCGTTAATGCATCTAATATAATTTAAGATCGCCTGTTATTAGGTCCAAAACAGGTTTAGGAGCCGGTCCTAGTCCCAATACAGTCGCCGATCCGGCCTGTATCTGTGTTCTCCCGGCATCATGCACAATATACGCGTTCACGTTCAAACTCATTGCCTTTGCGAACAGAGTATCCATTTCATCCATGCTGGAGCATTTGAGAGTGATCTTGGCCTGTCCACGATTATTCCAGCGCTGTAGCAGAGGGAGGTTCTGCGCCTCAGAGCCTGGTTCAGACATCAGACGGTAGCAGGCGACAGCAGCATGGGCGCATTGTGCAGCAACCTTTCCTTTTTGCATGCCCAAATCGGTCCGTATCACAAGTGCCATTCTGCATTCGCCCGGAATCTCGTTGAGAGAGCGTGAGTCAATTGCAACGCCGTCTTCCTCGTCTTCATCGTCGCTCAAACATCCTGCGGAGGACGGTGTCTCTGAACTGCCTGCGGTGCTCAGAAGACCTTGAAAAGGAGAAGAAACCGGTGACGGACCATTAGTAGGAACAATGAGAGCACCGATACAACAACCCGCCACAAGCGAGATCGTGGCAATGGTGAAATACTGGAACAGTTGTGGCATGTGAACTGATCTTTTAATGAAGACTTTTTTTTTCACCAGAGCTCTCTTCCTTACACCAATACGCTCTTTTTCTTCTTCTTCTTGTCGTTCTTGTCGGCAAATTTGCGCCAGTTCGAGACCCTTTCATCGCGTTTACTCTCCCAGCTGTCTTTCAATCTTTTCTCCTCCTGTCTTTGCTCCAACTCGGCTTCTTTTTCTTTGCGTTTTTTCAACTCCTCGTTCTGCTGCTTTTTCAGCTCGACCCTCCTTATAAATTCCTCCTCAATCAGTAGCTCCCGTACCTTGGCCCGCCACGACTCCAAAAACTCGTCTGTAGCAAGCCGCTTGTCATTGATGTCCCAGTTGTTCTCTTTAATGAGAACTTTGCGTGCGTCCGCCCACATCTGATCTAGCTGTTTACGCTCTTTCTCATTCTGCAGAGAGGTCGACGCCTTCTTTAGCAGATCAAACGCCTCGACAGCACGCGGGTGTTTGGTTTTATCCGGATGGATCAGCAGCGATTTCTTCCTATACAGCTTTGTTATATCAGACACGGTAATGCCTGGCTGCACTCCGAGTACCGAGTAATGGTCCAGCTTGAACTGGCGCAAAATCCGCTCGATTTCGTTTTCCTGTATGTTAGCGTACTTTGCAACACTTACTTACCCTTGCAAGCTCGTTCTCTTCACGTTTCAGACTGCCTTCGATCTCAGCACTCATTAAGTATAAAGATTATTTTGACTTGTAACTTACCCGGCCTGATCACATGAAAAAACACATGCGACACCATGTGCTACCAAATTGTTGGCGTGCCGGCACAATTAGAGCCACACTATGCAGGCTACCTGCCCATTGTTCGCCACTACAGATCTCCAACGTGCTACGATATTCGGAGTAGGATGGCAAAATGAAGCGTACACCCGTTCACCAGAACCTTCCCAAATAGGAAGGAAAAATTTTTCATTTGTTGGACAATAGCTCAATATATAAATCCCACATTCCTCGTATAATATCTAACTCATATTAATTGAAAATGGTTGAGTCTAGCGTTTTGGGATTCCCAAGAATCGGAGCTTTCAGAGAACTCAAGAAGAACACCGAGGCCTACTGGTCTGGCAAGATCGGTGCTGAACAACTTCTTGCTGTTGGTAAGGAGATCAGAGAGAAGAACTGGAAGTTGCAAAAGGAAGCCGGTGTCGACATCATCCCTTCCAACGACTTCTCCTTCTACGACCAGATCCTTGATCTCTCTGTTCTCTTCAACGTGATCCCAGAGAGATACACCAAGTACGATCTTCCACAATTGGACGTGTTGTTCGCTATGGGTAGAGGTTTGCAAAGAAAGGCCACCGAGACTACCAAGGCCGTTGATGTTACTGCCCTGGAGATGGTCAAGTGGTTCGACTCTAACTACCACTATGTCAGACCAACTTTCTCCCACTCCACTGAGTTCAAGTTGAATGGCCAAAAGCCAGTTGACGAGTACTTGGAGGCCAAGGCTCTTGGCATCGAGACCAGACCAGTCATCGTCGGTCCTGTTTCCTACCTGTACCTGGGTAAGCCAGACAAGGACTCTCTGGACCTCAAGCCTATCTCCCTGCTCGAGAAGATCCTGCCAGTTTACACCGAGATTTTGAAGAAGCTTGCTGAGGCTGGTGCTAAGGAGGTTCAAATTGACGAGCCAACTTTGGTCCTCGACTTGCCTGAGGAGGTCCAAGCTGCCTTCAAGACCGCTTACGAGACTCTTTCCAAGGCCGAGGGTCTTCCAAAGTTGATCTTGACCACCTACTTCGGTGATGTCAGACCAAACCTCTCCGCTATCAAGGGCTTGCCAGTCGCTGGTTTCCACTTCGACTTTGTCAGATGCCCAGAGCAACTGGACGACGCTTTGTCTCTCGTTGGCGACAAGCAGAGCCTCTCTGTCGGTATTGTTGACGGTAGAAACATCTGGAAGAACGATTTCGCTCAATCCATCGAGTTCGTCAAGAAGGCTATCGAGAAGCTGGGTGCTGACAAGGTTGTTGTCTCCACCTCTTCTTCTTTGTTGCACACTCCAGTTGACTTGGAGAACGAGAAGAAACTGGACGCTGAGATCAAGAACTGGTTCTCTTTCGCCACCCAGAAATTGTCCGAAGTTGTTACCATCGCCAAGGCTGTTTCCGGTGCTGATGTTTCTGCTGCTCTGGAGGCTAACGCTGCTGCCGTCAAGAGCAGAAAGGAGTCCGACTTGACCAACGACGAGGCCGTCAGAGCTAGAATGGCCAAGATCGACAAGTCCATGTCCACCAGAAAGTCCCCATTCCCAGAGAGACTTGCTCAACAAAAGACCAAGTACAACCTGCCTTTGTTCCCAACCACCACCATTGGTTCTTTCCCACAAACTAAGGACATTAGAATCAACAGAAACAAGTTCGTCAAGGGCGAGATCACCGCTGAACAATATGAGCAATTTATCAACTCTGAGATCGAGAAGGTTGTCAGATTCCAAGAAGAAGTTGGACTTGATGTTCTCGTTCACGGTGAGCCTGAAAGAAACGACATGGTTCAATACTTCGGTGAACAACTGAAGGGCTATGCCTTCACCACCAACGGTTGGGTGCAGTCCTACGGTTCCAGATACGTCAGACCACCTATCATTGTTGGTGACGTTTCCAGACCAAAGGCTATGTCTGTCAAGGAGAGTGTTTACGCTCAATCTTTGACCAAGAAGCCAATGAAGGGTATGCTGACCGGCCCAGTGACCTGTTTGAGATGGTCTTTCCCAAGAAACGATGTTTCCCAGAAGGTCCAATCTCTGCAATTGTCTCTTGCTTTGAGAGATGAGGTCAACGACTTGGAAGCCGCTGGTGTTACCGTCATCCAAGTCGACGAGCCTGCCATCAGAGAAGGTCTGCCATTGAGAGCTGGCCAAGAGAGATCTGACTACCTGGAGTGGGCTGCTGAGTCTTTCAGAGTCGCCACCTCCGGTGTTAAGGACGACACCCAGATCCACTCTCACTTCTGTTACTCCGACCTGGATCCTAACCACATCAAGGCTTTGGACGCCGACGTTGTCTCCATCGAGTTCTCCAAGAAGGATGATCCTAAATACATCCAAGAGTTCTCCAACTATCCAAACCACATTGGTCTTGGATTGTTCGACATTCACTCTCCAAGAATTCCTTCCAAGGAGGAGTTCGTCGCCAGAATTGGTGAGATCCTGAAGGTGTACCCAGCAGACAAATTCTGGGTTAACCCAGACTGTGGTTTGAAGACCAGAGGATGGGAGGAGACCAGAGCTTCTTTGACCAACATGGTGGAGGCCGCCAAGGTCTTTAGAGAGAAGTACTAAGTCTGCTGGCTTAGGAGTCTGCTGCTACCGCATACATTTATTCAACATTAATGTTTGATGAGCACCTAATGATTATGACTTCATATCTTTATTTGTACACTGTTTTTAGTTAGTCCGGTATAAATGGGATTTCAACATCGATTGTTTAGAAACGAGAATAAAAAATATATTCTATAAATTCTGGTATTTTTATTAAATTTGTGGCAAAAATATGTCGGAACATCAATTGATTGCCGATTTCGAGAGGCTCACAGGAGCTCCTACGTCAGTGGCGAGGCATTTTCTTTCAAATAACAACTATGATCTAGAGGTAAGTGTGAACGTTTGTGACTGTGACTAACAAACAGGAAGCAATTGCCCAATACTATGTTCATGCCACATCTGAGCCAGAAACACGACAGGACTCGGGCTCCAAGATCAAATCATTTTCCGATATCAAGACGCAGGATGAAGATGATGAGGATACCAATTTGTTTACGGGTGGCGAAAAATCAGGACTGCAAGTTGAAAACCCGGACAAGAACCCACTGGGGCTTGTCGAACAATTGATCAAGAAAGCTGAGCGCGAGGGAAGTGAACCAGACCGTAGACAGCCAATTGAATCCAAAAAGAGCAAATTCACTGGTACAGGATACAAGCTGGGATCTGTCGACAATGCCGTGGACTCGCAAGTTATCGAAGACGCTAAGCAGAAAGGCTTCAGAGTTCCTGAAAAAGTTACCAGAACAATCACTTTCTGGAAAGAGGGATTTCAGGTTGGCGACGGGAAGCTGTACAGATACGATGATCCAGAGAACGCTGACTATTTAAGACAACTCAATTCAGGACGGGCTCCTTTAAGCCTTCTGAACGTGGAAATGTTCCAGGATGTCGATGTGACTGTTGTGAAGAAGATGGACGAGTCTTACACTCCACCGAAACCCAAACAAGGTGGATTTACGGGACGTGGACAGCGTCTCGGATCGCCAGTGCCTGGGGAGCCAAAGCCCGAGCCAGTGGTTGCCGAGACTAGCGAAGAGAAAAAAGACACAGCAGCGGAAGATCAAGGATCTGGTGACGCCAAGGTGCAAATCAGAATGGCCGATGGTACACGTCTCGTCCATATGTTCAACTCTACAGACGGTGTTGGTGCTGTTTTCGAGTTCGTTAGAGCTCACACAGCGACAGAAAGAGACTGGGTTCTTGCCTTTGCATTTCCAATGAAGGTTATTGAGCAGGATTCGAAAACAATCAAGGAAGCTGGGCTGATCAACTCTGTTGTGGTGCAAAGATGGAAATAACTAATTATATAGCACAGCCCGAAGCCTTGGAAAAATTTGTAAAAATTAGTCAACTCGAAGATTACGAAAAACACTGGTGCAAGATGATTAGCAAGTCGGTTGTCCAGCCATCGTTTGACGATTTCTATGCAATTATAGAGTCCGACAGAGAGCAATACTCGTCTGAGCTACGGCCTAATATGTACCCTGTGCATTCGTATTTTTCAGCCGAGTATTTGACTCCCCATCTCGCATATTTGAAGCTCACTCGTCCTGGGGACAAAAAGTCGACCAAAACGCCATCCTTTCTGTTCGAAAGCGCAAAAAACGGCGACCAAGTGGATCGTTACTCGTTTATGGGCACCCAGCCTCGCAAAATCATCACTACCGGACCATTGCATGGTCAGGAAGCTGATCCGCTAATCTTTCTGGAGCAGGAACTGAAAAACATCAAACAAGCACAGCTTCCAGGAATTCCAAAACTAAGTGGAGGCGCCATTGGCTATGTTTCTTATGATTGTATCAAATACTTCGAGCCAAGAACTAAGCGCGAGCTAAAGGATGTCCTGCAATTGCCCGAGGCTGCGTTGATGCTATTTGATCTGATTGTTGCCTTTGACAACGTTTTTCAGAGGTTCCAGGTAATCAACAATATTACCATCGACCAGACTGACACGAAAGACGATATCAGAAAGAAGTACGATGTTGCCGTGGAACAGATTCAGAAAACAAAACAAGTGCTAACCGCCCCAGAAGATCCACTGATCTACCCCGAGCAACCACCAATCAAAGAAGATCAGTCCTTTGAATCTAATATTGGACAGAGTGGCTATGAAGGATTTGTGACGAAGCTGAAAGAGCACATCTTAAAGGGCGACATTATCCAAGCTGTTCCATCCCAGAGAGTTGCTCGTCCTACGTCGCTGCATCCGTTTAATATTTACAGACACTTGAGAACGGTCAATCCTTCGCCATACATGTTTTATATTGATTATCTGGACTTTCAAATTGTTGGTGCCTCGCCTGAATTATTGGTGAAGAGCGACAGCAACGATCGCGTTGTGACCCATCCAATCGCAGGTACCATACGGAGAGGCAAGACAAGAGAGGAGGACGACGAATTGGCGCATATATTGAAGTCATCACTGAAAGACCGTGCCGAACATGTTATGTTAGTCGATCTGGCAAGGAACGATATTAATAGAGTTTGCCAGCCTCAATCCACGAGCGTTGACCGCCTTCTCAGCGTTGAGAGGTTTTCGCATGTGATGCACCTCGTGTCGCAAGTGAGCGGTAACCTGAGAAGCGACAAAACGAGATTCGATGCTTTCCGGTCGATTTTCCCAGCCGGTACAGTTTCTGGAGCTCCTAAAGTGCGTGCGATGGAGCTGATAGGAGAGCTCGAGCAGGAGAAAAGAGGAGTTTATGCGGGGGCAGTTGGCCACTGGTCCTACGACGGCAAGACAATGGATACGTGCATTGCTTTGCGGACGATGGTGGTGAAGAATGGCGTGGCGTACTTGCAAGCGGGTGGAGGTATAGTGTACGATTCCGACCCCTACGAGGAGTACATCGAGACCATGAACAAAATGATGGCCAACAACAACACAATTGTGGAGGCAGAAAAGCTGTGGGCCGAGAAACTGTCTAGTAAATAAAAACTGAAACACAGATTACAAGTTTAGAAATTATCGATTTAACTTTTTTTTATTTAATTTTTCAGAATGACCCTGAATGAGGTAAGTGCTCAGATCCCACGTAATGCTAACTCCAGGTCGAGAATGACCTTAACGATCTTGACCTCCTGCGACAGAGGAAGGAATTTCTGTGCAGCAAGTCTGAACAAAAGTATCAGGAGCAACTAGAGGTGACGCTGTCCAACATCAACGAGTTGGTCGCCAAACTTGAAACACAAAAGAACGCCATGACAAAAGAGCAGCGACGGCGCTACAGCGAGGCCACTAAAGAACCCACACAGACGAAGAAGGAAATTCAACCCTCCAAGACCTCAGGGTCGTCATGTTGTATTATAATATAGCTCAGATTGGCGACTTGCAGCTGAATGACTCGGCCGAAGTGCTGGAAAAAATATATATCATGTATCCAATGGAGCCCGCTATCCCCATGACTGCAAACACAGCCCCGACCGCCAGTACTGATAGAACTACCCATGATTGACGTTTGTGGGCTTTGATCCCTGCTTTGATGTATTTTCTCCGCCTATGTTCATACCCTTCAGTCTCCATCGAGTTTGCATCATAACCCGTTATATTTTCTGCGTTTGTTTTCACAAAGAGCGCCCACATGTTGAAGAGGTACGGTAACACGTACGTCAATGGAATCATTGTCAACGCAGAGGTGAAGGCTGCCACTGCCATGACATTGGGAACACCCGCACTTACAATAAAAATTATGATCCATATGAGACACACCGTAGCAGACCACACCACCGTTCCCCTTAGTGATCTTAGGTCGAGCTCCTCCAGGAGACTTGCCACGTAGTTTTTATAGCACACTTTTGCCGAAAGATGGCCGTAAAAGGTCGCCTGGACAAATCCCGTGAGAAAGCTGACAAACCCAAAGCCACGCATAGCATGCAGATTAGCAATTCCTAGAACTGCGGGTGAATTGGAGAATTGTCCCTGTTTGGCATACACAAAGTTGCCGTACACCAGATATGTTGCCAGGATGGCCGTTTGTGCCAAGAGCATGCTTTTCCAGAAATCCCAAGGCCGCTTCATTTCGGAGAGAATTTCAGGAAAGACTAGTGATCCCGCAAAAACATATGATAAACTGGTCACCGACACCAATTTTGAGACAAAGTCTTCAGGAGCTACGGCGTAGCTGTGCACAGGCTCGGGATCCATCCCAAGCACCGTCTTAGCGTTTTCCCAATTTGGCTCCTTGAAAAAGCCAAGCTGAGCAAACAAACAAATATAGTTGATGATCGAGATCCACATGCTGACATCAGCCAAATATTTTAGTTGTTTGAAGTGACCAAGAACAGCCTGTGTGCCGCACAGAAGCAGGACCAGACCGCAGAAACAGACCCGTTCTGAGCGCATAATTTCCAAGCCTTGGACGGCTCCTATAATAATGGTAGCAGCAGTAAGGATCATTGCAACTAGCTGCAAAAAAATTATGACATGCCTCCAAATTCTGCCTCCCAAGATTTCTGCGATGTCCGCAAAAGTCCGCACAGGGTATTCTGGAGAGTCAAAGAGCATGAAAAGCCACCAGACCAGACCGCCTGCCACCACTGTAAACCCGAAAAACACGAAGAGCATGATATTTCCTGGAACATATCCTAGATATGAGATCGACTGGGGCACCAACATGGCTCCCATGATTTCAGTGGTCAGCAAGCCCGCACAGCCCAGCCAATGAGAGCTGCGAGTGGAGAGCCTTTCATCGTTCCAGCGCGGGTAGTTCTCTGCGCTTGTCTCGAGAGAGGACACTTTGAGAGTGTTGAGCATCCACAGGTTCCACCATTTCAATGCAGCTTTCTCTTTGACCTCATTGTAGCGTTTTTCAATGGCTCGCTGAGCATAAAAGAGCCTGGTTACAAGAGGCAAATTTTCTCGCTTAATATTCTCTTCCGTGACTTCGTACGCTGTCTTCATGATAGACGCGAACGTTGCAATTACAGGGAAAGATAAAAGATAAGCATGATTTAAGCAAAAGCCAAATCGGCAGAATCGGCAGACTTTCTGTTTGCCATTTAAATGGAAAGTACTGTATCCCAGGCCATCAGAAGCGCGGGGATCTTCTTCGAGCTTAGTCGAAGAACACGTTTGGGCTTGGTTTGACAAACCGTACAGAGTATAGACCAAAAAAGGTATTGTTGGGGCTTTTAACGTCGCAAATCTGGATTTTTATCTAGTCGTAGTTGCGGGGGAGATACAATGCGCACAGCTTAGTCTGACCTCAGTCTCAGAACAATCGGCCAAGCTAGCTGATGTTCAGTGAATTGAAACAACCAAGCTAGCTTGTTTCTGAAAGGACAATGTGAAGAAGATAAATATAAACTCAGGATTCAGCAACAAAGCCTTACTTCAAACGGCAAGCATGCCCCCGCGGCTAGGTTTCTTGGAGATCATTGGATGTAGCGGGCCCCATTCGGATGTCTGAAGTTGAGAAAGCACGCGAAAGATCGGAAACTATTTGCGGTTCTCGCGAATGATTCGCGTAGCCAGCCTGAAGTCAAGTCAAGGTAGACTAATCAACTGTTGCAATTGAAGTCACAGATAAAACGGAGGGTGCTACCAGCTTAGTTATTGACATTGCGGTGTCACAATAACTCAGATATGACTCTGACTGATAACATGGCTACCACTGTTGCAAAATTCTGGGATAGATAAGACATTTGAGGATACGCAAAATTATGCACATTCGCAGATTGAAAGCCGTTCCTGCAATACATCCTGACTGATAACCAGTCCGGAATACTATATAAAGGAACGTCCTTGCACTGCTGTATTGACAAAAAAGTATGACAGTTGACAAGAACAACCACTATCTCTTCCAAGCTAAAGTCTCCAACAGACAACTTGAATGTATTGGCACTGCCAAGGACGGCCAGTGGCTGGTCCTCAAAGACCCAGCTACGGGAGAGAAAAAGGAGATTTATGACGCAATCAGCGGAGCTGCAGTTTGTTCCTTGAAACATGGAGACACCGAGATCCTGTCCCAAATGAACGACTTTGCTAAGCAGTCGGCCTACACATTCTGCGTTGCATTTTCCAACACGGCTGCTGAAGACCTGGCCGAGTTCATGTGCTCCAAGTCGGACGGATGTTTTAGTTCCGCCATGTTCGTTTGCTCAGGATCAGAAGCCAACGAGCAGGCGATGAGGTACGCGGTTCAGTACCACATTGAGAAGGGTGACACCGAGAGATACAAATTTATTTCCAGGACCAACGCCTACCATGGGTATCTTGTCGGGGCACTATCGATAGGCGATAACCCAATGAAGCCAAAGCTCAAGAAGATGCTCCTGTCGGATGACCAGGTTCCAAAAATCTCCAGATTGATGCCATACAGAGACATGGAGCCAGGGATGACGGAGGAAGAATATTGCAAGAAGTTGCTGGACAATCTCGAACAGACGTTCATTGACAATGGCCCGGAAAAAGTTGCCGGTGTTTTTATGGAGACCGTTAGCGGCTCGTCGATCGGCAACAGCGTTCCGCCAAAGGGCTATCTGGACGGCGTGAAGGCCATGTGTGAAAAGTACGGAGCACTGCTGATCTTGGACGAGGTGATGTGCGGTCTGGGAAGATGCGGCTACCCGTACACTTTTATGGACCCCGAGCACGGATTGACCAAGGGCGGACCGGATTTGTTGACGTTTGGAAAGACGGTCGGCGCAGGTATCGTGCCGCTTTCGGGAGTGATGGTGTCTTCAAAAGTGGTGGACGCCATCAGAGAAGGATCCGGCGTTGTGATGGGCTACCAGACCTACCACTCGCACTATCTCAACTGCATTGTGGGTCTTGCCGTCCAGAAGAAGATCTACCGAGACAAGCTGATTGAGAACGTCCGGGAGGTTGGATCTTACACCAAGGCGGCCCTCAAGGCTGCGCTGAAAGAGTGCAAGGTCGCCGGAGACGTGAGAGGAGCTGGAAACTTCCTCTCTGTGGAACTGGTGAAAGACAAGGCCACCAAAGAATCGTTTGCGCCAGACATGGACATGGCCAGTGTTCTGCAGCAGAAGACGTTTGCCAAAGGTGCGCATTTCATGTGCATCAACGGCTGCAACGGCTACGAGTACGTGGACGGCAAGCTTGTTCAGCATGGGACTCACATCACGATGGCCCCTGCTTTTGGCTACTCGAGGGAGGATGCAGATCTCCTTGTCAAGATCATTGCAGAAACCTTTTTCGAAATTGAAAAGGAGTATTTGTAGCGGAAAAATGCTAATTGGTAACTCATTTTCTCCACTGATAGTTTGATTCGGGAATTTCCCTTTTCGCGTGTGCTATCTCGCGTATAAATATCTGCGGGAGGCACTTGAAAAAATTAAAAATGTCTGTTCTTGTTACTGGAGCCACAGGTTTCATTGCCCTTCACGTCGTCGACAAACTGCTAGAGAGAGGATACACGGTCATTGGCACTGCTCGGTCAGAGGCCAGATATGCCCCTCTGCTTGCTGAGTTCCAAAAAAAGTACCCCGACGGCAAGCTTTCGTTTGAGATCGTGCCAGACATCGGCACGGACGATGCGTTTGATCACGTGCTAAAAGCTCATCCAGAGATTACAAAGGTTCTGCACACGGCCTCGCCATTTTCCTACGGACTCAACAAGCCTCTCGACGAGGCCTACTTGAAGCCGGCGGTCAACGGAACTCTCAACATTCTGAAGGCCACCAAGAAATATGCCCCTCAAGTGACTCATTTCGTCATCACGTCGTCGTTTGCTGCAGTGAAGCAGCCTGGAGACGAATTGTACTCTCACGTCCACACAAAGGACTCGTGGAACCCTGTCACCTGGGACCAGGTGGACAACGAGAACATTGCCTACGTTGCTTCCAAAACTTGCGCAGAACAGGCAGCCAGAAAGTTCATGGAAGAGGAAAAACCGGGATTCAGTCTGGCCACTGTCAATCCGCCATTTGTGCTTGGTCCGCAACTGTTCGACATCTCTGTCGCCGAAAAGCTCAACACCTCCAACCAGTTCCTTGTTGATCTAGCCAAGCTGACCGACAAGAACTCCAGCTCAACAAAAGTCAGCTCGCTGGCCGTTGATGTCCGGGACGTGGCCGAGTTCCATGTTCTTCCTCTGGAAAAAGACGCGATCAAGAACCAAAGAAACTTCATCGCATCCAGCAACTTTTACCCGTCCGAGGTGAGCAGCATCATCAAGAAGAATTTCCCTCAATATGCCGACAAAACCGTCGATTTGGGAGACTTGAAGGGCAAGGAGATCAAATACGATGTCTCGTCCGTTATCGAGCCTCTCGGAGGCTACGACTTCATTCCTCTGGAGAAGTCTGTGGTCGACACCCTTGCTCAGTACTTCAAGAAGTACCCATTGTAGGCCTTAAGTAGGATAGATATAAATACAGGCTTTGTTCCCTTAATCTCGCTTGTGCCCTGCCATCTCTACTAACCCTGTTTGCGCAAAACGCGCTTCTCGGGTCTTGCTATTGCGGCCTCGACATGCAGGTGGGAGGTGTTTGCCCTTATCGAAAGTATATTAAGCACCTTGCCGGCTGAAAAAGTTTCTCATTTTCATTATCATGCAAAAAGTCACATGGGACCAAGTTGGAGCTAGTCCAAACGCCATTTTGTCGCCTGCCTACAAGAGCAATGGCCACGTGTTCACCTCCGGAAGTGTTGGTTTTGCGCCAGACGGAACTGTTCCCGAAGATGTTACTGTGCAGACCAAGTATGCCATTGAGGCATTAGAGAAGGTTCTGAAGACGTCTGGATCGTCGTTGGACAAGGTGCTGAAGGTTCTTCTTTTTATCGCCGATCCTGCCGACGCTCCAGCTGTCAATGCTGTCTACAAGGAATACTTCAAGCACCAGCCAGCTAGATCCTGTGTTGTTGTGCAATTCCCGGACGCCAGGCTCAAGGTTGAGCTGGAATGTGTTGCTGTGTACGAGTAAATAGACAGCTTTGGAGTGCCTAGACGGCTCTTCTTTTGGGCGAAAGTTCGTAGCGAATTTATCGATCTATCAAATTCCCCAATTTGGACATATGCGCGCATAATTAATAATTCGAAAACCTGGAAAAACCGGCCGAGCCGCGTACAAAAATACAACCAGACACGGCTTTTCAGTCAGTATGTGTTAAGCCAATCCATGAAGTCGGTCCATTGGAACAGAGACTCGACCCACGACTCAATTTCATCTTCCGACGCGCGTTGCAGTCCGTCTCTGAAGCTCACCACCGAGTTTCCACTCACACCAAGGTCTTGCCCCGATTCTCGCACATAGCGCAAGATTTCGTCGTGGCTCATGTTTTGAAACGTCACCACGCCCTCAGGGGCGGTGCAGGTTATGCATGCTAGTAGTTCGTTGATGAGCCCTGTTCCCCTATCTTCCAAATGGTCGTAGCCTAGATTATCTATGAACTTTAGGCATTCGACCACTAGTATGACACGCTGGTCGTTCTGCTGCAGTTGGATGTTCATGAGAACGTCAACTATCAGAAAGACTGACGAGGTCAAAACGTGATGAACAAGAGACCAGATTCGGTAATGCTGCAGCGTCACTGCCGACATGAATAGCTCGAGCGTCAGAACAGAGTAGCACACACACGTAGAGCGGTACTTCAGCATCCAGTCGTCCTTGCTGGTGTAGTTCGCTAGCGATTTGTTGATATGGGCGATTTGCGCGTACAGAGTGTCCAATATCACATGACGACGCACCCAATAGGGGTCGTCCGGTGGCCTGTGGGGGTCTTGCAAATCCAGAAGAGCTTTTGTTGCGGTGAGAAGGTCGATTAGCTCGGAGTTGGCTGTCAAAAGCGTCTGCTTGGCGTCTGCATGGTCCACAGACGAGCAGCGTTTTCGTATCAATGCGATCCTGGCGAGTGTTTGCTGGAAAGATGAAGAGGTAAACCGGGGGTCAACGGAATCCAAGCACAGATCGGAAGTGATAATGCTGGACCGGCCGTACACTTCGAGGGCGTCCACAATGACCAAGCTGGTCCAGACACGGCGCGGAACGGACCGTTCGTCGCTAGGAAGGCCAATTCTCAACGCCGTGTCAATCATGTCGTTCAGCAGAGAATACGCCATTGCCGTATTGCCAAACCCTTGGAGCGTGGTCAGCAGTATACTGAACGCCTGCAGCACATGGAGGTTGGGGTTCTCGACAAAATCGCTGCGGTTGATACACTCAAGCGACGCAAGATAGCACGCGTGGCTTCTGTCCAGGTTGGTGTTTGGATGGTGCGTTCTGTAGTGCTCGGTGGTGTCCTGGTGGACATAGAAAGCGAGAGCGAGCAAAGCGTAGAGTACTGAGAACCATCCAAACCTCTTTCTGCGCATGTTAAATTGACAGGGGTCTTGTGCGGCTTCCTCGTCGAGAATAAAGATGGAGGCATTATGGGAAAGACAGAACTTGAGCTCAGACTGAAATTCAGCCTTATCCAGTGTGTTGAAAAGGAAGTCCAACTCAGATAGTGAGAAGTGGACTTTTTCCAGACAGAGATCGCGAGAAATGCTGGTTATCAAGTGTTTGACCAGTTTTTGTTTGAAAATGTAGCTGGTGCACTCATAGAAGAGCGTCTGATGGTTTTGTCGGGTCTTCAAGACCGGCCACAGTCTAGGAGCCCGCAGGTAGAGCTTCGAGTCAGCTGACTCGGGCCTCCATTTGGAGAGACCTCTCGATATATACTCTATTCCGCCGTCGTTGATAGCCATGTGAGTTTTTTTAGAGTGGCTTTTCCGGCCGTGTGCACTGATCAACGGCATTGGCGCCCTCCGGACCCTCTTCCTCAAGTGCCGAATCTCCCTTGCTGCCTCGTCCAGCTTTTTCGTGAGCTCGTCGTTGGCCGAAGCGAGTTGTTGCATAGTTGGCTCGTTTACCAGTCTCCCACGAACGACCACCGTTTCGCGACTGCAGGCATCACCAGTTCCGCGGCGCACGCATTCGGAACATGGTACCTGCTTGTTGCACCTCACATGTCGACGGGAACACTGCAAACAGGTTTTTGGAGCACGCTCGGTAATTCTGATATTTTTCATTTTGTTGCTCAGAATTAAGCTAATATTTTTGTCACTATTTGGTCTCACACAAGTATATCCAAGCCGACCAGAGACACACCAGACGGTTGCTATCGTGTGTGGGGAAAATATGACACAAGAAATGCGCAGCCGTGGATCCCGGGCGATATCACTATTTGTTCGGGAATTCACCCGAGACTTTATCAAATTCGATAAGATAATATTTCAGAGATTTTGTCCAATAAATATGACTGCAAATCTCAGCAAGTCTCAAAACCGTAACCATGGCAGCTAGTGGAAGAATACCAAAGTCTCAAGGCGCGTTGACGGCTGTCAGTCTCCTGATGGCCGTTTGTTTCCCAACAGCTTTCGGCTACGATTCTATGATGATGTCTTCCTTGAATGCACTGCCAATGTACAAGGACTATTTTGGAATCACAGATGCTACCTCAAACTTGAACACGGCATCCATGTGGATAGGCCAGATACTCTCAGTGCTTAGCGTGCAGTATTTCGCAGACCGTTTTGGCCGACGGCCCTGCGCTATCGGAAGCATGATTATTGTCACCGTGGGAATCATTCTACAGTCTGCAGCTCAGGATGTTGCAATGTTTGTGATGGGAAGAATAGTGCTTGGGTTTGGGTTTGGGATTGGCGCAGTTTCGGTCAGCGTTCTTGTGGCCGAGTTGACGCCACGTAAATGGAGAACAATTATCACCGGTCTATTTTTCACCAATTTCTTATTGGGAGCCTTGATTGCATCTGCAGTGACATACGGGTCAATGGATATTCAGTCCACATGGTGCTGGAGGCTTCCGTCTGTCATTCAGGTCATCCCTTTGCTATGCTCCTTTATTTTTGTTTGGTTTTCGCCGGAATCTCCTAGGTTTCTGATCCTGAAGGGCCGTGAACAGGAAGCAAGGGAAATTTTGGCCATTGTCGAGAACTGCCCTCCACATGGTGAGGTTGTTGAGGACATCGTTCTGAAGGGTTTGGAGGAAAGTGGTGACAACCGTTCGCAATTTATTGTCTGGAGAGAAATTCTTGCTACATCCACAGGAAAACGGAGGATGTTTATCTTATTAATCCAGTCAGCAATAATTGAGTTCGGCGGATCGTCTGTCTGTTCATATTACCAGTCTCTCTTGCTTGAGCAGGCTGGAATTAGAGAGACAAAACAAAAATTACAGGTGGGCATTGTGTCTACAGTGTGGTGTCTTGTGTGGTCGATTGCCGGTTCATTCTCTTTCGATCGGCTGGGCCGCAAACCAATGGCTATCGGGTCACTGTTTGGCATGCTAATTTCATTTTTCATAATGGGTGCGTTGATGAAAACATACATGGATGGCTCGAACGTCTCGCCGTACGGAACTGTTGCAATGATGTTTATCTTCGAGATGTTCTACTCGTTCACATTTACGCCAATAGACTACCTTCATTCGCCGGAAATCTGGTCTACTAGGTACCGTGCTGCCGGAGTGGCATGGTATTCACTTTCCAACAGCTGCCTTGGCCTGCTGGCTACGTTCACGCTGTCCATCGCCATGAGCAATATGTCCTACAAGTTCTATTTTGTCAACGCGGGCATCGACCTCGTGTTCGTTCCTCTTGTGTACTTCGTATGGGTCGAAACAAAAGGAATCAAGCTTGACGATGTGGAGAATCTTTTTATATCAGCGCCATACGGCAAATTTGGCAACAGCTTTTTTGTGCCCGAAGACATCGTCGAGGTGGAGGTTCTTGCCACCCCAAAGAGCTAAGCCAATGGCAACATTACAAATAGTTACGTAATTTTCCTGCAGTTTGTATTTCAGATAATTGAGACGGGCCCCTTGATATGGTAACAATTTTTGGCGTAAAAGCTGTGAATTTTTTCGTTTTACCGGGAGGCAGATACGGCTATCTTATCTTTTCGCGGACTGGTCCGAATTCTTATCTACAAATATTCCAGATCTGTCTCGGGTGAATTTCCGACAGAACTACATAAGCGATTGAGGCTGCACGGATTTTCTTCACCATGTCAGCTACTACCACTGCCACCACTATTACTTTGGAGCCCACGAGCACAAAGAGTTCTCGCACTTACAAGGATTCCCCGGGAATTGTGTTCACCAAGACCAAATCAGTTCCCAACGAGCTTATCGAGGCAGCTTCTGCCACCTTATACCTTCATCCGCACGGAGATTGGAGAGACCAGCTCATCAGAGACGGCTACGCGGTGGTCAAGGCAGCAATCCCCAGGCAGAGAGCTATCGCATACCAGCAGAAGGCGTTTGGGTGGGTGAAAAGCTTTGGCAACGACAAGTTGGATTTTGCTGACCCTGAGACCTGGAAAAGAGAAAATCTTCCACCCGTTGACGCAGACATAAATGTCTACAACTGCTACGGCGTGACTCACGAAAAATTTATGTGGGATGCCAGAATGGAGCCGGGCGTGTTAGGAGCGTTTGAGAAATTGTGGAACACAGATCAACTGCTGGCGTCCTTCGATGGACTCAACGTAACTCTTCCAAACAGAAAGGATGCTAAGCGCAAGTCTCCGTGGCCACACTTTGACCAGTCCCCTTATAAAGCAGGCCTTCATTGCGTCCAGGGAATCATCAACCTGAGCGACCATGGCCCCGACGACGGCGGTCTGGTGGTGTACAAAGGCAGCCACAATCTTTTCAACAAGTTTTTCAGCACTCAGATCAGAAGAGAGGATTGGGACGAGTTTAATTACTATCAGCTCTCAGACGAGCAGCTACAATGGTTTCTCGACAACGGATGCGAGGAGGTGAAGGTCGACTGTGAGGCGGGGGACCTGGTTCTGTGGGATTCCAGAACATGCCACTGGGGAATGGAGCCGACCAAAAAAAGTAACACCATCCGGACAGTTATTTATTCGTGCTTCACTCCTGCCAAGTTCGCTTCTGACGAGGCTTTGAGCAAGAAAAAAGAGCTGTTCGAGCAGTTTAGCGGCACCACACACTGGCCACACTCAGACCTTACAGCGGTGCGCAACCCGACGCACAGTAACGTTGACAGAGCAGGGCCTCTTGAAAAACCAGCCATGACAGAAAAATTGCTTAAGCTGGCCGGTGCAGAATCTTATTAATTTATTCAGTTAGTCCGTACGTATGAAACATACTGCTGAGTCTATAGTCCTTGTACATCTTGATATGTTCCGGATCATTAACGAATATTTCCCCCTGAAAATCTTCACATATGCTTTGATCCATACCCACAACCAGAAGCATGCCTCCTTTATGCAGAAACTCCTGGCTGATGGTCTCGTAATTGGACTTGTTTCCCGTGAGCACCAGTTCAGTGGCATTGTTTCCAGCCTGACACCCTTCCCTAAAGGCCCACCCGGCGGTTTTCACCAACGGCAGGTCTGCTAGATCACCGACTGCGAAAATCTTGTCGACGATCTCGCCGGTGTCTTTTTTCATTTCGAACTGGTGTGTAACAAGAATATCACCGTTGGCTGCAAAAACCGAAGGAAAGCTTTTAGACAAGAACGACACGTTATTTCTCTTGTAGTTGCACCAGAAAATGAGGTCCCCGGTGATGGTTCTCCCGTCTGTAGTCTCCAGCACCCCGCCGTCCTGCTCAGCTTTGATACGTGTGTTAAGAAGAACCTCGACGCCCAATTTGCGGAGAAACTCCAAGGTGTGGCTTTTGAACGTCTCACCAATCAACGGCTCCGGAGGAAGTGTCGAGTGCGGATGAATCAGGGTCACCTCCTTTTCAGGGAACTGATGCTTGATTTCTCCCGCAAGCTCGATGCCCAGGGCACCGCCACCGATGATAACCGTTTTCTTTGCCCGCTTGATTTCGTCCGTGGACTCGGTCATTTCCTTCCTCAGCTCCTCAGTGGTCGACGAGAGCGGATCCAGAGGCCAATTTCTTGTGCGGCCACTAGCAATTATGCAAGCATCAAACTCAACATCGAGCTCCTCCGCTTTTTTTGTAGGCTTGTACCTGTCAGGAAGTCTTCCCTTGTCAAGTTTCTCGATTCTCACCCGGGCAACGCCGTCCGCCAGTTCGCTAACGTGCCCCTGAATAAAATGCAGTTTGACGTTCGGATTGTACTTGAGCTCTTCGGCAAATATGCCAATGTGCGGCTTGTCGCCGTTTTTGCTGCGGAGCACCTTGTTCGTGTCGAAAACCATACCCTCTTGAAGCTTGACGGTGTCCCAGTACACGTTGGCCCGCTCGAAGGACACGAAGGAGTCGGCAGCAAACTCGGGATCAAGCACAGCCTTGGGAATGCCTAGGATGTTGAGAATGCCCAGCTTGGGCTCGACAAGGGTGACGTCGAGCTGTTGCGACAGGTTCTGTGTTTTTTTGATGATGCTTTTCAGTGCTCCAAGTCCTGCAAAGGACCCTCCAATGATTAGAATACGAGCCATTGCACTATAATCCAGCTTGCGAAAGAATTAAATAGTGTGTGCGCTCCCGATATTTCCGCCTCATATTATCGCCGAAGCCGAAAGCCGACTCGACGCCACGGGACGTGGACCAACAAGCGGAACATAGTCGCTCTTTCAGACACGCCGGACTAGGCCGAATATATAGCTAATTTGCCACGCTCCGCTGCACATCAATGTAACGGCTATGCTGATTGGAGTATATGCAAATACCCAAAATTGCCCTTCGAATCACGCATCGTCTTTGTTTTCTCTGTGGGGAAGCGCGTCAAATATTTCCCGTTTGGTTTTTCTCCGGCTAAGCATATAAAGAGCTTCATCTGCTTTTCTGCTTCAACTTAACATGACTTACAACACTCTGCCCAACCCATCACTTCAGGTCACCCACGACCACCGTCTGGAAATAAAAGAGGCACCTGTCGAGCGTCCAGGGCCCGGCCAGGCTTTGGTCCACATCAAAGCTACGGGTATTTGCGGTTCTGACGTCCACTTCTGGAAGCATGGCCAAATTGGCGAACTGAAAGTTTTAGGAAACTGTATTCTCGGCCATGAGGCCTCAGGAGAGGTCGTTGAGGTGGGAGAAGGCGTGCAGAACGTCAGGATTGGCGATAGAGTGGCCATTGAGCCTCAGCTACCATGCGGCCAATGTTTCCTGTGTATCCAAGGAGATTACAACTTGTGTCAGGAAGTCGATTTTTTGTCTGTCTATCCCTGTCACGGCACCATGCAGCGTTTCCGGGTGACGCGGGCAAACACCCTGTTCAAAATTCCAGACAGCATGACGTTCGAGGAGGGAGCTCTTTGCGAGCCGCTTAGCGTGGCATATCATGGCATCGAAAGAGCACAGTTGGAGCTGGGACGCGGAGCTATGATCTGCGGCGCAGGTCCAATAGGGCTGGCGACGCTGGTGCTGGCCAATGCCAGCGGTGCAGCACCGCTTGCCATTTCCGACCTTTCTCTGGAAAGATTGGCTTTTGCTAAAAAGTTGGTTCCTCGCGTGAAAACGTACCAGATCGACGTGAAACTGTCCCCACAAGAGAACGCTGTAGGAATTCGAAAACTATTTGGACCTACTGAGGAGGATGCGCCTCCAAGAGTGCTGGAATGCACAGGAATCGAGAGCAGCATTGTTACAGGTGCTTACGTTGTTAGACGGAGCGGGACGTTGATGGTGATCGGAGTCGGAAGAGACATTATCAACAACTTTCCGTTCATGCATCTGTCGTTGGGAGAGGTGGATGTCAAGTTTATCAACAGATACCATCAATCGTGGCCTGCGGTGATCCGTCTCATTAGCGAGGGAATCATCGACGTTCAGCAGTTTGTCACCCATCGGTTCCCGCTGGAAAAGGCTGACGAGGCAATTCGTCTTTCGAGTGATCCCAGAAACGGCAGCATCAAAGTCATCATCGAGGACCAGGCCAAGGTTCTTTAAAGCTGTAATGCAGTTGCGCGTAGGGCGAGCGGAGTTTTTTTTCAGTGCGGACATGCGTCAGCGAATACCCAAACAGGAAATTAGAGGCCGGGGTTCTGACTGGTTGGTTAGCCACATGCAGATCGTCTTTTTCGTGGCTGAAAAATATTTCGATTAGTCAAAAAAGCCAATGCGTTGTAGTGTCGAGGATAAGACCGTCCTGATCACAGGAGCGTCTGCGGGAATTGGACTGGCGACGGCTCGTGCTTTTGCAGAGACCACGTCTGGCAGAGCTCGTCTGATCCTCACAGCGAGAAGAGAGGACAGACTGCAGAGTCTAAAACAGGAACTTGAAAAAGATTTTCCTCAGATCCAGATCCACATAGCTGTCTTGGATATTCAGAGGCCAGACAGGATCAAGCAGTTTGTTGCTGGCCTGCCGCAGGAGTTTGCGGACGTTGACATCCTGATCAATAACGCAGGTCTGGCTCTTGGAAGAGATCCTGTGGGGGAAATCGCCCCCGACTCTGTGGAGACCATGCTGGACACTAACGTCTTGGGACTTATCACTTTGACACAGGAGATAGTTCCTGGAATGCGCCGGCGTAACAGAGGAGACATCGTGAACATTGGTTCGATTGCAGGAAGAACGCCGTACGCGGGCGGATCCATATACTGTGCATCCAAGGCTGCAGTGAAGTATTTCACCAGAAGTTTGCGCAAGGAGCTGCTGGACACCAATGTCAGAGTGATAGAAGTGGCTCCCGGAGCAGTGGACACAGAGCTACAGTTTGTTAGGCACGGCGGAGTTCGCTCCGAACTCGAGGACCGATGCATGGGGCCCCATCCTTTGGATCCCACCGACATCTCCGACTTTATCATCTATGCTTGCACCAGAAAGACCAACACAGTTATTTCTGAGGCAGTAATTGTTCCTACTTATCAGTCGTCCTAAGTGCGTGTGTATTATAGCAGAAAGCTTATCTGCATAAAAAATAAAAAAAATAAAAGCTTATCAGAAATTTACGCGAGTATATTTTCGACACCTCCCGCTGATAATTCGAGGCCATGAGAGTCACTGTTGCGTGTGCCAGGTGCCGGCTCAAAAAGATCAAGTGCAACCATGACGGGCGTGCGCCCTGTCAAGGATGTAAGTCGCGGGGTGTAAAAGACGAGTGTCAGCTTTTCACCACCCAGGAGTTCCGCAAATATAGACGGGACAACGCAGTACTCGTGAAAATGGATACTGGAAAATTTGAGCTGCCGCAGACGACGATTAGACTGTGCATACGAAAAACAGTTGAGAATCACCCGGAACTGGTATTTCTGGATTTCCCCGACAACATCGACTTGCCTCGCATTCTCGACCCGGTGGTGAGTCTGGGTGTTTGCGCTTTGAGTTCTACATTTCTTGAACAGCCATCAGGCAACCCGACCACCGAGCTGATTAGCGCATACGAGGTGAAACTCCTGGAAAAACTTGATGAGAGATCTAGCATTGACTACCTGGTGCTGCTACAGGCAAGCATCATTTGGCTTCTACTTAACTGGCAAACAGGGAAAACAAATAAAGGATATTTGTTTGGAGGCTTTGCAGACCGCGTGTACACCTCGCTAACCAAACAGCGAACCTTAAACACCAGTCTCTTTGATGAAGAGTTCTACATACGAAGCATCTGGGCCTATCAGCTGACGTGTTTGTCGCTGCGCGAAGGATACACTGACAGCAGGGCAAGATTAATGAGATACCGGCTTCCGACATCCAATAAGGACATATTGTTTGGGCACAACGGCCCCCCAAAATACCTGAGTGACATCAACATCAGTAAGACCACCGAGTTGTTCTATCTGTTTGTGTACACCACAGAAATATGGACTGACTGCAATGGATGGATTTTCAAAGGCGGACGCAGCCATTTTGCGGAAGCCCCGTGGGACAAGAAGAGCAAATGGTACAGTCTGAATACCCGGATCGAGTCGCTTGAAGCGCAGCTGGGGCCCAAGGAGAGATTCTCGCTCGGGAACTTGGATGCACACTTATCATTGGGGGAAGGGACCATTTACTGCTACTTCCACCTTGGGATCCTGATTTCCAAGATCCTTCTTCGCAGAAACTACTTTCCTTTTGTGCCGAATGATAGAGGAGCTCCCAAGGGCCCATACCCTCTTTCGAAAGAGCTTCGAGACGCGCCAGCTGGATGGTGGAGCATAAATGCACACATAGTTTTTGAGGCCAGTCGCGGAATAGCAACTATTTTACACGAGTTACAAAGTCGCCAGAGGCTGTTTTGCAACTCGTATTCGGGCTACTGCGGCTTGACGGCTGCGTCAATGCTGATATACATTCACAATTTTCCGTCGTACGACCCGCTCTTCGAAGAAGCCGACGTGTATTATCATCACTGCTGCGAATTCCTGAAGTTCTACAAAGCCCACTGGGAACTGGGCTCGTATTACTATGACTTCCTGCAGCACACCCGTCGTATGCTGGAGGCGGCAGCCACCAACAAAATCGAAGTAGCGAGTATTTCTGCGTTTGAGAACATGAAGGACGAGCTCATTGAAGTGGCCAATGTAGCTGCTCCTCTTCCAAAGACAGAAAGACTCAATATTGAGAGCCTGTTACAGTCCCCAAAGGCTCCAAACACCCCCGCGGATGACGCTGACTGGCTGAATGCCAACATGGCGTGGGAACTCGACTGGACTCATTTTGGAACTTTTACCTTTACAGATGGTATTTGATCTCGATACACATTTTATATCGGCGAGGTACACGAAAAAGATGTAGCAGGAGTCGTAGAGAAAATTGCTTTCATGTACTCTACGGACCCATACAACCCTAGTCCCACAAACGAAAGAGACGCCAGAGTTAGCAAGACATAGAAAACAGTGATAAGAGCGTGCTTTCGGAACCCGTTTTTAATGAAAACAGAAAGAGGCCTCTTGTAGCCGGCCGAATCCATCGTCGTCTCGTCGTAGTACTCGATTAGCTCAGCATTCGTCTTCATGTACGCGGCCCATATGTAGAACCAGAACGGAATCACATAGGTCAAAGGAATCATGGTCAGAGCAGACGTGAACGCAGAGATGGAGGCAACATTCGGGACGCCGGTAGCAACAATGTACGTTACTATCCACACAATCGCAGTGCAGAGATACCAAAGAAGCTGTCCCCTGATGGAACGAATGCTCAGGTCGTGGAAAATCCGTGGCAAATAGTTCTTGTAGATGATCTTTGTGTTCACGTGACCGTAGAACACGGCCTGGAAAACCCCCACGATGAAGGTGATAACTGAGAGTGCTTTGAGAACGGTTGTATCGGACAGGCCGAAGACGGACGGGGAATTGGAGAACTGGCCTTGTCTGGCGTAGACGAGGTTGCCGTAGATAAGATAAATTCCAACAATAGCGCTCTGTGCAGCGATCATCGATTTCCAGAAATCCCATGGTCGCTTCATCTCAGAGATGATTTCCGGAAACACAACAGAGCCCGCAAAAACATACGATATGTTGGAAATGGCCACCACCTTGTTGACCAGTGACTGTGGCGCAATAACGTAGGTAACGACTGTGTCTTTTTCCAGCCCCAGTAGATTTTTAGCGTTGTCCCAGTTTGGTTCTCCGAAGTATCCCATCTGCACGAAAAGATTGATGTAATTGACGGCAGATACAAACAAACAGAACTTTCCAACGTTGCTGAATGTTTTCAGGCTGGAGATGACTCCCAGTGCGGCGCAAAGAGCCAGCAACAGCCCCGTCCAGCAGTATCTGGCATCCTGTAAAATAACCATCGCTTCCAAGGAGCTGATGGTGATATTTGCACCGGTGAGCAGCATCGCGATTACCTGCAGAAAGATGACCACCTGGGCCCAGGTCTCGCCACCGAGTATTTTTGCGATCTCAGAGAACGACCTGACCGGATATTCAGGCGAGTCAAACAAGAGAAACAGCCACCAGCAAATTCCTCCTGCGATCAAGGTGAGGAAAAAACACACAACCAGAATCAGGTTTCCAGGAAGAAAACCCACCAACGAGTAGGAGTTTGGGATCAGCGTTGCTCCCATGATTTCCGACGTCAAAAGACCAGCGCAGACTAGCCAGTGCGATGACCGCACTGCCAGTCTCTCGTTGCTCCATGTTGGGTAGCTGGAGCTTTTTGGCTCCAGAGTCTTTATATGGAGGCTGCTGTGCACCCAATCATGCCACCACCCGAAACCGGATTGTGAGCGGACCTCCGCGTACTGGCGCTCCATGTATCTCTGGGCATAGAATAATCTTGTGGCGATCGATGGCTCTTCAGGGGGGGACACATCGATTGAGTGAGTGCTGTGGTACTCCACATCAACAACTACCTTTTCCTTTTGCTCTTTCATCTTGCTAACTAAGGAACTGAAAGACGTAGCACTTATACCAGAGCTGTGCATGCAACCATTTTTTTATTGCCAGATAACGTTCATGCTATACCAGAGCGTTATCAGCTTATCATACTACAATTTTTTTTTCCGCATAACGCATTTATATTTGCGAATCAAACACCAATAAAGTACAAGATAATCATGTTATCATTGGCGTGGTGGCTTTTTAAGCCTGCACACAGCTCTTACAGCATACTCTGCACCTAACTGTTATTTTCAATGGCCTCTGTCACCAGTAACTCTGCTCCAACAACCACGCTGTCTCCGAAAGTGACGCGGAAAGATGGTGGCATTGGCAGGGTCCGCACCTGTCGTCGACTACGACTAGCCAGGACAGTTATGCTCTTGGAGTTCGAGGTGCGGATCTAGCGGATGGTCTGCTGTGGTGATCAATGCTTCCGGCCCAAATCTTGGAAATCTTTCCGATAATCATCACGATGTGTCCAGCAGAACTGCATTGGCATTGATGTACAGATTTTCGCCAGAAAAAAATTAAGGCCGTAATTGCAGCTGAAAGAGGTTTCGCTCACGGAGACAGTCCTGCATCTGTGCAGACTATTTGTAGTTGCTGTACGTGTGCTTTTGAAGTCCTTGAGACTGTCATAGTGATCTGGACTCAGTTGATGCAACCGTTGCAAAGCATGGTCAACCGGGACCTTGCAATCTCAGATGGCTCCACTGCCGTCCGCCATGCCCGATATCTGGAATATTGACGATGGTCGATCGTCGTGGCTGGAATACCTTAATATTCATGGCCAAATTTTTTGTCAGCCACACATGCTATCGCTTGGTGGCTGAAATCGTAAAAATTGGCGGGGTCAGCCTGCAGGACGCTGGCGCCATATGCGACCCCCACCAGATCCGCAGAGAATTTATAGGCGACTTTTTCTCGTTCTATCTCCATCAGAATGGTTGCTCAGAAAATCGGCTGGGACTCAATTCAAGGCAAGGAACATCCGGTGCTCTCTCCGGCGTTCGTCAGCAACGGCCACGTGTTTACCTCCGGAATCATCGGGTCGGACTATTCCACGGGAGTGACACCAGAAAAGGTTGACGATCAAGTCCATCTTGCAATTCGCAACCTGGAAAAAACACTCAAAGCAGCTGGGTCCTCGTTGGATAAAGTTTTCAAGGTCACGATGTTTATCTCGCATGCAGAGTATTCCAAAGTCGTCAACGAGATCTACGGACAATACTTCCCCCAGAAACCCGCCAGGAGCTGTGTGGTCGTGGCCTTCATGGATGCTGCCATTAAATATGAGCTAGAAGCTGTTGCAACGCTTGATTAATACATATATTTTGGTATATCAGTACATCCATCTGTAGTTAGGGTTGGATGGTCCTTCGGCCAGCAGGTACGTTGGAACGTCCCTGTACGTCCAGCTGACGCCCTGTGCTCTATTCCTGCGCCGATTGTCAAAGACCATAAAGGCATAGATGCTTATCACAATGAGAATAGCAGCTCCGCCAAAACCCGCCGTTATTCCAAGGGCCGGGACGTATTTCGGGGCGTCCTTCGAACGGAAGATGTTTGTCGAGATCAGGCCAGCGGCGTTGGCCAGCGGCACCCCCACAGCAGATATGACCACTCTTCTATTTTCGTTAGGCGTGTTATTGTTGTACCAGGTCGAAGTAAGCACAGACGAAGCAGACGACCCTGTGGTCATCAGGAAGCAGGAGAAGTAGGCTGCTCCGATGTGGGCTTGGGTGTCAATGCAGCCAAAAACAACAAATCCAATCAGCGTGGAGGCAACAGCCATGACAATAAAAATCGATCTGACTCGCAGATAGTCCGAAGCAAAACACCAGAAGATGAGCGCAACTGCTCCCCACACGTTAGGCGCCACCGTGTAAAGATTTGTCATGACGGTGCCTTTTCCGAGCGACTGGATGATTTGCGGAAACCAGTTGTTGATAGAGTTGAGAGGAACTCCTATAAATATTTCCTCAAACATCCATGCAATAGCCACCGGGTGGCTGAAGACTTTGATGGCGTCGAAGAGTGACACTTTTTCGGTAGAGGCCGAGGACGAATCGGTACGGATTCTCCAGCTTGCGCACTCCCGCTCCTCCTCCGTTAAAAAGGCCGCCTTCTCAACCGTGCGAGGAAGATAGAAAAAAGCAAAAATAGCCACGATCACGGTAGCTCCTCCCTCGATCAAAAACAGGATTTGCCAGCCGTGAAGTCTGTCTGTCTTGATCTGAAAAACGCCAAACGATAGAAGTCCCGAAAACGCGTTGGCTATGTTTGCCGCAGCATAGAAGATGGAAAGTCTTCTGGCAAGCTCTCCACGTCGGTAAAAAGTACTCAGATAGTAAATTATTCCCGGAAAAAATGCAGACTCGCACATACCCAGAAACCATCTGGCTGCCATAAGAGAACCGTAGTTGAACACCGACACTGCCAGCAGAGTAATGCTTCCAAAGGTAAACATGAGACACGGAATGACATTGGCAGCATTGTAGCGCTTGATCAGCAGCGAAAGAGGGAACGCGCACAAAACAAACGGAATATAAAAAATCGACAGCATGTTATTCCATTGCTGACCCTCGATTCCCAAGTCTGCGTCCAGCTTGTCGGTTTTTGCGTTTGAAATATTGCCCTTGTCCAGCGCATTGAACAGATACATCACGGTGATGAGCGGCAGAATGCGGACGTCGAATTTCCAGCAGATCCGACGCTCCAGCCTGTGGTCGAGCACCCGGACCTTCTCACCAGGTGCGTGTTCCCGGTCATCTGTCAGTCGCTGTTCTAAAGACACGATGTCGACTGTTCCGTCTTTTTTTGGGTCCATTGGTGGTTCGTGGTTCTGCATAGTAATGGAAGTAGATCATATTCGGTTGTGTATTTATATCCTACCCCGTATTTAATCCTAATGCTTATCAATCCCCCACCACCCTATTATCGGGGCCTCGAGAGGAGATAATGCGGGATTCTGCATCCTAGGCCGACGCACCGAGAGTGGAGTGATGGCTTACCTGGCCGGCAAAACGCCATGTACTCTGGCGCAGTGTGTCCATGATCCCGCGAACCAGCCGACACGGAGGCGCTACGCGGCCGGGGGAGCGAAAATTATTTTTTATTCTCGATAACGGAGGAGTTGGATGCTGCAGGACACTGCGACCAAAAAAAGGCCTTCCCGACAGGGGATCTTCAGATGCACGTTTGGTGGCTGCGGCAAGGTTTTCTCTCGCTCGGACCATCTTGCCAGACATGCACGAAACCACTCGCCTACGCGAAGATACAAGTGTAACGTTGCCGGGTGCGACCAGCTGTTTACGAGATTGGACGTCAAGCGGAAGCACGAACAGCGCCACGTAAGCGGCCGTGCTCGTACAGGCAATCCAAAAACGCCGGATCCGGCTCCCTCTGGCGAGTTTCCCGCCTCATTGCTGGAAAACCCACCGTACGACGACAGGAACATTGGCTCACCGTTCGTGGTCTCGGAAATCAGAAACGAAACCAATGTCTCCCAGACACTCACTCCTATTGTCGAACATACGGACTCCAGCAACCCTGCCCACAGCTCTCCAGATGACATATTTTCGTCAGGATCGAAAGATACCGGCCAACAGGACAAGGAAAAGTATGCAAGCGTGGTCGATTCACTTTCACTGTCTCCCACCCATCTGATCAAGTGGATGATGCACGACCTGGCAGACGTGTCTCCCAGCAACGTGGATCACCATGGGATGAGTGGGCCGTCGTTCCAGCACGATACTCAGTTGGGAGCCAATACTGCGACCATGTTGAACGAGATATTTGCAATAACGCCCGAGTTCCCAAGCTCTAACTACCAGACACACGTGGACGCTGAGACCCTCTCAAAAATGGCACAGCGCATTCCGCAGCTGGATGATCACCCAGACTTTGAGCCTTCCAAAGTGCGACATTTCCTCGAGCTATACTGGCAGATGTATCACTCCCAATATCCGATTTTGCATAGACCGTCTTTCTCGACTCTCCAAGTACACCCGCTTCTGCTTCTGTCAATGGTTATGATTGGGGCCTCTTTTGCCAAAAAAGCCCGTGCACCAAGAGATATAATTCTGTCCGACGCAGACGGTCTTGCGTATCTAATAGCCGTGCCTCTTCGGTGGCTAATTTTCTCGTGCGAAGAGACCAGACCCGCCTGCAAGTCGTGGGTCATACAGAGTCTGCTGATGCTGGAGACGTACGAAATCACAAAATCCACGCGCACTCTCCACGAAAGAGCGTGCATATACAACGGAACCAAAATACAGCTGTTGCGAAGAAGCCCGATTCTCGGCGGAGACCCGCTGAAGGGAGTGCGTTCCGACCCCAGCCAATCGAAGAGCCTGTGGAACACGTGGATCGAGAGCGAGTCGATGAAACGCGTGACCTGGATGTCGTTCTACGTCGACACCATCCATGCTGTTGTGTACGGGCATCCGGTCAGTATCTACGACAATCAGATAAAGCTGTCCCTCCCCTGTCCGGAGGAGTTCTGGGAGTACGATAATTTTGACAAAACCAGTGCGCCGGCGTCGGTGGTTCAGATGCCCATTTTTACAGACGCACTCAAACGGCTGCTTCAAAGACAACCAGTGGAGACGGGCGCTTTTGGCCGCAAAATCCTGCTGGCCGGACTGTTGAATCTCAACATCCAGATGAGCGAGAAAGACTCGCAGCTTTCCCTGCTGGGTTGGGAGTCCATGAAGGAGACTTGGAAGGACAGCATAGCCTCTGCTCTGGACCACTGGCGGACACAGCTGCCGAAAGGAAGCTGCTGTTTTGCCGGTTCTTGTCTGCACTATTCTGCCAACAGTGCGTTGCAGCTACCGATGTCGTTCCAGGACTCCGACTCGCGGTGCAAGTTTCCAGAATACCATGCCGCCCAGATCCATCTATGGATTTCTCACTACGACTACATCGTTTATGCTGGAGCCCCTAAGAGAATGAACGTGCCCATATTGCCGGAGGACTACGACATTGTGGTGCGCAGAATTGCGAAATGGGCCAAGTCCACTGCTGGCACGCTATGTGCAGTCA
The DNA here is from genome assembly GCA_030574315.1 of Ogataea siamensis. Classification (NCBI taxonomy): domain Eukaryota; kingdom Fungi; phylum Ascomycota; class Pichiomycetes; order Pichiales; family Pichiaceae; genus Ogataea; species Ogataea siamensis. The sequence goes on from JAJMET010000013.1 coordinate 300,199, forward strand.
ACTCGTACATCTTGCTATTCGAAATGATGTTGTCGCCTGAGAACTGCTCGGATCAAATGAACTTCATCTACGAGCCGGACAAAGACCCATTTATATATCGTCCCAACGTGATTGTCTCCGCTGTTCTCTCCCTGTGGGCGTACGCATTTTACAACTACGGGCCCGAGTCCAACTTTAAGACTGCTGGCTCCGACTATTCGCTTGCTGGAGATTACGTTCCCGTTATGGAGGATGCATGCACGTATCTCCGAAGAATTAGAGACACACTTGCTAACGAAACAAAGAGACCCCTGATGAGCCTCAACGAGATGACTCCCTCAGAGTACAGACAAACTATCTACGATTATGCCGAAATATTGCCCTCAATTCCAAGAATAAACAATTTAGTGGGTCTTCTTCTTGCCTTGAGCAGAGAATACAAGAAGGGGAAGTGGGAGACTGGACGGGAGTACGCCAAACTTCTCCACAATTGCGCCCAAAGAAGTATGGGCAGCTCCACGGTTCTGTGTATGGATATGTACGAAAACAACTAGCTACCGACGCGTGATCAGGTCCCCCACAATTTTTATTTTTGGAGTCCCCCCTGGTGGAGGAGTGCAGGAAATTTGCGGAGCAGAAGTCCTCGGCTACTTCGAGGTATTTAACACCCACCATATTTGCAATGCCCCCAATGACTCTTGAAAGAACTTTGGCGGATGGCATCTACTCGCCAGTCCCAACCTTTTTCAAAGCTGACCAGAACCAGACACTGGACATCGCGACTCAGAAGAGCCATGCCAAACTGCTGTACCAAAGTGGAATTTCCGGTATTCTAGTGGGAGGTTCCACTGGAGAGGCGGTTCACTTGCCCTTAGACGAAAGAGCACAGGTCGTGAAGGCTGTAAGAGACGCGGTTCCGGACGGAAAGTTCAAAATCATCGCTGGAGGCGTAGGATCCTGTGTTTCGGAGCTCTGCCACCAGGCCACCGTGTACAAGGAAAACGGAGCAGACATGATTATTGTTCTTGTTCCCGGATACTACGGGCCTTCAATCACAAAGCAGTCCGGTCTTGTCGACTGGTTTCACGTTCTAGCAGATAAATGTTGTCTGCCAGTGATCGTTTACAACTATCCTGGTGTTCAGAACGGTATTGATTTGAGTGCAGAGACGTTTGCAAAAATCGGCATGCATCCAAATGTTGTTGGGTGCAAGCTTACAAACTTCAACTTTCCTTTGTACACCATGTTGGGTCAGAATCAGCAATTGAAAGCTTCGGATTTCACTCCGCTATCAGGAGTCGGACAAGTTCTTATTCCTTCGCTTTCTGTCAGCGTGGGCGGCGCTATAGATGGATTCTCAAACGTTTTTCCAAAATGCCTAGTCAGAATCCTGTCTCTCTACAAACAAGGAAATTACCAAGAGGCTCTGAAGCTGCAGGATATGATTACCCGTATCAACGAGATGACTGCTGCCACAAATCTCATTGGTCTGAAATACGCTCTAAAGCATAAATACGGTTTTGGCGAGTCTGAGATCGGAAGACCACCGCTCAACCATGAAATGGACCAGGACGTGTGGAAAAAACACCTTCCACTGTTTGAACAACTCTCCAACATTGAAGATTCTTTATAGCTACTTAATCAGACTCCTTCCAACATTGAAGATTCCTTATAGCTACTTAATCAGACTCCCTCAAATATTGAAGATTCTTTATAGCTACTATTCACTACCATCCTCTAAAAGGCACCCAAATGTCCACGACGGTAGTTCCGTCCTCAACAACGTAGTACCACGGGTATGACGCAGCGGTGATGCAGCTGTGCTGGGGAATAATGCTCACAACGGTTCCGAGAGGTATCATCTTGGTGTTTTCTTGCTGCTCTATAGGCGTCAAAATTCCATGTTCCTGACTCAGTCTTCCCAAACACCAGTTGCTATACTCCTTAGGTGACACAATATTGCCAAAACCAGGCAGCGGACCGGCCTCCCTGGCCATAGCAATAACTCCAGCGTTGACCAGTTGCTCACCAGGAGCTTTGGATCCTCTTCCCGGGTAGGATGAAACAACCTCGGCAAGAACTTTACAAGCGACATCTGAGGTGTCAATGCAGCCGGTAGCAAGTTGCTGCAGGTCACAAAATGGGTAGTTTCCAGCATGGAGCTCCAATGTGCCATAAAGCTCGCCAACAGACGTCAAGTCGAACTTTTCAGACGCATGAGCGGTCGGTGTTGCCCCAACCGACATCTGCAACTTCAACGACGGGTCGTGTTTTCTGGCGACTTTGCAAGCTTCATTGACACTCGAGATCTCGGAGAGCAGAAATGACTGGGCCTGCTCAAAGTTTCGAGACGTATATGAGTGGCCAGCGTGGCAGTAAAAGCCATACAAGGTCACATAGTCAGCAGTCTCGGTCTTGAGCAGTTTTTCCAGAATCTTGTCGACCGATTCCGGAAGGAACCCTGCTCTGTCAGTGCCCATGTTGATCTTAATAAAAGCGCTCCATTTTTTGGAAAGCGAATGTTTTTTGCTGTAGGCAGCGAGAATATCAAGCTGCTCCAGATTGTCCACCATGAGTCTGAGGTCCTGGACCTTTGACGATAGGTCGGCCAGCTCGGAAAGGCGGCTCGACACCACCGGAAGACTGAACAAAATATCTTTGATCAAACCTTTGGATATCAAAGGCATCAGCCCCCAAGCCTCCATCACAGTGGACACAACAATCTTGTCAGTTTTAAATGCACCCGAGCCTAGCTGGAGCTCTGTTCCTTCTAAAGTCTTGTGGGTCTTCACATGTGCACGAAAGTCGGCACCCAGCTTATATGCGTTTTCTAGCATCTTGTCGGAGTTTCTCTTGAAAACTGCCCGGTCGACCACAAAAGCTGGGGTCGGAAGACCGCTGATGTCAATGCCGCCATACTGTTCAAGCAGGCTGGATTTGTCGGACAGTGCAGTCATCTCAGATGGATATTTCATGATCTGTTTTTATCGTGAAAAATGAACAACTTTCTCCGACTTTTATCAGTAAAGCGCGCACTTTTTTGCCCCCACCGCCTCCACCAAAATTAAAAACTCCGCATGATAAGCGGATCACAAATTTACAACGCATATAATACGCTCGTAGTCTAATTTTGCTAGCACTTACGATGTCTCCGTATCCCGTTACTCTTACCCAGGACAATTCATGGCCCGAGCCTCTGAGTGAGGTTCCTCTGAAACTGCACCCATCCATGGTGGACAAACTGGATCCTGAGTACATAAAGTTTTTCCACGAGGTACTCTGTCTCAGGCCCGACATACTGGAGACCCACAAGTACCCATTGGCTAAAACAAAGGCTGGTGGAAACGTTATCCCTGGACAGGCTGCGCCTAAACCAATGGCCAGGATATTTGACATTTCCATCCCGCGAAAGCACACCGTCGCGGACTCGGCCATTCCGGCCAGAGTATTCGTGCCTAAGGGCACACCCCCTGAGGCTGGGTGGCCATGCACTGTGTGGTATCATGGCGGCGGATGGGTGCTGGGGGGAATTGATACAGAGAACTCTTTCTGCACTCATCTGGCAGAACTAGCGCATTGCGTAGTGGTCACCGTGGACTACAGGCTTGCGCCGGAATTCCCATTTCCAGCCTGCGTGGAGGACGCTTTCGAGGCTCTGCTGTACATTTTTGAGGACACGCAGCTTTCCATTGATAACACCAAAATCTGTGTTGCTGGTTCTTCTGCTGGAGGCAATCTTGCTGCCATTATGACCCACAAGTACGCAAGTTCTCCGTTCAGCAAAAAATATCCACCTCTCAAATTCCAAATGCTGGTCGTCCCCGTGACAGACAATTCGGCCACTGGACAAACACAGTCTTCCTGGAAGGAAAATGAGCACACTCCCCAACTGCCTGCGGCGAAAATGCTCTGGTACAGACAGTTGTATCTGCCCGAGGCAGGGGCCACGCTCACCGATCCTGAATCAAGCCCGCTGTTTTACGCGGATGAGAGTTTCAAAAACGTTCCTCCGGCATTTATTGCTGCTGCTGAGTGCGACGTGCTGAGATCGGAAGCAGAAGCGTACCACGACAAGCTGGTGAAAAATGGTGTTGACAGCAAAATCACTATTTACAAAGGAGTCCCCCACACAGCTATGGTGATGAACGACCGTTTGCAGCAAGGCGCAAACCTGGTCAGAGAGACGACCCAAGCCATAAAAAACGCTTTTTCGACGTAGATACAAACAATCTTAAAAGTACACCCCCATTTCTTCATAACTCTCAACCAACTAAATGTGCAGGCACCGTTTGGAGATGGCTGTTCCCGTGGCCTGCGACTGCGCACTAGAGACTGCGGTGGCCACGTCTGTCAAGTTGTCGTCAGCTCCAATGTTGATGAGTGGGGCATAGTACTTGTTCAGGGTGTTACCGCTTTTGATCTGAGCAATGTACTGCTCTTTGCACCCCTGAGTGGTGCACACGCTGGACGCAGAGCTGCTTTTTGTCATGTATTTGGAGTAGAGCTCAAATGCCGTGTTATTTCTCTCAAAGACGTCGAGAACCTTCTCCCAGAACGTGGCATTTAGCGGGCTGTCCTGAGGCCATGATGGGTAGTAGTCTCTGGCGGAGTACTCCAGTTTCCATTGTGGGGGGGTGTTGTTGTCGGTGGCAGAGATGTCTGCGTAGTAGGTCAGCGAGTCCATGATCTCGTATGTCTTTGGATCCACCTTGTAGACTCTGTAACCCGTGTTCAGATCGGTAAATGTGGTGATGGAGGGAGCGAGATATTGGACCCCGACGGCAGAGCCCTGCGAGTCGTAGTTCAAAATAAACTTGTCCTCGTGACTGTGGCCGAAGAACTGGCCCTTGATGATGTCGGAATAGTCCGTGACGATTGTATTGTACAGGTTCGACCATGGAACAATACAATCCGCGTCCCCGGGAGCAATATGCGCCTGAAGCCAGACAGATTCGTTTCTGCGCTTGCTGTCACTGAGCTCGTTGACCAGCCATTGAAGTTGCCCGTTGGGGTCGAGGTCGGAGCCGCCGTTGAACATAACGTAGAAGTTGAAGTTATAGCAGTCCACAGTATTCATGTTGATCAGTTTCAGACCGGGAGCAGGTCTGATTGCGTAGACACCGTGCGTTTTTTCGAAGTGCTCCACGGTTTGAGAAGGAAGCCAGTTTTGGAAGTAGCTTCCCAGACTGTCGAGAGCCCATTGGTTGGTGAGGTTGCCAATCTCTGCCGGCTCGAGAAGGTTGACTGGAGCCGTGTCGTGGTTACCCATGGTTGCGTAGAGCGGCGACTTGATATACTTGGCAAGGGTAGAGTAAATTTCAAACGCCTCGGTGACAGTTGTCTGGTTGTCGTACCAAACGTTGTGCGGTGGGACGTCACCGGTGAACAGGGTGAGATCGGGCGAGCCTCCGATTGTGCTTTGCAGGTTTTCGCCAAAGCTTTGCACCAAGTCTATCGGGACATCACATTTGTATGCACCAAACTTGGTAGCAGGAGTTTTCACGGTCGTTGTGTCTTGTGTACGCTTTTCGCAGCACAATGGGTAGCCACAGTCTGCCTCAGACCCCACCAGGAACTCGGGGTCGTAATGAATATCGGATATGTGCAGAACGGTCAACAGATCTTTATCGGTGGTGGTGTTGGAGGCGTAGTTTGTCACGGCCTCGGAAACGTCAGCTGGGGCAAATGTCATAGTGTTCGGCTGGAAATCGGGACACGTGGTGAGGAAAGAGTTGCAAATCAGCTGTCCACCGTATCCCAATAATGAGTCGGAAGACGACGTAATCATCTTTAGCACTGTGGGACCCAGCTCTGTCACAGCACCATCGCAAACATCGTCCTTCTGGAAACCTTTGCATACGTCTTTCACAATATCCAGAGTTAGGTCTTCTCCAATGATGTCAATGGCGGCATTGACGGCCACTAGTGCAGCCTGACACGCGCCACACTCAATGGACTGGCCGACCTCAGAAACGAGGTCTTGCCAGCCAAAAAGAGAGGGCATCAGAAGATCTATTGCGGAGTTTTGATCAGAGCTCAGACTGGCTCTTGGATCAAGCTCCGCAAGAGCCAATGTGGTAAGTGAAAGCAAAGAGAGTGTGTTTCTGCCGAGCATCCTTGTCTACTCTTTTTGGGGCTTCCTGCTATTCCAGGCTATATATATCTCGGAGTTGCAAAGAACGTCCACGTGCAACTTCATCAATACGTGCAGGACAATTGTCAAAGTCGCTACTTGCTCCACACAAACACATTCCGTTTCTATTGTCTTATAGGTAACAAACGCGATCATCTACGCGACTGAGATCAGAAACGGTTTTTTATCTGCGCACGTGCCTGGATCTTGCAGAAATATTATTTTCTCCGAGAAGTGCTAACGTTTACCACACTGTAAAACTATCTCGCCCATCATCATCTGCACTGCAAGCGCGTTTTGGAGCTCTACTTTGCAATTCTTTGCTGACTGTATCTACTTTCTGTTAGCCCTCATCCATACAATGGTTCAAAGTGAGAATGCCCTGAAAAAACTTGTAGGTGATAGTTCCGCGTCAACTTGCATAAGCATGCATGAAGAAGCAGGTCCCACAAGACTACTCCGTCGTCAATAAACATTCTGCTATTTGAGCTAAAAATCAACAATGTCGGCATTGCGGGACCAGTTTCTTCCAATTAATGGCTAGTATTGCTGCAAGTGGCTTAGAGGTCGTCCAGTTATCATACACATGTCGAATTTCATCTTGCAGACACGAGCTCAATTCGCTTTACTTTGTGGATGCTATCTTGTAACCTATAACCACAACACATGCACCACTTTAAATGACTACACGGTTTTCTTTGTGTACTGACCGAATTGTGCTCCGCAATCACGTAGGTGTGATTTCTTCCATTTCTATTATTTGATTTGGAGAAAATTAAAAATGGAGACTTACTTAATTTACGGTATCACCATCCTTTCCTCTCGGTTTGCAAGAATCACCTAGAGAAAACTTCCAACTCTCATGACACTTCGAGTAGACACAGTATGGCTAGCGACCAACTAATTTGACTCTGATATTGATTTTATGATCTCAACAGTGCCATTGGCCCTCGGATGGAAAGGGTGACTTGTGCGCTCTCTCTTGTGGCCGTAGAACGAGCCGTCTCCATAACCACCTCCACCAGGCGTCAGGATAAAAACCCGATCTCCCGGAGAGAGTTTCAAAAAGCTTTTCCCTCCCATGTTGATCTTACTTCCATTCTTCTTGTGCACGTAAGTTTCACCCTTTTTACCGGATGCTCCACCTGCAAGGCCATATGGCGCAAACACACGACGTTCCGAGAGAATGCACGCAACTAGCGCTGTGGTCGCCTCTATTTCTCGCCAGGCGCCATTTCCTCCTCGAAACTGTCCAGCTCCTCCACTGTCTTTACGGATTCCGAATCTTCGCAACAACACGGGATACCGTTGCTCGAGACTTTCCGGATCAGTGATTTTGGTATTTGTCATATTTGTTTGCACTGCATCTGTACCATTCCATCCAGGACCGGCTCCGCTGCCGTTGCAGACCGTCTCGTAGTATCCGAACCCGTCTTTTCCATCGACTCCAATAGTAAAATTTGACATATCACCTCCACACGCTGCAGCATAGCCAAACGCCTTGAATATGACATCTACGATCCGTTGGGAAGTCAGTCCATTTCCTGCACAAACTGCAACTCCCTCATCGGGACAAAGTAGACTCCCTGCCGGAACTCTTATTTCAATGGGAGCAAGACACCCCTGATTCAAAGGTATATCGTCAGCCACCATGCAGCGCAAACCAAAAATGATCGATGAGTGAGTGACAGCTATGGGGGCATTCCAGTTTCCATTTACTTGTGTTCCCGTCCCGGTGAAGTCGAACAACGCTGATCCCTGTTTGGAGTTAATAGTGACCTTTAAATGAATAGAAGTCCCATCGTCCATACAATCCTCAGCTTCGAGTTGCGTTAAATTATTCTCAAGTGATATACTTTTTAAAAGGTTTCTGATTGCCAGCTCCGAAGAATTCTGAATCTCATTCATATAAAGCTGAACAACGTCTGTTCCGTACTCGTCCATAAGGTTTTCAATTAGTATAGCCCCTTTATTATTAGCAGCAATTTGCGCTTTTATGTCCGATATGTTATCTTGCAAGGCTCGAGTTCCATGGTTCCCTGGAATGCTAGCAGGGATCGTGTATAAAAGCTCTCTGGCCTTCTCCTCGTCAAAAATTCCTTTTTCTACTATCTTGACTGCTTTGATGATCGCCCCTTCTTCCCATAATTGTGTCGAGCTTGGTGGCATAGAACCAGGAAGAATTCCTCCTATATCTGCATGATGGCCCCTAGATGCTGTCCAAAATAGAATATTGGTTTTTGATTTGTCAAATATAGGACTAATCAGCGTAATGTCCGGCAGATGTGTACCACCAGATACCGGAGAGTTGGATATTATGACGTCTCCGGGATGAATATCCTTCCCCCAGTAGTCGATCTGCCATTTCACCGCAAAAGCCATCGACCCGATCATTGCTGGAACATGAGGGGCGTTTGCAACCAGATCTCCTGATGGAGAAAATACTGAGCACGTGAAATCAAGCCGTTCTTTAATATTGGTACTCACGCTCGATCTTTGAAGGGACCTACCCATCTGTTCTGCAATTCCCATAAACCGATGATTAAAGACAGAAAGTTCGATGGGGTCAACTTTGAAACGATGTGTCTTTTGTTCGCGTTCTACCTCAATTAGCAAAGACGAACTCAAGATTTTTGCAACAGCCCCTGGAATTACCACAACAGTTTGGGTATCATCCACTATCAAGGATGGCCCAGGAATCAGCTGCCCGACCTTTAAACTTCCAAGGTCGTAGACTGGACATCGGTGAAACTGAGAGTTAAAAAAAGCTTTCTGCCACGAAATGGGCGACACCTGGCTGATAGTAAACTTCATGTCCCGCTCCTCCAACAGAGGGGACGTCTTTCTTCCAAAACTTGGCTTTTCCACTGAACGAACTCGGATTCCATCAACAATCACTTCACGATCCGACTCAAGACCAAACTCTCTAAAGTGTTGCTTCAAAAACTTCTGCTTTATATCTTTGTCGTCGTCCCACTCAATCATGAGCGCCGTGTTGCTACCCTTATACTTCATACTAAGAAATAGCGTCGACTCCACCGCAGCAGTTGAGCTAGTCATTGTGGTCAGTTCCTGCTCACAATCATTTTTTAACTTGGTTAGCTGCTCCCAGATTGCTCCTTTTGTGTGCTCATCGTAAATAATGGAGCACGGTTCTTGACGCTCATTTACTGTATCAGCCATTAGAAGTCCGTACGCAGAGAGTAATGATGAATGTCGGTGCACGCAGATCTTATCAATACCCAGTCTTTGTGCTATATGACAGGCGTGTTGGCCACCAGCCCCTCCAAAAGAGCACAACACATGATCTGATGTTTTGTGGCCTTTTGATTCCGTCAATGTCTTGATCGGACGGCACATAGACTCGTCTGCCACTTTTAGAAAGCCCTCAGCGACTTCAAAAATTGTTAGGCACTGTCCTGTTTCGCTATTGATATCTCGTGTGAGCTCCTCGAACTTCCTGAACGCTTCGGCAGTATCTAGTTGCTCGTCCTCATTCGGCCCAAAAGTCCTCGGGAACTTTTCCACAAAAAGCCGACCGGTGACTAAATTAGCATCAGTCACAGTCAACGGCCCACCTTTCCGATAGCACGTCGGACCTGGGCTTGAAGAAGCAGATTCGGGCCCCACAGTCATCAGCCCATTTTTCCATTTCAAAATTGAGCCTCCACCAGCCGCAATCGTGTTGATGTCAAGTTGCGGAGTTTTAATTGCAACTCCAGCTGTCATGGTGTCAAAAACATGCTCCAAATGCCCTTCATATCGCGACACATCAGTTGATGTGCCACCCATGTCAAACCCTATCAGGGGAGACCTACCGCAATATGTGCTTTGGCTATAGCCAATAACTCCCCCAGCGGGCCCAGACAGCAGAGAACGAATACCAATGATGTTCTGAAAATCAACCAAACCGCCATCAGATTGCATGATTTTGCACCTGACTTTGTCAAATGTGCCCGCCACAAAGCCCGAGGAGAAACTAACGACATATTCTTTGAGCACTGGACTGACATACGCGTCAGCTACCGATGATTGTAGACGTCCAACGAAGCCAGAAGAATTCGACACCTCCGACGAGAGGACAATGGTCTCGAACCCAACTTCTTGAGCAAGTGCCTTTGCTTCCTGCTCATGCCAAGGGTACAAATAAGAATGTAGAAAACAGATGGCAACTGACTTGTATCCTTTCATTTTAGCTTGCAGAAGCTTGCGTCTGGTGGAATCACGATCCAAGGGCTCAACTATCCGAATAGGAACACCACTGAATGTTTCATGTAGCGGAAAACTTGCGTAATACATTAAGTCCGCTTCTTTGTATTCGGAGGATGTTTCAACTGTGACTCGCTCATCCACCTCCCAGACATCTTTAGCTAGGACCTCAAGTCTACTAATTTCGAAATCAAACATGAATGGACGACTCTGGTCTCCGATAACCAGCGAATCACCAAACCCCCTGGTTGTGAAAAGAGCCACATCGCTGCCTTTTCTTTCCAGGAGCGCATTAGTGCTCACTGTGGTTCCAAGTCGTAATTCTTCCACATCATAAAGATCAAGTGGTTCGCCGCGGTCAATCTTCACCCCTCTGTGGATTTCAAGCACTCTTCGGATTGCTTCTATGGGGGCATCTGCATAATTTTTTGGGTCCTCAGAAAGTATCTTCACAATTATTTCTGTCCCATCTGCTTTTCTTGATATACAGTCGGTAAAGGTCCCACCCCTATCTAGATGTTAGAGACACTTAAAAAATACGTACCTATTGATATCTTGAGATCCCTTGGCATTGCTTATTATCTATAAAGCGCGCTCCTTTATATACCGTATTGCTGGCTGCAGCGGATAATCTTGCTTACGCCACACATTCGGCAATCAGCTTCCGATTTCAAAAAGGAAACTACAAAGATAAGAGATGGATAAAAAAAGTTCTGAGTTTGGCCCGGAACCAGGTTTTTGTTCATGAGCCAATTCTCAGACTTCAGTCCCCTTCAATTCCGGCAACTTTGCAGAAATGCAGAATATACAGGGCAGACATCAGGAGCTTGTCAAGACTATGCCCAAGCAAACTTGATTGTGCTTCCTGAACAATATGCCCAGGATTTCACAAATTTGTGCTATCGTAATAGCGTTCCATGTCCTCTGTTGTGCCACACACCTGCAGGAGATCCCAGAAAAGTGAGCGACACAAGATTTCTCAGTGGCGCTTTTGATTTGAGTACAGACTTTCCTTCCTACAACATCTACGAGAACGGCGTTCTCAAAGAAACCAAGACTGACGTATCCAATGAATGGTCCGACAACCATGTGGGATTTTTAATAGGTTGCTCGCACTCTTTTGAACACGATCTGTGCAAAGAAGGGCTTACTCCCAGACACCAAGAGCTGAATCGTGGCGTCCCGGTATACAAAACAAGCAAGTACCTGGACCCTGCTGGCGTTTTTACTGAGTGCACATATGTCGTTAGTATGCGTCCATATAAAGCTGCAGATCTGCAAAAGGTTCGTGAGATCACATCTGCATTCCGAAAGACACATGGGGAGCCAGTAGATTGGGGATATGATGGTGCAGAAAGACTAGGAATCAAGAATATCTACAAGCCAGATTTTGGAGGAGAACCGGTAATCCATGAAGACGAGATTCCTGTTTTCTGGGGTTGCGGCGTTACACCTCAGTTGGCAGTCATGCAATCAGGAGAGAAGATCCAAGGCACAGTGATATCGCACACTACTGGAGCAATGCTAGTACTTGATATATCTAGTAAAGATATTAAAAGTCTTTGAAAATGTCGTTTTCATACAAAAAGTGATCAAGCAATTGTGTTGTCCTAATCCACCCGAAGCTTTGGCCTCTGAAGATATCGGAAAACACATCCCGAAGGCGTATGCAAAAGGACGGGATCTTTCAAGTTGCGCACAGCTGTAGGTAAATAGGTGCGTCATCTTATTGTACGGTCAATTGTGTTACGGCAGGAACATCCGTTTCCTGCAGATAAGACCTGCTGAATTCTGCGGCTGTCTTTATCGCACAAGAAAAAAAACAATAGACGTCTGCCAAATTTTTTTCTGTCAACTTCATGCAGGAGTGATAACAGATTTCTTATCAGGTTATTCTCATTTCCCGGGAAACTCTTCACTCCATATAAGGGCTTAATACTCATCTTTTTCCAAGCCAAGATGTCTTCTCAAAGTACGGAAAAGAACAATGCCGAGGTTTCAGTGGAAGTTTATACTCCTGAGACAACTAAGTGTCCGTACCCAGAGGCTCAGACACGTTTGCTTCGGCGTATGGACTTGAAAATTATGCCATTATTATCTACAATGTATTTTTTCTCAGCTCTCGACAGATCAAATATTGGGAATGCAAAAGTGGCTGGCATGAATGATGATATTGGTATCTCCGATGGTCAATATTCAACCGCAGTATCAATTGTCTACGCAACTTATCTCCCGTTTATGTTACCTGGTGTCCTTATCATGATGAAATTTTTCAACAATAAAAGAAGAGAGTACTTGGGCACTATGGTGGCACTCTGGTCCCTGGTCTCATTGTTCACCATGTTTGTCACCGGATACGGGTCGCTGATTGCATGCCGACTTTTGCTTGGTCTTTTCGAAGCATCATTTTTTACTTCTATTTCTCTCATTATTTCGGACTTCTATTTCCAGTCTGAACTTTCACTCCGAGTCTCATACCTTTTTGCCGCATCGGCCATGTCGAGTGCATTCGGTGGTCTCATCGGTACGGGAATTACAAAAATTCATTCTGGTTCTCTCGCATCTTGGAGATACATTTACCTCATAGAGGGAATATTATCGTTTGCATCTAGTTTTTGGATGCTATTCGGCATGCCCAACTCTCCTGAGGAAGTTGCTCATGGAGAGGAGGAAGAAAAGGTATTGGATTGGCGCCAAGAACAGCGGCATTTATTTATGATGGCTGACGGCGATAAGAAAGGCGAAACCATTGCAGCCTTTTCAGATCCAAAAATATACTTGTCAACGCTAATCCAGTTTTGCCAAGATATCCTCATGTATGGGTTTTCAACCTTTTTGCCCTCAATTCTTAAAAGTGATCTTGGTTTTGACTCTCTTCAGGCCCAATATCTGACTGTTCCATGTTATCTTTTCTCAGGAATAATTTTCATAATCGCTGCCAGGATATCTGATAAGACTCGAATCAGAGGCCCGATAATAGTGTTTTTGGATCTTTTTGGGCTCGTCGGATATGCTCTTCTGTTAGGAAATACTAGCAGTGGAGTGAAATACTTTGCCTGCTATTTGATCTGCATGTGTTTATATGTGCCTGGTTTAAATGAAGCATGGCTAGCAACAAATCTAGCACCCAGGTTTAAGCGCGCAATGGGGTTGGGAATAAATCAAACCTTGGGCAATATAGCAGGAGTTGTGAGCGCACAAGTGTACAGAAATCCACCGAAATACGTTCTGGGCCACGCATTCACGCTTGGATGCATCGCTGTTGCCATGTTGGCCGCGACAATTAGCACTTTAATGCTGGTCAAGCGGAACAAAGAAAATGCAAAGGTGAGCCTGCTTGGCGTAGACAATAGAGGCCTCAAAAGAACAATTGGAGATGATTCTGCAGAGTTCAGATTTGTTACATAACGGGCATATATTTATCCTATCAGCGAGCCAACGGATTCTCTTCCGAGAATGGTAATGTTCTTCTTTTGGTTTGCACTTTTGTTGTTAAAGAAGCTTCCCTTGGCAATGTCCCATTCTCCTTCAGTTAGCCGGGGAAGACTAGTATCACGTTTTATACCCAACCTTTTTAATTTTGGTGAGTCCAGACTATCCGGGTCAATGTAGGTTGAGGCTTTAGGATTTGAGAAGTAGATCACAGTATTTCTCTTATAGTTCTGCTGGTCTTTAGGAGGAGACGCAACCCTATGAATCGAGGACCTGAAGTACCCTCCTGTCCAGAACTGAAAAGCGTCTCCAATATTGACGACAAGAGCGTCTTTAGTATGATCCACAAATAACCATTCGTTAGTTTCGTAATCTCTTATCTGAAGAGATAGAATAGACTGAGACAGTATGAATGTTAGAGCACTTGCATCACTATGTCCTCTCAACATGGTGGAGCTAGTCTTCTCATTGAAAGACTCGTCAACCTCGTGGTATAGCAAAAACCTACCGTGCCCGGTGCCTGAATCATCGATATTGTTTGGAATAATCCTGAAGTTTTCTTCATAAAGAGTTCCTTCAGGCAGCTCAAGGATTATATCTATCAGTGTGAGTATTTTTCTCAAGATCTCCTTGTGGAGGTAGTTGAAGTAGTCTGAAATGTCTTCAAGATTGTTCTTCACAAATTCTGGGTACTTCGTATTGTAAAAATATTCAGGATGAGCGAAATGACGAATGTTGAAGAATTCCACTCTGTCTTTTTGTCCATTGGTGTACGTCCAATATCCAAGTGGCTTATATCCGCTGCCTCTAATTACGCCTAACTCTTTGTGTTTCTCTTCAGGAAGGTCATGTTCGCCAGCAATAAATTCACCTTTCACCTGGTCAGACTCCTCAAATGTGGACTGCGAAATAGACTTTATCAGTTCTAAGTCTTCGTGAGAGAACCCATGGTTGACAATCTTGAAGAAGCCATACTTGGTAAGCGCTCTCTCAAGCTCAGTAGCCAATTCCTTTCTCGCTGGTAGTCCATCAGGTCCATCTTTATATTTACCGAGGTCGATTGCTTCTAAGTGGACAAGATTCTTGATGTTTTCCTTTGTAGGTGGAGCCTCGTTGAATGGTCTAAAACGATAGCGGTCTCTAATCTCAACACTTGGAGTATGATTGGCTAAAACAGACATTACTGAGTGAATATCGGTTGCTGGTGGCGATCGTGCCATATTAATACTACTGCATCTGTGGCTTAAGCTCCACAATTTTTTTGGCTTCCATATTTTGTGGGGAAAAATCAAATCACAACGGATCCACATTCCCTTATTTAGAAACTATGGTAATATTTTCGGTTTTCACGTTCCTTTCGCTAATTTCGTCAGGAATAACTCCATCTTTACTATTGTAAAGATAAATCCCGTTTTCAAGGGCATGATCTCGTTCCTCTTTTTTGTAGAAAAAGTAGTCTGCAGCGAGAAGGATAATGAACCCAATACTGAAAACCGCACAAGTAACAAAGCCTTTTTCGAAACGTGGACTATCGACTGTCGGCCAAACCAGTCTGTTGATCCAGACGCTTGATTGAAGCCCAATGATGTAGATTATCATCCACGAAATTGCCCTTACGTTGTTATCTTTGCGGAACAGGTCACTGATCAGAGGATTGAAAACCGAGGACTGCGACCATGACCAATAGGCAAAACAAAAGGCAAACCATTTTGCTCCATATGATACGTCCCAGACGGCCAAGATCGCGTTTCCAATGAAAGTCATGAGAAAGGAGAACATAATTAGGAGATAACGTTTCCTAGTTATATCGGCTCCTCCACATATTATGAATACGTAGACAATTCCCAAGGCAGGTGGAATAGTTGACCAGTTATTAATTGTTCCAATGTCAACATTGCCCAAAGATTTAAGCCACAAAGTGAAAGAGCCTGCTGAGGTATTATTAGTGTTAAAGCCCATCATATTCGCAAAACTGAGTAGATATATATGGGGACTTTTCAGCGCTTTTGACCAGTTTTCTTTCGAAAAGAATCCCCCGACCTCTTTCTTTGAGTCAGTGCCATTGTCTCTCATTCTTTTGCGTGCGAGTTTGATCTCGTCA
Organism: Ogataea siamensis; assembly: GCA_030574315.1. Taxonomy (NCBI): domain Eukaryota; kingdom Fungi; phylum Ascomycota; class Pichiomycetes; order Pichiales; family Pichiaceae; genus Ogataea; species Ogataea siamensis. The sequence continues at coordinate 316,053 of JAJMET010000013.1, forward strand.
TTTGTCAGGAAAATAGAATAGCAAGAAAATGGCGTTCCAGGAATAAAGTAGAGTGCCAAGAATGCAACTGCTAATGAGAGACACCCGTCGATGATGAACATCCATCTCCAGCCAGCTAGTCCATGATGTCCATCCAAGTTTCGAAAGGCTGCAGACTGCAACAATCCAGAAGTCAGCACGCCCAAAAATTGTCCAGCATAAAAAAGGGCACCACGCCTTCCTACCTCACTAGGCTTATACCAGCTAGCCAGTGTGTAGTGTATACAAGGGAAGTATGCAGCCTCAAACGCACCAACGAAAAATCTCATTGTTTGCAAGGAGGAGACGCTGTTCACTCTGTACGTTCCTAACGTGAATGCTGCCCAACCTACTTCACTTATGAATAAAGAGTAGTTAATTGGTACTCTTGGTAGGAGATATAACCAGGGGAGCTCAAGAATGACGTTGCCGATGTTGAAGATTAGCTGTGTGTTAATCAAATCATTGCCTTTCATGCCCAGGTCCTCTTTCATGTTGGAGACATAGGCATTATTGAGATTTGAACTATCAATGTATTTGACCCAGTAGCCAACGAAAGAGTAGAAGGCAATAAGCACATCAAGCTTCCATAGAAGTTTGATTTCTTGTTTACTGGTTCCCTCAGGAAACCATCTAAACCACTTGTACAGTTTAGACTCTTCCGTTGTCTCTCGGTATTCAAACTCGTCAAAAAACTTCCACCATGGGCGATTTGCTTCGTCCCTATATTCTTTGATCTCATGATCTACTTGGTCAGTTTTAGAGCTGGCATAATCGTCATCATCGACGTGGCGTCGGTGCGGAATAAACCAAGGAATATTTCCAGAAGACATTGCTATACCTCCTCAGCAGCATTGCCAGGATATATATTCCACTCCACATTTGAGGGAGGACGCCACACTTATTCTTTTTGTACGGTCCCCATATTTTTTTATCTAAATCAAGAACGACTTCACGCCATTGACCCAACACATTATCATATTCGGTAAATTATTGGAGTTGTTGCGGATACCACTGCTTTGGTGCAGATCTGTACGCTGCATTAACGGCACATCCAACGGAAATGCCTTGAGTGCCCAGAAGTTGAGGTGTGGCATACTGATTACTATAAGAAGGAACGATCCTACTATGGCATGACGAGATAAATTTCCTATGGCAGTGGTTTCCAGGTTTGGAACCTCAATCAGGTGGTACAAGAAAAATGCTTCTCCAGAGGAGATCAAGCTACTTTTCAAGCTCGACCTTCTAATCTTGACTTATGCTTCACTTTCTTTCTTCACGAAATTTTTAGATGTGTCTGCACTCAATAATGCGTACGTTTCGGGAATGAAAGAAGACATTGGTCTCAAAGGCAATGATCTGAACTATGTGAACGCCGTATATGAATCGTGCTATTGCGTTTTCCAGATTCCAATCAATCTCCTTCTTACCAGATATCCATCTTCCATCATTCTCCCAATATCCGAATTCTGCTGGGGCATAGCCACTTTAGGTACAGCATTCATTACTAATGTACAGCAGCTGATGGCCTGCCGTGGACTATTGGGTCTTTTTGCTGCTTCCAACTATGTGGGTTCTGTTTACATTATTTCTTCCTGGTATAAGAAATCAGAAAGAGGCAAAAGAATGGCTCTTTTCTGGATTGCAAACCCTATCGGAACTGCAGTCGGTGGGTGGCTTGAGGCCGCAATTTACAAAAATCACCATCTAGCTCTTGAAAGCTGGAGAGTTTTGTTCATTGTGTGCTCTTGTATCACCATTTTTGTTTCCGTTTACGGCATGATTGCACTGCCCAATCTTCCGCATGATATAAGATCGAGGTTTCTCTCCGAGGCCGAAAAGCAGCTAGCTAAGGATCGAATCACTGAAGAAAATATTCAAACGCAGCGCACAAAGCTTGGATGGGAATCATTCAGAACACTGCTGTTTAATTGGCAGCCACCGTTGATGGCTTTCCTTATTTTCTGTCAGGTCTTTTCATACTATCCTACCGGTACTCCGTTTACCTTATGGCTGAAGAGTAGAGACCAGCTTTCTGTTCCTCAGGTGAACAACATTCCCACTGGAGGTAATGCCCTTTCACTAGTGTCCGCATTGGCTCAAGCATGGTACGCCGACAGTTTTAACGATCGGTTGTCTCCATATATCTTCTCTTCGATTTGCGCTGGTATTGGCGCTGCAATACTGGTATCTCACCATGTCTCCGAAAATGCAACCTATTTTGCCTTTTTTGCTATGTTTGCTTCGCATGGTGTGGCACCAAACTGGCAAGCGTGGGTCGGTGATGTTACAGCTTCAAACTCCGAGTTACGAGCTTATGCAATTGCTGCTGGAAATGTCGCCTCGGAGGTTGGATCACTGGTAGTCCCTCTAATAGTCTTCCAGGTTAGACAAGCTCCCAAGTTCAGTGCAGGTTTCATATTCAGTCTGGTATCTTGTGCTTGCGAGGCCTTAGCAGCAATCTGTGTATACTACCTTTCCAAGAAGGAAGAAAAGAAACCATTGGAAGAAATACTTGTTGTCGAACTAGAAAAGGGAGCAAGTGATGAAGAACGCTAGTATATTTTTTTGTAGTGGAATTTTAATCTGAAAATTTATAAACCTGCAAAATTTATTTTTTAATGTTAATGAGTCTAGTAGTCTAGCGTGCAGCCATCCCGCAGTTGTGGCAGGAATCTTATATCTCCGGATTGATACACTCTTGTGGCAACTCGCTCCACTTACTTTTATATACTATCCCGTCTTTCATAACCACAAGCAGTTGGGTGGCATAATTGTCCAGGACGCTGATATCCTCCAGGGGGTTGCTTTCAAGTACGAGAATGTCAGCGTAAAAGCCCTTCTTTATCTGGCCAATAGAATTGTGCACTCCAAGCGCTTCCGCCGGTGTTATAGTGGCCGACCTCAAGATGTCTGCAGCTGACAACACCTGAGCCCTCAGACTGAACTCGGAAGTTTGGTAGCCGGTGAGTCCACCAAGCAGATCTGAGCCATAGCACAGCTTGATGTTGTGTTTTTTGGCCATACTTAGAAATGATAGTCCAGTTTCCAGAATGGCCTTATTCTTCTGCTGAGAATCTGAGCTGAGAAAGCTAGAAAACTGGTCTGAGCTCATTACTTTGTACGTGATCAACGTGGGAGTCACGTAGACCCCCTTTTCAGCTACAAGACGGGCCGTGTCTTCATCCATCAAATTACCATGTTCAATTCCTTTGATTCCATTCTCGACACAAGTCCGAATTGAGCGACTGGTATACGCATGTGCAGTGACAAACGTGTCGTACGACTCGGCCACTTTCACAATGGCACGAATTTCCTCTTCAGTGTACTGCATGTTTGTAAGTTTGTCTGTTGGAGATGCAACACCGCCACCACCCATCATTTTCAAGAAGTGAGCTCCACGACGTAGATTGTCTCTTGCAGCCCTCATACACTCAGTAACTCCATCAGCCACGACTCCAAGCGCAGCAGTATGACAGCCACAGCTATGATCGGTAGCTGCTGCACATGCAGAAGCGCTGCTCGGTCTGAAGTCCCCATGGCCACCAGTCTGAGAAATGGCAGGTCCAGAGTAGAAGAGACGAGGACCCCTGATTACTCCTTCCTCAATTGCTTGGTAAATTGGATACTCTGCTCCGCCAGTGTCGCGAATAGTAGTGAAACCTCTTGCAAGCATCATTTCAATATTGCGCGCAGTGCGCAGCATGACAGTTTCTTTCGGCTGCTTAAAGATACCATTTAAGTCTGGCTCTCCAGGGGCTGCAACCACGTGAACATGGTTATCAAACAAACCCGGACAGAGAAACTTGCCGTTGCAGTCTATCACCTGGTAACCATCCGGCACGGCTTTGGTAGCAGGCACTACGTCGACAATTATTCCATCAGCTAGGAGAACAGTGGTGTTAGCTTCAGTTGTGCCAGCAGCCGTATTAATGACCATTCCATTGACAAGAGCGTACTTTTGAGGAGTAGGTAATTGCCATGGACGAACAAGTAGGTGAGTTGGTTTTGTGAGCATTTTTTTTTTCCTCTGTATCCTAGGTCAGATAAAGTATTTATAGAGCGTCGTTATCGCAACTTCCTAATATGGAATCATATCGGGGTGGCATAAATTTTACGCATTCCGCTTGCTTCTTATCAAGCTAAAACATTGCATACTGTGTATCTTGCTAGCTGGCGGTCCATCCGTGGTATATTATCCGTTCAGGACGCAACTTCCTTATACAGGGAGCCGACAAAAGAAGATATAAACTTTGAGATACTACTCATTGGTACCCAGCAACATGTATCCACATCCAAAGAAAGAGCTTGGCCATGCCATTAATTATATGACTGGCAATCATGACTACGACATCCCAGCAAAGACGGTTAATTTGGAGATTGCAGCCTTGCGGGAGAAGCTTGAAAGTAAGCCTACTTTTGATCCGCATCTAAAGTTTGATGCAAAAAAGCATCTTGTCTTTCGCGGCGATTGCAAGCAATTCACGTTAGCTGACCTGAATATCCTCAAGACGCGTACAGAGCCTGTGTCTGAGTTTGCGGCGACTTACCCATTTCCGCTGCTCACTCAGGAGGCAGTCGATATGGTTTTATGGGAGGCCTTGGGGCCTGAGATTGTGGAAAAGTATGGACGGCTGCCAAATCTTGCAAAAAGCGTTACGCGGCTTGACTTCCATATTGGCGGTCACTGTAGCCGTGCAGCACCATTCACACAGGCGCTCTGGGAGTCGCAGGAGCTGTGTGATATAATTGAAAGGTTCTGCAGAGTGCCAGTTCGGCCGTTATTTAGTGCTGGCCATTTCAATTTTTCGCTAGCCAGTCTAGACCCAGCTGATTCAGGTCCTATTATGAACCGTGAAGAGCAGCTCCGGGTTTACGAGGAGCAAACCAGATCCAGTGGTGACAAGGTTCCTTCTACTCTGGGCCTGCACTATGACTCGTCGACGTTTGCGCTGGTGATCATGATGGACATTGCAGACAATGCCATTGGCGGGGAAACTGGAATAGTGACCGGAGATAACAAATTTGTACGTATTCCCGGTCCCAAGGTTGGATACGCTACGTTAATCCAGGGCATGGTGCTAAAACACGTGGCCACCAAACCAATCACTAATTCTAATCGGATCACGGCAGTCGGCGGTTACTATGTTTCAGAGCCTGGCAAGCTAGACAACACGCTTATCACAAGCATGAAGCCCTCAATTTTACCGCGAGTGCACTATAACGAGTACTACAACGATTGGGCCCAGTTCCGGCTTGGAAACTTGCAAAAATACATTGGCCACTATCGCGAGCAGCTACGGAAAGATGAGGACAGGTTATTCGAGCAAAAATCGTTTATCCAGCATTGCAGAGTGATGGAGCGGTACTTGACCAAGTGCTGGGACGAGATGGAGGCACATAACAATGCGCCTTTTCCTCCAGCAGAATTTAGTATGCCATATGATGAACTACCTTAGTAACTATAACGGTGATACATATCCTGCTTATCCGTAAGATCTGTGTCTGGGTCATAGTCAACATATTCCTCAAGGTTATCCCTGCGGAAGTTTTCGCGGATACATTTGTACCTGTAAGCCAAAACCATAACCTCAAACACTGCCCAGAACACGATGTTGGCCACAAGCCCCGTAAAGTAGGTTGGGTCTTTGGAGTAGTCCCACCACTGCGGATAGACAATTCCAGCTAGTGAGTACCCAACATAGAAGGCATTGTTGACGATGGATTTCTTGGTGTTACCACGCACATTGGATGCGTTGAGACTGAGAATAATAGAGTAGAACGAGGTGATACAGGAACCTAACCACCCACCGGTAATCAGGCCCCAGCCATTGCTATGGCGCATGCACACAAGCATGATATTACCTGCGATGGGAACTAGAGTGAGTATCATGATAACGATACACCGCTGCTTGGGCACCAGCGTGAGCATCGCGACACCGACCCAGATGACCACCAACTGAATTGCGCCAGAAGGCGACGAATACTCCATGGTTTTAAATTTATCGTAGCCAAAATCGTTGATCATCAGCGTGGAGAACAGGATTGGTCCGGACGTCACAGTGACGAAAAACCCAAACAAGAATGAGGACCATGTGATCCAGTCCGTGAGACATTCTCTTGCTTGACTCCAATTCCAGCTATGTCTTTCACCCCGATCTGCTTCAACCAGAATTCTGTGTGTGGCAATTTCACGTTCCCTCTGGTTTAGAAACCAGGCGGACGATGGGTCCAATGGGATTAGCCAGGCAAACAAAACGCCGGCAGCGAGCGTGAATATACCACACACTAAAAATCCAAGCTTCCAAGCTTCAAGTTTAATAGAGTTCTCTCCCTTGCCGATGCCATAAAAAAGATAAGTGCCCAGAACTTGGGAAATGGCGTTGCAAGAGATCCAGATAGCGGTACGTAGCCCGTGCTCTGACTTCTTATAGTAAACAGACGTGACGATGACAAACGACGGCGAGACACAACCCTCGAAAAATCCAAGCAGCGCTCTGAGTGTCATGAGGCCCGCGAAATTATGTGGTGCTGCGTGTAGCATGCACACTGCAGCCCAGATAAGGATGCAAACACTGGTGACCGTTTTCACTGGGAAATAACTGAGAGCGAACATGTAGACAAATTGGGACCCAAGCTGTGCAAGGTAGAACCCAGAAGTGAGCCAGCTATATTGGATGCCATTGAGGTGGAGGTCTGTCCTGACACCAAAAATTGCCGCATACGATAACGAGGTCTTATCAAGGTACTGAGAAAAAAATACCAGACACATCAATGGGAGCACGCACTTGTCTATTTTGCGCACAACTGCTTTTTCTTCCTCCACCGTGTAGGTGAGGAAGTCCTGTGGTGTTTTGACAGCGTGAACGTGCGTTGTAGGGGAGGACTTGAGGGATTGGGTCATTTGGACAAAGATAAGCGGCTCCAGCACGTCTTATAGTAGACCGAAGTTCCCAAAAAGGAAGTTGCGAAGGTGACCAAGATAAGGAAGATGAGTAAGACAGCAAAGACCGATCATGATAGGGGTCCAAGTAGAAGCGGCCCAGAACCTAGTGCTGGAGCTTGGGTGCTCCTGCACTAAAAACACATAATCCGAGAGTTTGTCAAGGATCGACAGATGAAAAAACTTTATCAATGGAGCGCATGGAAGTACCGGCCCCGGACATTTGGGCGGCTGACGCTGATGATGGGGTTCCTGATGAGCGGGACGGGGATCATGGCGCTGATTGGCAAGTGGGCGTAGACGCGGGGCCGGAGAACAGACAAAGTAGGATTAGTAGTAATACGAGTACACAATCACGGGTTTAGGACGGCGACCTTGACGACGAGGGCGCCGGCCGGGTCGCAGGGTTTTGCTGCGAGGGCGAGCGCGTGGGCGGTGTTGTGGAGGCCGTGGACTTTGTGGGTGATGATTTTGTCGAGCGCGGGGATCTTGTGCTTGGCCATGAGCTCGATGGCGGCCGGGTAGCAGTTGGCGTACCTGAACACGCCGAGGAGGTCGACTTCTCTGAGCGCTGCTGCGGCGATGTGCAAGGTCTGGACGGGCGAGCCCATGCCGACAAACATGAGTTTGCCGCCTGGGGCCGTGGCGTAGATGCCGGTCTGCACACACGCCTGGACGCCGGTGCACTCGAACGAGTAGTCGAACTGGCCGATCGGGGCGTCGCCGTCGCGCAGCGCGGTGGCCGCCGCGGCTACGGTCTTGGCGTCGTCGAGGTGTGAGGCGGACGTTGGAGGCGGGACCTGGAGCGCGTGTGTGGCGAAGCCGTTGTCGACAGCGAAGTCGAGTCTGTTCTGGGCGAGGTCGGCAACGACGACCGTGGTGGCGCCCCGGGCGCGGGCCACTGCGGCGCAGAACAGCCCCACGGCGCCGGCGCCCAGAACCAGCACCTTGGACGCCGGCTGGACGTTGGCCCTGTTGCACGCGTGCACCGCCACGGCCAGTGGCTCCGCGAGCGCGGCGTGCTCGAGCGCCAGCCCCGCCGGCACCCTGTAGCACCACTCGGCCGGCACGTTGATCCTGTCCTGGAGCGTGCCCTGCTCGTGCGGGAACACCTTGGCGCTGGACCGGAACCGGATGGCCGGGTCGAGGTTGTAGCGACCGGTGCGGAAGTACTTGGACTTTGTGGAAGGGACGCCGACCTCCAGGGCGACTCTGTCGCCGACGCGCCACTCGTGGACTGCGGCGCCCACTGCGACCACCTCGCCGGCGGCCTCGTGGCCAAGCGCCAGCGGCTCGCGCACTTTGAAGTCGCCGTTGGCCCCGTGCGTGTAGTAGTGGACGTCGGACCCGCACAGCGTGGTGGCCCGCACGTGCACCTGGACCTCGTCGGGCGCAGGGTCGGCGATGTGTCTGGCGACGGTCTGGATCGTGCCGGGGGCAACAAGAACACTGGCTTGGATGGACATGGAGAGAGCTGGCTGTGTGGTGGGGCCAGCGGGGGCCAGGGAGGGGAGGTCTTTTTATGACTATTTTTTTTTTCCCGTCTCTGGTCGATGCCCGGCTATACGGTCTATAGCCGGGGGGTGGGGGGCAGAGGTATATTTAGCTGGGAACCCCACGAGAGCGGGCCAGAAGCAGAGATGTCACTGTTCAGTCTTGAGGGGAAAACTGCGCTCGTGACCGGGGCCACGCGCGGGATCGGGCGCGGCATGGCCATAGGCCTGGCTGAGGCCGGCGCAGACGTGGTGCTCGTGCAGAGAGACACGTCGAACATGGCGACGGCGCACGCGATCGAGGCCCTCGGCCGCACCGCACACGTGGTGACGGCAGACCTGTCGCGGCGGGACGACGTGGCCGCGGTGGTCGGCAAGGTGCTGGGCGTTGTTGCGCGGATCGACATCCTGGTCAACTGCGCAGGGATCCAGCGGCGGCGGCCGGCAGAGCAGTTCACAGACGACGACTGGGACGCGGTGCTGCAAGTGAACCTGACGGCTGCGTGGCGGATCAGCCGCGACGTGGGCGCGCACCAGCTGGCGCAGGAGCCGGACGCCACGGGCACGCGCGGCAAGATCATCAACGTGGGGTCGGTGTGCTGCTTCCAAGGCGGGCTGAACGTGCCGGCGTACGCGGCGGCCAAGGGCGGCGTGCTGACGCTGACCAAGGCGCTGTCGAACCAGTGGGCAGCGCGCGGCGTGCACGTGAACGGGATCGCGCCAGGCTACGTCGCCACAGACATGAACGGCGCGCTGCTCGCGGACCCGCAGCGACACACACAGATCCTCGACCGGATCCCTGCTGGGCGGTGGGGCCAGCCCGACGACTTCAAGGGCGCGGTGGTGTTTCTCGCGTCGCGCGCGTCCAACTACGTCAGCGGCGACATGCTGTGTGTGGACGGAGGGTGGATGGGCAGGTAGGTAGTGCAAACGAATATTTTTTTTTTTTCTACCTTTAGCTATTTATTTTTTTCGCTCTTCTCCCGTACCGCACGCCAAAGCCGTGCTCAAACAGCTGCTTGATCTCCTCGAGCGTCAGCCCGTTCACCTCCGGGTAGAACGCGATGATGCACAGCCAGCCCACAAACGTCGTGCCCACGTAGAAGCCGAACGCGCCGCTCGGCGTGAACGACTTCATCATCGACAGGTACGTGGCCGAGACAACGACGTTGAGCCCCCAGCACGTGCCGTTGATCATGACGGCGCCGAGCGACCGCACCTCCATGGGCAGCAGCTCTGTGCCGAACCAGCCGATGTTGCCGAGCCCGACCGCGTACCCGGCGATGTAGCAGATGATCGACACCAGCAGCAGCACGCCTGCCCACGAGAGCTCCGGCGAGCCCTCGAGCGTGAGGTCCGGCGCGATCGGGATGTAGTGGATCGCGACGGCGGCAATGGTCAGGAACAGCGTCATGATCCAGACGGTGCTGATCAGCAGTCTGCGTCGGCCTACGCGGTCGATGATCAGCAGCGACACCACGGTGAAGATGGCGTTGGCGGCGCTCGTGACGATGCTGACGGCGATGGGCTGCGAGAACCCGACCAGCGAAAACAGCGTCGGGGCGTAGTAGATCATGGTGTTGCTGCCGGCGAGCTGCTGGATGGCCATCACGCCGCAGCCCACCACCAGCGCCTTGAAGTTGGTCTTGCGCGTGTACAGCATGCGCAGGCGCTGGCCGAGCGTGTACTCGCCGACGCTGCAGCGCTCGAAGTGGAACGACGACGCGATGAGCTCGATCTTGTCGCGCACCTGCTGGTCCGACGCGTGCGGGTAGATCTTGCGCAGCACAGCCTCGGCCTGGCCCAGCTTCTGCTTCTGGATCAGGAACCGCGGGCTGTCGGGGATGAAGAACACGGCGACGCCCAGCACGAGCGCGGGAATCGCCGCGCCGCCCAGCATGTACCGCCACCCGCCGTGGACGTGCTGGAACGCAAAGTCGACCAGGTACGCCAGCACCTGCGACGCCGTGATGCATATGGAGTCCACCGTGATCAGCCGCCCGCGGAACTTGGACGGCGACAGCTCCGCGATGTACACGGGCACGATCATCGCCGCCAGGCCCACGCCCAGCCCGACCACAAACCGGCCCACAGTCATCTGTGCGAGCGAGAACGACGCCGCCTGCACCACTGCGCCCGCCACAAACAGCACGCTCGACACAATCACAGGCACCCGTCTGCCGACGCGGTCCAGCACCGCGCCGCCCGCCAGCCCGCCCACAAACGCCCCCGCAGACATGATCGACGTGATCAGCTCTTTCTCGCCGTTGCTGAGGTCGTGGCCCAGGTCGTCGCCAATCACCACCAGCACGCCCGAGATCACGCCTGTGTCGTAGCCAAACAGCACGCCGCCCAGCGCCACGGCAAACGTCACCATGTAGATAAACCAGCCCGGCTGCGTGTCCTCGATCGTGTCGAGGCCCGCGCCAGACTCCTCGTTAGCGTCCTCCACCTGAAACACTTCAGGCTTTTCGATGTCCATAATTTGTTAATTCGAAGACAGCAGAGACAGGCACCCTCGTACAAATACGCCTGCTGCCACGGCTATAGGATCTGCGCACGCCCTCCCCTCTCATGCGGCCCCTCTTCTGATCCGGGTATACAAGTGGGGAAGACGTCAACTATGACGTCAGCGATGACTTGCGATTGACTTTTTTTTATCGGGGTTTTTAAGACACACCGAAATCCAGGGTTGCAAAATTCCATTCTTGTCTCAGTGAAAATGTCCACCACCTACAAACTGGCTACTGGCGCTAGCATGCCTGCAATCGCGCTGGGCACCTGGCAGGCCACCGACGACGACGTGTACAACGCCGTGGTGCACGCGCTGCGCTGCGGGTACAGACACATCGACACTGCTGCCGCGTACGGCAACGAGGCAGCCATTGGCAGGGCGCTCAAACACTCGGGCGTCCCGCGCGAGGACGTGTTTGTGACGACCAAGCTGTGGTCCACAATGCACCACGACCCGGAGCGCGCCATCCTCGAGTCCCTGGACCGGCTCGGGCTCGAGTACGTGGACCTGTACCTGATGCACTGGCCCGTGGCCTTGAACCCGGACGGCAACGACGCGGTGGTGCCGACCACCCCGGACGGCAAGCGCGACGTGGTTGCGCACTGGCCGCACACCAAGACGTACCGGCTGATGGAGCCGCTCGTCGACAAGGGCTATGCGCGGGCGATCGGCGTGTGCAACACGAGCGTGGCCAAGCTCGACGAGCTGCTGAGGCTCGACCTGCGTGTGAGGCCGGCGGTGCTCCAGGTCGAGCTGCACCCGTACCTGCCGCAGCACGAGCTCGTGCAGTACGCGCAGGCGCACGGGATGGTGGTGGAGGCGTACTCGCCGCTCGGGTCGGCGAACTCGCCGCTGCTCAAGGACGCGGCCGTCGAGGCTGTGGCGGCGCGGTACGGCGTGTCTGCGGCGACGGTGCTGATCTCGTGGGCGCTGTGGCGCGGCACGGCCGTGGTGGCCAAGTCGGTGAGCCCGGCGCGGATCTCGTCGAACCTGCAGACGGTGCGTCTGGACGACAAGGACGCGGCCGAGCTCAGCACGCTCGCGCACCGGCGCGGCCGCGTGCACCGGTTCGTGGACCCCGCGTGGGACCCGGCCGTGGTGTTCTAGGGGTGTAATTCCAAATATGAATATTTTTTTATTTTTTTATAGATTTCCTAGTGGAAGTACGACAGCCAGAAGTCGGCGTTGAGGTCGTTGGAGAAGAACTGCGCAGGGTCGGGAGTGGGCTGCGAGAACGCGGCCAGCGGGTCCGCCTGGTCGGGCTGGTTGGCCTGGTTGGGCTGGTCGGGCTGGTTGGCCTGGTTGGGCTCGCCTGGCTCGCCGGGCGTGTCGGGCTGCTGCAGCGGCTGGAGCAGGGCCCGCAGCTGGCTTGTGCACCGGGCCAGCGGGTGGCGCGCGTCGAGGCCGTCGAACTCGTTGCAGAAACACGCAACGAGCCGGTCCAGCAGGTCGAGGATGTCGCGCTGCTCGTTGTAGCTGACGGCCCCCGTAAATATGATTTTGATCAGAAACACCGCCGCATGGCCAAAGTAGCCGTAGTACCGCGCAGGCAGGTACGCCATGGCGCCGAACGCGCGCAGGGCGTCGACGCAGCTGGCCACGATCTCGGTCGCCGCCGTCTTGGCCTCGAGGATGAACTTGGCGTCCGGCGTCGCCATCAGCGCCATCGGGAACAGGCTCTGCGGCGTGCTGCCCGCGTCCGCCATGCGCTTGGTGTGCGCCTCGAACGCAAACCCGTACGCGTACAGCCGCGCGTAGTTGAAGCTCACCCACACCGTCTCGTTCAGCGACACCGTGTCCCAGCGCTTGGTCTCCCACGCCATGCGGTACGCGGCAAACGCCATCGTCAGCTCGTCCAGGATCTTGTGGTAGTCGCCCTGGTGCACCAGCGAGATCGTCCGGTCCCGCGACGGGTACAGCAGGTCGTGCACGTTCGACAGCAGGTTCGTGCTGTCGATCAGCGCCTGCGTGTACGACGCGTGGTCGTCCGCAGCCGCGCCCGACGGCACCAGCGTCCCCAGCCGCGCGTCGCCCGCCGCCGGCCCCGTGCCAGGGAAACACAGCGTGGGCCCGCGGCCCCAGAACGCCTTGCCCAGCCGGATCGACGTCTGCCGCTCCTCCAGGTGGCAGAACGTCCAGATGAACCGCATCCGGTGCGTCTCCTCGCTCGTGGTCTCGTCCCCGCGCAGCACCGTCGTCTGGTCCAGCCCCAGGTAGTAGCTCATCCGCACCGCCTGGCCCACCAGGTGCCAGCTGAATCGCTCCTCGAACGCGTGCAGCTGCTTGTCCTCCACCCCGCTGCACCGCGGCACGTTCTCCGACAGCAGCAGCAGCGCCTCGATCGCCCCCAGCGTCGGCACACGCACCCCGACCACCAGCTCCTGGATCACCCCCGCCATGTGCTGCCAGCTCGCCGCGTGCACCTTGTCGTCCTCGAACCTCGACCCGATGATCACAAACGCCACCGCCAGCACCGGCTCCGCCTCTGCAAACTCACACAGCTGCGTGTCCGACCGCACCACCTTCTGCGTCGACATGATCGGCATGTACAGGTGGTGTCTGCTGAAGAACGTCGACACAAGCGTCTTGAACGTCACCGCCGTCAGCACGCCCTGCTCGATCAGACAGAACCGCGCCAGCCGCTCGTTGACAGACGGCGCACGCCCTCGCGCCGGCCCCGCCGCCGTTGCAGGCGCCAGCACCGTCTCGTCGCCACCCGTCGCGCGCGGCGCCGCAGTGAACGCCGCCTGCGCAAGCACGTTCAAAGAGTCGGACGGGTTCTGGATCGTCCGCACGGCAATGTCGTCCGTGTCGCGCGGGTCGCCCGCGGTGTTGGCGACTGTCCGCACGGCATGCTCGTCTGGCGTGCTCGGCGCACTCTTCAGCGCCCGCACCGCACCGTTGTCCGTCTCTTTCGGCCCCTGTCTGGCGCTGGCGCCCTGCTTGTTCTGGCCCCCTCGCCTGCTCTTGACAAAAACACACTCCACACCGTCGCGGCGACACCGCACACACACCGCGTCGCCCGCAACCACCTCGCACTTGATCTTCAGATGACGGCAGCTCAGACACGCGCGCGGCGCGCGGCGTCTCACTACTGGTGCCATGGGTACGATGGGTATTGCGTGTAGCCGGAACGCGGGGAACCCCAAATTATATTCCCGTCCGGACGTGCGCCGCACAGTTTCTCCCACGGCTATATAACCCGCCACCGCGTAGCTCGCCCCCTCCCCTCAACCCTCCCAATGGCTCACGTTCTCGACGACGGCATCTACACCCCAGTGACCACCTTCTTCACCCGCGACAACCGCCTCGACCTCGACTCCCAGGTCAAGCAGGCCACACACCTCTACACCAGCGGCATCACCGGCCTGCTGCTGTCTGGCTCCCTCGGCGAGTGCATCCACCTCACCAGGGACGAGCGCCTCCAGCTGGTGGCCGCCGTCCGCGCCGCCGTCCCGGACAAGAAGTTCCGTCTCGCGTCCGGCATCCCCTACTGCAACATCGCCGACTCCGTCAAGGAGACCCAGCTGCTCAAGCAGGCCGGCGCAGACTTTGCCGTCGTGCTGACCCCGGGCTTCTACGGCTCCAGCCTCACCCACCAGCAGGGCATCGCAGACTACTTCACCGCCGTCGCAGACGCCGCCGCGCTGCCGCTCGTCGTGTACAACTACCCGGGCGTCCAGAACAACCTCGCCGTCGCGGCAGAAACGTTCGACGCCCTGGCCCAGCACCCCAGCATCGTCGGCGTCAAGCTCACCCACTTCAACGTCGACGAGTACATCCTGCTTGCCGCGCAAACACGCAAGAACCGCGACGCCAACTTCAAGCCGTTCACCGGGCTCGGCCAGATCCTCCTGCCCGCGCTCGCCGTCGGCGCCTTTGGCGCCATCGACGGGCTCTCGGGCATCTTCCCCAAGGTCATGGTCCGCCTGTACCAGCTGTACCACGACGGCAACCACGACGCCGCGCTCGAGCTGCAGCTGCTCGTCACCAGGGCCGACAGGCTCATTGCCGACCTCAACGTCGCCGGCGTCAAGTGTGCTCTGCACAAGCTCTACGGCTGGGGCGCCAGAGACGTCAGCGGCCGCCCGCCCTTGAACAACGTCGTCGACGACGCCACCTACGCTAAGTACGAGCCCGACCTCAAGCGGCTTGCCCAGATCGAGGCATCGCTGTAGTGTGGGGAACGAAAATTGAAAAAATACAAATCTTCTTTTTCTGGCTATGCATAGCCGTGTGTATACCCGAGCCGTAGCATAAAACCTCGCCTCCTCCGCTCCAACACCCACACACACACCATGACTAGCATCACCAAGATTGAAACCTTCAGAGTGCCGCCACGCTGGCTGTTTGTCCGCGTCGAGACCGCAGACGGGCTCGTCGGCTGGGGCGAGGCCACGCTCGAGGGCCACACAGAGGCCATCGAGGGCGCGTTCGACGACCTGCGCGAGCGCTTCGTCGGCTGCGACTCCAACCGCATCGAGTACATCTGGCAGAAGGCGTACCGGCAGCGGTTCTACCGCGGCGGCGCCGTGCTCATGTCCGCCATGTCCGGCCTCGACATCGCGCTCTGGGACATCAAGGCCAAGCGCCTCGGCGTCCCCGTCTACGACCTGCTCGGCGGCCGCGTCAGAGACCGCGTCCAGGTGTACGGCTGGATCGGCGGCGACCGCCCGGCCAACGTCCAGGCCGCCGCCGCCGCCCGCAAGGAGCAGGGGTTCACGGCCGTCAAGATGAACGCCACAGAGTCGCTCGGCTGGGTCGACTCCGCCGCAAAGCTAAAGGACACCGTCGACCGCCTGCGTCTCGTGAAACAGACAGGCCTCGACGCCGGCATCGACTTCCACGGCCGCCTCCACAAGCCCATGGCCAAGCAGCTGGCCCGCGCCCTCGAGCCCCACGCCCCGCTCTTCATCGAGGAGCCCCTCCTGCCCGAGAACGCCGACGCCTTCAAGCACCTGCACCGCCAGACCACAGTGCCCATCGCCACCGGCGAGCGCCTCTACTCCCGCTGGGACGTCAAGCGCTACCTCGAGGACGGCTCCATCGACATCGTCCAGCCCGACATCGCCCACGCAGGCGGCATCTCCGAGACCAAGAAGATCGCCCTGCTGGCCGAGGCCTACGACGTCGCCGTCGCCCCGCACTGCCCGCTCGGCCCCATCGCCCTTGCCGCGTCCCTCCACATCGACCTCACCTCCGTCAACTTTGCGATCCAGGAGATGAGCATCGGCATGCACTACAACCAGCTTGCCAGCGGCGGCCGCTTCGACCTGCTGTCCTACGTCCACGACCCCGAGTCGCTCGCCGTCCGCAACGGCTACATCGAGGCCTTCACCAAGCCCGGCCTCGGCATCGACGTCAACGAGCAGCTTGTCCGCCAGGTCGCCGGCGGCCAGCCCTGGCGCAACCCCGAGTTTGTCGCCGACGACGGCTGTGTCCGTGAGTGGTAGCTACGTAAGAGAAATAAATTTCTACAAATAAAATGAAACCAACCCCACAACTGCGCTGCGCTTATGTAAAAGATCAGTCATTCTGACCTCGGTACTACAAAACCAAACTTCAAACCAAACTTCAAACCAAACTTCAAAACCAAACTTCAAAATCAAACTTCAAAACCAAACTTCAAAATCAAACTTCAAAACCAAACTTCAAAATCAAACTTCAAAACCAAACTTCAAAATCAAACTTCAAAACCAAACTTCAAAATCAAACTTCAAAACCAAACTTCAAAATCAAACTTTAAAATCAAACTTCTCTTAACACTACAAAACTGTGCCCGCTGCCGCGCCCGCTTCTGTGCCCGCTGCCGCGGCCGCTCCCTTTTGCACCTCGATCGTGTACCGCTTGAGGTCGCCGTGCTGCTGCTCCGCCGCGATCTGCAGCGCAGCCATCTTGCTGTTGAACCGCGCCGCAGACAGGTTGCCCACAACGTACATCACACGCCGGATCCCGCAGTCCCGGCACACGCCCCGCAGCTCGCCTTCCTCGTCGAGCCCCCAGATCGGCTTCAGCGCCGCTGCAGCGCCCTCGCCAAGGATCTCCCGCACCGTGTCCTTGAACCCCGTGTACCCGGTCGCAAACACAACCACGTCAAAGTCCTCCGTAGTCCCGTCCTTGTACTCCACGCCCGTCCGCGTGAACCGCTCGATCTCGCCCTGCTTCACCTTGATCTCGCCCTCGATGATCTTGGCGCACGCGCCCGTGTCAAAGTAGTACCCGCCCGCACGCTCCAGCGCAGACATCAGGAACCCCGACCCGTCCTCGCCGCTCGTCGTCCGGAACCCGGCCCGCGCAAGCCCTCTCAGCAGCTCCGCGTCCGCCTCCTCAATCTTCTTCACCAGCTGCTGGTGGTACAGCTTGGCCACGTACTTCGGAACGCTCTCCCCCAGCAGGTCCGCCGTCTCTGTGTCCGGGCCCTTCTCCGTGTACAGCCCCGTCACAATCGGCATGCCCTTCTCCACACTCATCACAAACGTCGGCGACCGCTGCAGCATCGTCACGTCCACCCCGTTGTTCGCAAAGTCCACACAGATATCGTGCGCGCTCGTGCACGCGCCCACAACCAGCGCCCGCCGGCCCTTCCAGTCCGCCCCGCTGCCGTGGCCCGACGAGTGCACAACCGTCCCGCCAAACGTCTCCTGGCCCCTGATCGTCGGCATCTTGGGGTGGCCGCCCCCGAGCCCCGTCGCCAGCACAACGTGCGACACGCCCTCAAACGTGTGCGTCCGGCCCCCGCGGTCCACCCGCACCCGCCACGTCGACCGCGTCTCGTCGAACTCCGCCCCGGACACACTCGCCCCCGTCCACACGTCCAGCTCCAGCACGTCCACATAGTACTCCAGCCAGTTCGCCAGCTTGCCCGACGGAGTGAACACCGGCCACGTCCCCGGGAACGGCATGTACGACAGGTGGTTCGCCCACACAGGGTCGTGCAGCGACAGCGACTTGTACCGCCGCCGCCAGTTGTCCCCCACCCGCTCCTCCCTGTCCACCACAAGCGCACCAACTCCAAGCGTCTTCAGGTGCGCCGCCACCTGCAGCCCGTTGTGCCCGGCCCCAACAACAATCACCGACGGCCGCACCGTCTCCCGCTCCTGCTCCCGCGTCTCGTCGTACGACTGCTCGCTGTTGTGTCTGCCCCGCGGCCGGTGCTCGCCCGCCTGGAACGGCCGCCCGTGGATCCCGTCCAGCGCAGTCAGCAGCGCAAACGCCCGAACAGCCCCGTCGCTGTCCTCAATCAGCTTCACCACACCAACCGCAGGCCCCACCTGCGCGTCGAACCTGAAGAACGCCTCCACAAAGCTGAACCCGGCAAACGGGCTCTCCAGCGCAGGCGCCTTGCTGTCGTCGAGCCTCACGTTCCGCACGCTCTCCGGCACAAGCACGTCCACCGCCGCCTGCAGCACGTTCGCCTTCGCAATCGACCGGTAGTCGTTCGTCAGCGCAAGCACGTCCCGCCAGAACCCTTGCTCCGAAATCAGGTCGTCGAACGCGCCCGCGCTCGACGTCTGCGCAGCGTCCTGGAACTTGGCGATCCACATCGACGCCACCTCCAGCGGCGCGTCCTTGATTGTTCTGCCCGTAGGCAGCGCTTTCGGTGTCACACTAGCGTAAACCATTCTCACTGCTCCACCATCGCCCGTCCCCACGGGCCCTTTTCTATCTTTTCCTATAGCCGCCCCCGGCTATACACGTGAGGGGTACGCTCCCACAAAAATTTAAATACCGAAACATATATATACACCACCACCACATACCCACCCACAACCACACATGAAGATCCAGGGCAACACCTTCATCGTCACAGGCGGCCTCGGCGGCATCGGCACAGAGATCGCCACAGGCCTCGTCCGGCTCAACGCCAACGTCGCCGTCTTCGACATCGCCGACCAGGCCGCCGGCGACGCGACGATCGCAGCCAGCTACGGCCCCCGCGGCATGTACCAGAAAGTCGACATCTCCAGCCCGGACGACGTCCGCCGCGCCGTCGACGCCGTCGTCGACACCCTCGGCAACCTCAAGGGCGTCGTCCACCTCGCCGCCGTCTCGCTCAAGCGCCAGTACACAAACGACCTCGCAGACTCCATCGCCGACTTTGAGAAAATGTGGAAGATCAACACGTTCGGCACGTTCGTCGTCGACGCCATCGTCGCCGACGCCATCAACCGGCCGCTCAACCACCCGCCCGGCCGCGCCGACCCGGGCTTCTGGACCACCGACCACGAGCGCGGCGTCATCATCAACTTCGGCTCCGCCGCCGCACACGGCCTGTACTCGCGGACCCTGTGCTACGGCCCGCTCAAGCTCGCCGTCAACGGCATCTCGCGCACGCTGTCGGACTTCCTCGGGCCCTCGGGCATCCGCGTCAACACCATCTCGCCGTCCATCGTCATGACCGCGATGAACGCAAAGCTGGGCGACTACTTCCAGAACGACCTCGCCGCACACGCCGCGTTCCCGCGCGAGCCCGTGCCGGCGGCCGAGATCTTCCGCACGGTGCAGTTCCTGATCGAGAGCAAGTGGATCAACGGCGAGGACATCCGCGTCGACGGCGCGTGGCGGCTGGTGGTGGACCGCCCGCCAGGCGGCCCCGACGCAAGAGCGCTGGCGCCCGGACTCGAGTGAGCAGAAGCTAGACTTGAGCGTTCCAACCCGCACTGTCCCACCCAAACTGTCACCCTCCCACTCACACTGTCACACCCCCGACTACCACTCTCCCACCACACTGTCACCTTCCACTACCCCAGTCCATCAGAACCACGGCCATTGGGTGTTTCTGTGTTGTGCGTGCAGCGTGCAGGGTGCAGGGTGCAGGGCTTGCTAGAGCAGTACCGTAGGAAATTTAGTTTACGAGAAAATAAAAAATGCAGGGTGCAACCTGTAACAAAAATATGAAATAAAGAAAAGTAGGTACCAGAGCAGAAACAAGTAGAGAACACACACAACACAGAGTGCATGAGGGCAGTAGTTATGTCCCCGTCCGTAGACGCCGACTAGTTGTACTGGAGTACTCAGTCAAGCAGGGTACCAAGAGCTGGAGACAGTAGTAGGTGTGGGTAGGTCCAACTAGGGCAGGTAGTAATAGGCAGAGGCAGGCAGAGACGAGTAAAAAAATCCGTGTGTCCGGGTAATGCGACAAGTAGTTTGTGGTGGGGAGTGAAGAAGCCGTGTAGGGATGTGCAGGGGCAGGGGGGAAGGGAAGGCAAGCTCGGTGGCGGGTGGCGGGTGGCGGGTGGCGGGTGGCGGGTGGCGGGTGGCGGGTGGC